>CM075854.1:17340840-17940840 GCA_037975125.1 Latrodectus hesperus
TTCAAAAGTTCATGGGTTCAAATCCCACTTTGGGCATGGATGTTTGTAGTGGTTTGGTATCCACTTTAAACTGTAAGTCGTGGTCTAATTTGCCCTCGTGTGTAAAAAATGACCGTTGAGCTACAAAGAAAACCAAAACCAAATCTTGTTATAAGGACCGACTATTGCTATAGATTTTAAACTTGGTTAATTAAATATTTAAAAATTTTTGTTACATTTTTTTAGTGAAAATGTTGATGAAAATTAGCTTACAGTTTAGATTTTTATTAGTTACAGCAAGGATAGACCTGTAGTATTTTAGCTTTTATTTCACCTGGCAAAATTAGAATTTTTATTTTTGAGTTAGTATGCATTTTTAGTATCTAGTTTTATTCTTTAAATAATGATTGAAAATATGTCATTCCTTTGATGTGATAAAAGACAAACTTATTTAATTAAATAATTATCGAATGCAGTAGTCGATCTGACAGCCAAATGGTTAGCGCTCTTGCCTTCGGTTCAACAGTTCGTGGTTTCGAATCCCACCTTGGGCATGGATGTTTATAGTGGTTCAGAATGCACTTTAAACCATAGGTCCTGGTCTAATTAGCCCTCGTGTGCAAAAAATGACCGTTGAGCGACAAACCAAACCAAACTACCAAATGTAGTAAACTATTGTTAAAAAATTGAAGTTCTGGATACATACATGTTTGGCAAGATACATGTTTTGCTCTGTGAAATGAATTAATGATAAGATATAACTAAAGGAATTTGTGTCAAGTACTCTTATTATTTAGTCATATTTTCTTTTTGTATTTCTAATAGATTTTAATTTCTAGAAATTAATAGAAATAATTTACGTGTAGATTTAAATTTCATATCAATTTTTGTACGCATTACAACTGATGGAAAATTTTGTGTAATATGTATTTTTAAAAATAAAGTTTTCTATTTAATGATTCTTTTAATATTTCCACTCATTTTCTTAAGTACAGTAAATCATACTTTTCGTTTGATGTAATGTTAATATACAGTTTTAACTCAAAGTTGCTATTTTTTGTGAAAAGTTAAATGTCACTGAATCATGCAATTGTTAAATTTTTTGGTATTAAACTATATTTTTGATGTGTTGCATTTATTAATTTCCATTATTTTCTTTCCTTTTCTTCAAATTTATGTCTGCTTTAATTAATATTTATGATATTTATAGTATTCTTTTTCATCTGAATGATTCTTGTGTTTTCAATTGCTATTAACATATTTTCTGATTTGTAAAATTTTGTTTAGGGGCTGATGTTGAGTTATATGACCAGAATTTAAGTACGCCTCTTGTACTTTGTGCACAGAATTTTATTATTCATAATAACGTGGATACTATTCGTGTGTTAATACGTGCTGGTACAAATGTTAATGCCCCTAATCGCTATGGAAAAATTGCTCTCCACTATGCAGTTTTATGGGGGTTAGGAGAAATTACAGATGTTTTATTAAAGGTAACTAAGCCATTTTAAAATTAATTATACTGTGTTATTTTAAATTTATATTAATTTTTATAAAATATTAAAAATTTAAATTTGTGACAAATTTTTTTCTTAAATTTTAAGATTATTAAATTGCTTATTTAGCTGTTGATTTTAATCCATAAGCCTGCTGATTAAAATCATGTGACATCTCTCACCATAATTATTATTAAAATAATATTTAAATTATGTTTGGGCATATGTTAATTATACGACATATTTACATTAAGTTAAATTCTAGACATAATTAAAATGGCAAGCATATTTTCTGAAGATACAAATGATTAAGAAAATAAAAACATTTAAAATTAATGTAATTTACTTAATAGGTATGTTTTAAATTAATGTTACTCAATCAGTTACTTATTTAAATAAATAGTATAAAATCTAATATTAATAGAAAGTAATTTTCATTGTATGTTTTCCTTCAAAATTTGGCTTTCATTCCTTATTTCTTTGTTTTGTGTAGTACTTTAACTGTTATATGCATTTTTCATTTACCGTAGTATTAAAAGTATGTATATATATAAATATATATATATATATATATATATATATATATATATATATATATATATATATATATATTTTACATAGATAAATGAAAATAGATATTTTTTATGTTATATGTAAAATATTTAGTTACCTAGCAAAATTTGTCAGTTATTTTGAAAATTCAATTACATCTTAAAGTAAGATTGGCCTCAGTTTATATTTATTTTGCTTGCAAATTCTTTTATTTTATGTTAAAATATCATTGAAATGATTTTCTGGAAAAATGTAAATTAAACAATTCAAACTGATCAATTTTATGCAATTTGATTGCACTTTGCAATTATTTCCTACTGGTTTAGAACTTTTAGTTTGTATACTGTTGAGAGTACATATACTTGCAACTACAACCAAAATGGTGGTAGTTGCAAGTATATGAAAATATGTAAAAACCAATAAAAATCACTATGAACGATTCAAAATATGTAAGGTGTAGTTCCTCTGTTTTTTTCTTTGTGTATATTTTTTGTAAATAGTTTTAAGTAGAATGTGTACATTAATAAAAATGAACAAAAATTGAAGTCTTTATGTTTTTATTAAGTTTTATTACTATTCTATTCCTCCAATTTAGTATTATGTTTTGTGTAAACAAGGTCAGTGCTAAAATGTCAATATTACAAATATTAAAATGAAGTTATCATTGATTATTTAATTGTTTCATTGATGTAACATTTACCAATGTTATTGCGAAATTATAATTTATTTCATTTAATTTTATTTCTTTTTATTGTTGCTTTAAACTTTTTTTTATGCAACATGCTCTTTTAAATGCGTATATTTTTTTGAAAAAAAATATCATAAATTATGAAAAAAATTAAATTAGAAAGATGAAAAAATTTTTAAAGGATAGTATTTTTCAAGCAAATCTGAATTCAGCATGAGGGAGGATTAATTAAGTTAGCATGATTCTGTCTTGCTGTTAGTTTTCTATTGCAAATATATTTGCTAATGTGTGTCTCTTTTGAACCTTAGAATCTATAGCTTGTGATAATTTATTGAAAAACTAAACTACTATTTAAAGTAGAGTGGCAGGATGGAAATACTATTTTTAAATTAGAAAAATGTCAATGTAAATTGCTATTTAAAGAAATGAAAAGTGTAAAAATTAAAAAATATACTAGCACTCTTTAGGTGGAAATTTAGTTAAGAGTAAACAGCTTTTTAAAGAAAGGAATTTACCATTAAAATTACTATTGTTTTAGCTGCACGTTTTAAAGAAATAGTAAAATTTTTAATTAAGAGGAAAAGTTTGGGAGTTTTGAAGACATTTTTGATTTCCTTAACTTATGCTAAGGCTTTGGAAAAAATTAAATTTTCTGATAAGGGTCTTGAACATGTTAATGTCTTAATGATTTCTTAAATTGCAAATAGCAAAAGCATTTTCCTAATTTTATCTGTCTCTTACTTTTTGAAGTATATTTCAAAATGTGACAGCTATATTTGTTATATAAAATAAGTTCTATTTTTATGGTAAATATTTTTTATTGATGTTAAAACTTTTTACTCGTTTTCATTTCCTCTTTCAAATAAATTCATGACCACTGATCCTTCCTTTCAAGTGAGATCTATTATTTGTCTCAAACTCATGTAAATATTTACTTTAATTCCCTGGATTTATGTAAGATTATACGAATGAAGTAATTGTTTAGTTTAAAGATCTTTATGAATTTATAATATATTATTATTATGGGAAAATATTTTTATTTTGATATCTTAGGAATTTATTTTTTTGTTAATAGATATTGCTATGCATCCAGCTTAACTTTAAAATTATTTTCTTTAAAACTGCAGACTAGCCGTTTCAAACAGTATATTTTTAAATAGTTTTGTATAAACAAAATACAATGTGTTTTTATTTGTTTAAATCTTTGAGTTTTCAGCTACTATGCTATTCATATTATGCCATGTCTTTTGTACATCTTATATACAACTTATTTTTGAAAGATCATTATTTGAAACAACAAAAAATTGAGTTTCAGTTCTTGCCATTGTTGAAAAAAAAAAAAAAGATGGAACATTAAATAGGTTGAGAAAATGTTAAATATACATAAAAGAATTTGTATATTGCATATATCTGGTAGGTGGTTTACTTCTCTCTCTTGAGGCAATCTGTTAATTTTTACAACAGTTTCCAATTATTAGGTTATCCACTACTTGATATGAAAACAGATTATTAGCAAGTGAGAATGTGTTAAGATTGTTCAGATTTGTTTACAAGTAACTAATGAAGATGTTCTTGTCTATGTTGATTGTTAGCTTCTTAATGACTCTTTAATCTTTATTTTGCCTTGGCATGCTTGTAGCTGAATGTTCATTGCTTTGGCTTTTAGTTGAACTGTTTGTTAGAACTATTTTGATCTTAGTTCTTTGTTGTAACCCATTTTAAGTTTGTAAGTTTTGCTAGAATTAACTATTATATTAAAATGTCTGCATAGAGTCATAAAGGAAATCAAACCTTAGTATTTTTTAAAATCATATCAAATTGTAGGAGTAGAAGTATCATACTGAAATTTTTTATGATTTGAGCAAACTGATTAAATATAAAATGTTTAATAAGATTGAGACATGGTTAAGTGCAAGTAAATGGCATAGAAATGAATTATAATAGTTTATATGTAAGCTTAATTCATAGGGTTTAGTAGTATGAAATACTCATCTTGATTGGTTTACAACTGAGATAAGAAATTTAAGAATTTTATATATAAAAAAATTTTATTTATAAAATATTTAAATTAAATAAGGATTATAAAAAAGCACATTTAGGATATAGCATATTTAGGATCATAGAAAAAATTAAATGGCCTTTCTTTCTATCAATTTTTATCTCTCAGATTATCTTATTTCTAACTTATATTAGAATAATATAATAATGAAGATTAATTTTTATAAGATTTGACTTGCGTATAAAAATAATTAAAAAGAACTCTAACTTTTATGTATGATCAGTTCTTATTTTTATATAACTGAATGCTCACTAGAAACAGTTTATAGAATAATTGGATTACACCACATTATCAGTAATGGTTTTTTAAAGAAACAATTACAAAATGATTTTTATTTTATCGTGATCTTAGGGTAAAACTTCAAAATGTTTTTTTTTACTGTTACATAATATATTAAAGAAATTAAGTGTTGATTGTTATTAAATATTTTGATGCAGTATTTCCTGGTAGGTATTGATGGTAACGGAATATACTTCTCTCTCTCATTGAGTAGCCCTTATGTGCAAAAAATGACCATAGAGTGATAAACTTTTTTATCGTGTAATGTGTTTATTGTAAAAAGAGTATTGAAATTATGTAAAAATTTCATCCAATTTTAATGAAAAGAATCATTATACTCCTTAAATCCATCAATGTAAAGATAGATTTAGTTAGTAAAAGGATTGTTAAACAAATAAATGGTAATAAACAGACACTACATTCAGTATATATGTTTTGAATAAATGAAAATTTTCATTTTTACATCTATCTTTACTGGATAATCTAAAATTTGTCTGAATTTGGTAATTTGGTATAAAGATAACTTCTAACAAACTATTGAAATACTTACACATTTTTTTCAAATTATTGTTGTAATGTTTTCTTATAAATTTAATTTTCAAAAAGAAGATAAGAAATATGAAGAAATGCTTGCAATTGAAATTATAAGCAAATGTACAGTACTTTTCATAAATCAAGTCAACATTCATGAAATATACATGTATTATAATTCAAATTGTTCAAATAAATGATCATTTTACAATATTGAAATTATTATAAATAAGAATAAAACATAGTGTGAATCTTGGATTATGTTTATTGCAAATTAATATATTTTCATTTGTTCTGAGAGAAGTTAATTGTTTTTTAATAACTTTATTTTATTTGCTTTAAAAAAACAGTGGTTGAATGTTTCATACCTTACATATTTAAACTTAAATATATCTTTGATAAATATTAATATATTGGTATGATATTTTCATTTTCATTGATTTTTATAATTAAGTAACTAAAATAAAAACAGAAATTATTCATGATAGATGATGGCAGAAATTTTCTTTAATGGAATTTCTGACATTTACTGGATTTTTATTCATAATCATATTTACTTTTGATTATGGACAAATTTTTGACTTATTGAAGAAGAGCGATACATAGTAAAATATCAGTAAATCTTGACCCAGACAATCTGCCATTCTGCACAATTCGCTAGATTTCGCCATTCAGTTTTTTTTGTCATAAATGATTATGTAATTTCATCCTCAATTGTTTATCATTTATTCAAATGAAATACCAGATAAGTCATTTAAAGAAAAAAATACAATTATATTTGCAGTAAGCAGATGTCATTTGATTGATGTTTAAAAAAATTCGGTAGATTTTGAAAGTTCTTTTAATACTAACATTGAACCCTTCCTCAGAATTTTAAGTAGAAATAATTGACAATGATATTAAGATCTTTTTCATAGTTTTATATGAGTCTCATCAGTACTAGTTTCACAAGTCTCTCATACAGGTTTATAAGTTATTTAAATTTACTTGTGCCTTTGTTTCTTCTTTCTGGAGTTCGTATGAAAATGCATACTCCAATATAAAATATAAAAGAAATGTTGCAGAGCAAGATTAGTTTATGAGTATTTGAAGCTGATGATAATTTCAACAAATAAACTTAATTGAAAACTAAATAATTGTCAATGGAAAGCTTCAGATATAAAAATCTTTTTTTTTTTTTAATCCTACGCCCGACCTTGGTTTTTCAACCATCAGTCTTTGTCGGGCAGCCCAATGCAATCTTGAGGTGAATGAATAGTCATCGTCCACAGAATTTCTAACTGCGATGTCTGAAAGTCTAGGGCAAGTGTAAAGGTGGTCACCTGTCATGTCCTCTAGTCCAGTGTTTCTCAACCGCCGGTCCGCGGACCGGTACCGGTCCGCAAGAAATATTTACCGGTCCGCGAAATATCCAGCTTTTATAAGCCGACCACCGATACAGTACCTACATTACAATAATAATAGTTTACTAGTGATTTATCTTTGTGAAAAAATGTGCATTGGGTCAAATTATTAATATTACCGGTCCGCGCGAACGTGCCGAAATATTTTACCGGTCCTTGGAGTAAATTCAGTTGAGAAACACTGCTCTAGTCCACAAAAAGGGCAGATCGGAGAGTCCTTCAAACCCAAACGATGAAGGTGCTTTTATAAAAATCTTAATAATAAATATTTCAATTACCTTTTTGTGTAAATTATATATGTATATCACTTAAATTATTTATGTATATATTAGGAAAAATTTCATATTATTAACTGCAATTAAAATGTTAAATTTCATTATGCAATTATTTTATTTTAAGAGATGGACCTGCATTATAAATTTTTAAATTAAAATAAGCCTTTGTGATCTTATACAGGGCATATCAATCCCACTACTGTGGTCCTGTTCTGGGATGGCCGAGCTGGCAGCCGAATGGTTAGCGCTCTTGCCTTCGGTTCAACAGTTCGTGGGTTCGAATCGCACCTTGGGCATGGATGTTTGTAGTGGTTCGGAATCCACTTTAAACTGTAAGTCCCGGTCTAATTAGCCTTCGTGTGCAAAAAATGACCGTTGAGCGACAAAGAAACCAAACCAAACCTATTCTGGGATGTGGCTGTAGTCTGAAGATTCCTAGTGTAGAATATCTTATTAAATGAAAAATTAAATGCTGAAAAACAAAGATTTTCGAAATCTTAATGTATATCATTATGAGCTTCAGTGACTTAGTAGCTTCACACTGCTTCTAGTAAAATCAGCAAAGTGAAGTATCATTTGCCGCAGGCAGAGATTGGGACCATGTTCTCTTCCTAACTGGTCTGCTGGAGCTCCGTGGGTTGGAGACATATCCACATTAATATGCGATGTCCAAAGTTTTTCCGCTGGTGTGATGTGGATGTAGAGAAGAAGGTGCCAGTCACCTGCCACCTGACCAATTTCAAAATTAGAAGGCACCTGGTGATAAGCAAGTATTTGAAATTCATTAATCTAAAGGTACAGTCAGGGGCTCGTCTGCACTGCTATGTATGTATACTTTGTTATTAATATTGTTTTGAATGGAGAAAATTCATTCAAAGTATTACTAATTAATAAAAGTGATACTTTTCTAATTTTTTAAGACTGTTTAGATGTACATTGGATTCTCATGCTTAATAATTTTGATTTGTGAAAAAAATTAATAATGCACAAAGCTGAATAAGTATCACTATCTTTATGTCTTTGTTGAAAGTTAGTTGTGATGCCTGTGACTAAGTAGCAAATGTAACCAAACAGCAAGTTATGAGAAATTTGCAGGATTACAATGAGTCATAGACTTTTTGAATAAAATTTAGTATCCTCTTATGTGTATATTTTTCTTTGTATTAAATATTAAAAGCATATTTCTCATCATTTTAAAGTTTTCTTAATGTCTTAGGCTGATTCTCAAGTGGATTATATGGATTTCAAAAGAAAAACACCATTATTCTGTTGTATAAGAATATTCTATGATCTACACAAGAAACGTGATGTCTTTGAACAGCATTTACCTTCAATTAAAGTAAATAAATTTTTTAAAATTCAGTTAAAGTAAATTACCCTTTATTTAAGCCTTAAATATTAAAATTTGCTTTGTTTGATTAAATATATAATTAATATTCCGGTTTTATGACAAACATTTCATTTTAAGGAATTTTTTATGATGAATATTTGCATAAAATTATGTATTGAAATTTATTCTTTTCTTGTAAAATATCATTCAAATTCAAAAATTTCAAATTACTGCTCAATGTCTATTGAAAAGTTTTGCAATTTTAAACAATGAAAAGTGCTTTTATAGTTCTGTTTATAAGTCATAAATGCTAAAGTGAGAAAAGTTTATTTTTTAAGCAAATCTTAGTTCTTTAAAAATATGAATTGAATAGTGAGAATTTTGCTTTGTGAGGGAATAAAATATTTATTTTTCTATTTCTGTATGAGGAAAGAATTTTGTGATTCATAAATTTGATTTGTTTTTCAGCCATTTTATCTGTAGTTCTTAATTTACAGTTTTGTGAATTTATTTGAAGAAACAATTTGTTATGATCCCTTCTACAGGGGTGTTTGTGCTCCGGGGAAACCCCGGAATTCCAGGGATTTTGAACTTTGATACCCGGAAATTCCGGGGATCGTCGTTCAAAAGGAAGTAGGAATAATAATGAATTATTTATTTTGATCTGGGTAATTTTGTTTGCTTTGAAAGCAGAATTAATTCAGGTAATTTAAAATATTTACATAAAATGTAGTAGTTTATATGTTTGAAAATTTATGGTTATTAATTTTGCAAAAAAAGTAATTCTTTGAACTTTTATAAGTAGGTCATTCAATACTTCATAATTGTAATTTTTCATTTCTCCCCCCCCCCCTTCTCGAAACTCCAAAATGTCGGTAGTAAGTCCGTAAAAGTTTCAGGGGATTTTTTGGGGTCCCACAAACACCCCTGCTTCTAAAACAGCCAAGCTAACAGTTGAGTGATTAGTACCTTTGCCTTTGGTTCAACAGTTTGTGGATTAGAATTCCACCTTGGTTATGGATGTTTGTAGTGGTTTGGAATCCATTTCAGCACCATCGATCCTGGTCTAATTAGCTCTCATATGCAAAAAATGACCATTGAATAACAAACCAAACCAACCCATTTAGAACATAAGCTTAATATTAAATTATATTTTCTAAACCATTTAACGCAATTATAATTACTAACAAAATGTGATATAACTTAATTATTCATGAAATATTATATTGTAGAAGGAAATATTTACTTTTATGTAATGAATATGGTTTTATAAAGGTCAAAATGTAACAAATAAGTTAATTACAGTCAAGTAAGGAAATTTATGTGGATTAGCTCTTTTTTTATTTTTCGTTAATTAATATCTGTAATTTTACAGATATGAAAAAGTCTTAAAATGTATTTCTTAGTATTTTATTATAAGCATCATTAAATCGAAAATTAGATTAAAATCCTGAATATGTTTCTGTTTTTATCACATTTACTGTTCATGCATCACTTTGATTTCAGGTTTTGTAAATTGGTTTTTCATTGCTTAAAATTTTTAGTTGAATATACAGTAAAGTTGAGTAGTAATTGCATATTTTCCTCCTATTTCTATTGATGTCATCTGTGTTAATATTACTGATTTCAGCAAGGTTTGATTATTAATGCAGGTTTAAGCTTGGGCAAGTATTCATCAAATGCCTCAACACATTAAATTTTAAAGAAAACTTCTTTTTTATAAATAGAGATTAAATAATTACATTTATAAGGATCTAGAGAAATTATGATGAAGGCTTATTAACTAACAAACCTGAAGTATATCACTTGATAAAAATGCTGAAAATGAAATATTATATAGTAGATTTTGTTAATGAGTTAAAAAATCTGCTTCAATTTCAGTTTTTATATTTTCTTACTGAGTTATTTTATTTAATTAAAATTTCACAAATAGAGGATTTTATTAATGTTAAATGAAAAAAAAAATCACTCCCATCAGGATAGTTGAAAGTAAACCATATTAAAGCTATTTCAAGATTTGAAAAGGTGTTACTATGTTTTTAACTTAATATTTCATCTACATTTCCTCATCTCATAGGAATGGAAAATGGTTCTATATTAGAGCTAATATTGAAAAATATTTCTATATTAGCTTTATAATAATTTTGGAAATATAGCTTTTAATATGTATTAAAAAAGTATTCATTATTTTCAACATAACTGTTTTGTTAAAATTTTGTGCATTTCAGTGTGATTAGTAATGTAATCCCCTATTAATGGAAAATTAAAGTATTTTGTTACAGTTACACTGTTTTTTACTAGTTAACTTTAGTTATATTACATTAAGAATATTTGAAATATTTTTATTTCCTAAAAAATTCTCTTATACAAATAGTGGAATGAAAAACTTGAAGTCATAGTTAAAAATAGCTTGACTAAAATATCTATAATTGTATCAGTGTTCATATAATTATAATTAATCCGGGCATTACTTCCTCTATCCCACCACCCTTTACAACCCGAGAGGAGAAGGGTAACACAGAAGTGAAGGAGTCTTTTTTTAGTTTGTAGTTGAATTCCTGCCGGGGTGCAGGAGAGAGAGAGAGAGAGAGGACCTCGCCTTGTAGCAAAAATGGCTGTTTTTTAGGCTCCCTAAGCCTACCTAGATATAGCATTATTATGTTTGGTGAGACACCTGTCTCCTTTTGTCCAACCAATTTGCTTGGCTTCTCAAGCCGTTTTATTAGTAAGTGCTATGTTGTTAGAGACATCAGTCTCAAAACTAATGATTAATTATTTGTTTGGGCTTCTTAAGTCAGCTTTATATGTAATTCTTCTGAATATTTGAGACGCCAGTCTCTTATGAATATATTTATCGTCTTCACAAGCCATATTTGATTCCTAATGTATTTTGTTATGTGATGTTTAGAAAATAAATTAAAAATTAGCATCTGACATAGTGTTATTGCATTCTTTCCTCCAAGACCTACGAAATAGAAATTCTTTCACAACATATTACCATTTCCAATTTAGAAGGAGGGAGAACTTCACTATACATCATTGGAAATTTTCATATTTTAGTCAGTGTTTAAGACAAAATTACAATTTATAAAATAGAGGACATCTCATTATTGTTTTACAATATTTTAATTCAAACTCTTAGATAGAGCACACTTTTATTTGTCATGTTCTTTTGGCAAGGAAAGTTACTTCTGTTTTGTACTTAATCTTATTCATGAATCATTAAAGCTATAATGACTTGTGAGTTTTAGAGGTCATTGTGTTAAAGAAGTGTAGTGAAAATGAATCCACAAGAGATATTGCAGAAGTGTATCATTTTGATTTCATCAAGCTCTTATTCTCAATTAGGAGTAGCCTGAAATGCCTGTTTCTATCTTTAGCATACACAATCACAAATAGCTTGTGGGCTGTGTTATAGCTGTGCCGACATTGTTTTTGTGCCTTAACTAGCCAACGAATTTAGAAAATTGAACTGCAGAAATTTTACTTACTTAAAAGTCAAAAATTAAAAACCTCAAATGAACTCGCTTATGATCGTCGATGACAGAGCATGGGCATCACTGAACTTTCACATAAATGTAATATTCCTCCATTCCACATGGAAGCAAAAGAATCACATTCTTTGAATCGAGGAAATTTCCAGAAATAAAGCAATCAAAAACTGAGTATCAATGTATAAGCTGCAGCACGATTTTCTGGCCTATTTTGAAAAAAGAAACAAAGCCATATATGCTGGCAAATATGGTATATCAAAACCAATATAATGTTTCACAAATAAATACTTATATTTTGTGTAATATATATGTATTATGTAACATTTATTTTATGTGTTATGTATAAGCATTATTATATTAAGCAAAATATGCAATTAAAACTTAAAGAAGGAAGTTGGATTAGTTGTGTAATGTTACAATAGTACGAAATTGTTCGATACCCCTGCACCATTTGGTATAAAAGAAAGCTCAAAATTACGAGGTTTTATTTGGGAAACATGTAAAATGTTTATATTTAACACACATATCAGAGGGAGACATAGTTTATCTAATTATTGAATAAAAACTTTATGATAATGTTATAAAAATTTAACTTCGAAAAAAAATATTGAGTGAAGGATATAATTTTATGAATTATAATTTTTTATTAATTTTGCATTATTTGCTAAAGGTAAATTTTATGCAGGCAGGTTTTATGATTTTCCTCAGTCGTTTTAATTTCAAGTTGGGGATCATCGTCTTGTTAATAAAAATGTAATTTAAATTATTAATATTGAATGAATATATGTAATCATACACTCATAATAATTGAAATTTTGCTTTTCCCTCTCCATAGTATTTAGTGCTATCCGGATGTGACACGCTGAATTTGGCGTCTTGGCTATTTCAGAATGAAATTTTAACCGAGAAATATCATATGGATGAAGAATTTTATTCCTGGTACTGCTCTGCTAGGCCTGAGAGCCTTAAACAATTATGTCGACAAGTTATTCAAAATCAATTTGACGATAAAAATAATATAAAATGCTTACCTTTACCTGCCACTTTGATTGAATACCTAATGAGGAAGCTTTTTGTGATAAAAAAAGAAAACTAAGTATTTTCGTCAATGCTGTGGTGCTCAATGCAAGAATTTGCCATTTAAAAAATTTGTTTTCTGTAATTTAAACTATTAGCTATGAGATGTGTTTATATATTAAATGCAATTTTTTGACTTTGAGGAATGTTGCTTATATATGTTACTTATTGTTAATGAATTATTTGCTGTGAGAAATGTACAACTTTTAAAGAACATTTTTATGTATTTGAGTGCTAATTAAAAATGTTTTCATAAAAATAACTAACTCATGAGTTTTTTCAAGGAAAAAACCATTTGTTTTTCATAACATGGATTGCTTTTAATTTAATATTTTTATTATAAAGCTTATTATACTACTTTAAGTTTAAAAAAAAATATTGAAAGAAGTATGTTTCTTCTTTGTGTTAAATTTTAATTTTTAAATGATTTATATTTTTATTTTTCATAAAGGATTTACGTAAATTTTTTATACAATAATTTTCCAAATACTGATTATCATGTATTTTCATTATTAGTTATGTTATTTTTATCAATTTCTTTTTTTTAGCTATTTTTATTGGTTTATTTGTAAATTAATAAAATAATGCTTATTTTATTCTTTGGAGAATATTTTTTGAGCAAATTAATGATTAATTACTGTTTCTATAATAAAATAATTCCATGTGATAAGTACATCAGCTTTTGGCTTATAATTAATTATATATTTGCTAAGAAGTGCTTATAAAGTTAATATATATGTATATATATTTGATTGAAATCAGTATTTATGAAAGTTCATGTAGTGCACATTTTGCATTATATAAATTTTACTGGAATGATTATTTTTTGTCGTTAGTCATTTTTTTTCTATATTTATGTTTTGCAAATGTTTAGAATATTTTATTGTTATTTAAAGTAAGATAATTTGTTATATTTTATATGGATCAAAAATTTGTTCTCTTAAGATATTTATTTAATGCTCCAGTGTATTGTCAAAGCTTGGTATGATCTTAAGGTACTGAATGTATCTGCAAGAAAATCATTTAAAAGTATTTTACATTAATTATTTAATGTAAAATATTATCTAAGAAAATATTTTTAAAATGTTCAATTAAAATATACGGAAGTTCCTATAGTTGAATATTTACTTAAATATATCAAGATTAAATGTGTATTCCATATAAAATATGTTGATCTGTTGTTGATGAAATGTAAAATTGAATGCTTGATATTGAAATCTTTATTTTTTTCATGTAAAATATTCTTAATTCCCTTTAATCATAAAATGGTAAAAAAAAAAAAATTTGAAAAAATTGTTAGTTTTTTTTTTGGATTTATTGTATTTCAATTGTTACAGAGAAAAATTTACTTGCTTTTACAAAAAAAAAAAAAAAAAAAAAAAATCATGAAATATCTCCATTTTATTCTTTGATTATTTGAAAGAAAGCATTACAGACTGCAAACTTGTGAGAAAATCTGATTTGTATGATAGTCAAGACAATGCAGTTTTTATTTTTATTTTCAGAAAAATATTGCTTTGATTATTAATAATAATTATCTATTAAGTACTTCATTAAATTAGTAACACTCATCATTCTTTAATAAAATTATTGCATAATAATTAGATCTTACTAGATGTTGAATAGTATTTTATGCTTTATCAGAGTCATTACTCTCAAATCATTGAAAACAATTTTAAATAAACTAGAAAAGGAGTAGTTCTAATTTTTATTAAATCCTGTGGTGAAATCTTTAAACATATGCATTGAATTAAATAAAATATTTATTTTTGTTAAAAATTCTAACTTTACTAGAATTAGTTAGATGAAATTTAATTAAAAGTGCCAAATAATTTCAACTCATTATTTGATAGTTAACCTCTAAATCACTTCCTGTAAATATGGCTTTAAGTTTTTGATATTCCTGAATATCAGTAAAATGGTAAAACATTTCTCTTTTTATAATACACAAAAAATTTGTTTTGGTTATGTCAAAAGCTTGTCTGTTAACTTAGGTATTAAATTTCTTACAGTTCAAAATTTTGAATTAGTGGAAATTTACAAAATTCCCAATTTTGAATTCGTATGGAAATTATTTAAAAGATATTTAACACTTGTAAAAGAGTAAATACATTACTATTGTAAGTATTAACTTTTTTATTTTGATTAAAAATAGTAATATATTTACAAAATGTAAGTATCAAATTTTGTTGTTTTTTTATTAATGATAATTAATAATGCATAGTGATTATATTAAATCTTATTTCATTTTCGCTGAAAACATTCAATATTTTAAATTTTGGGTGTAACTTTTTGAAAATATGTCCATTTGCACTGAAAGTTAGTGGGTAATAATTTCCCATAATTATAAGAGCTTTGAATTGTCGATAGAGTAATGTGGTTGAATCGTATTTTATAACAAAAATCAATTTATAAACAAAATGCTTTTAATGTTATAACTGTTAATAGAATGTTAAACAAAAAATTATGGATTTGTTTGTTAATCAATTCTACATTCTTTATGTGCCTTTTTAGAAGAAGAGAAAACCATCAAATATTTTGTAAATAATATTTACAATTTTTATTGTTTGAATATAGTCATAACTTTTGAATTTGTGCCTAAATGATGCCATGTTAAATGTTAATTTATTGGCAGTTTAAGAAATTATATTGATATAAAACCTAATTATGGGTTAAACATGAATGTAGTTTTTGCTAAAAATTTTATAGGTATTATACTTTCATATTTTGTAATAAAGTTAGAAAAGTATTCATTATGTTAGCATATTATGGAAGGTATATTTTTCCTTTGGAAAAACTAGAAAAAATACTTGGAAAACATAAAAACAGAAGATTAAAATTTATTGATGGGTATACTCAGGGCTGCTTTAAAAATTTGTGCTAAACCAGTGAGAAAAAATTGTGACGCTAATTTCATACTTACTTCTTGTGTTGGTATGCATACTTAACGTTCATCAGCTCAGAAAAAGTAGGACACTAGGTTTTTTTGAAACAAGAGAAGAATATTGAATTTTTACCAAATAATTTCATTACAGCACTTCTAAAAGCTTATTTACAATCAGATAGCTATAAATGTAACGTGAAATAAAAAAACTACTTCCTTTTTATTGTTAAAAATTAATTTCATTCACATCATATTGTGTGAATAAAGTAGGACAGTTTTAAATAATAAAAGTAAGTCTTGTTATTAAGGAATTCTTCTGTGTTATTTGCTTTAACTACTTCTATTTACTACTTTAAAGATTCGATTTACCATTGAATCATATAAGTCTTGAATTTTGGTTTGACAACAATTGTCCGAAATGCAATTCAAAGCTTCTCGAAGTTCGATCAAAGATTCATCTTGCTTGCCTCTAGCGTAAACACGCCGAACAGTAATTGACCATATATTTTAAACAATATTGTGGTCTGTACTTTTAGATGGCTATGGCAAAATCCGAACATTAAACTAATTTTTAACAATATTGGCCATGTGAATTGTTGCTCCATATTGCTGAAATATCCGACTTTCTCCGCCTAGCTCAGCGCCATAGGGAAGAAGCTCTGAATTTAAAATCTGAATGTTTCTATCTTTCATTTAGAAACACTAGATTGGTCTTTTAAACGTAGCCAACTGATATCCAAAACATTAAACTGCTCATCCTATCTGTCAGGTAAAATAAGTTTTTTGTGTATCTAGACAATGCCAGTAATGTTGACAACCGTCTGGGCCATCTAAATAGAATTTTTTTCTTCCGAAAAAATAACTGAAGTTAACTGAAAATAACAAATTCATTGGATTGAAGTTCCAAGACTTGTTCTTCGACCCACTGTAGCCGTTGCTCAGTGAGCCTTTCATTGTGCGTTCTTATCTTGAATATGAACGTATCCGATTATTTTATGTAGCTGTAAAGTGTTCTGGTTACATATGTGAAGCCAGATGGGTCTTGTGCTTTTCCAATGCTTCCACATTTTTTAAAGTTTCTTAAAGATTTTTTCCTTGATTATTTAGAGTCAATTTTTTAAGTCTGCCAACTTTGCTTTCCTATGACTTTTTCGATTTTTCAAGAAGTTAGAAACAGCGTTTGGACTGATGTGTAGGTGCTTACGAATTTCTTAGACTTTTGCCCCCATCCTTACATGCCGCAATTTGTCCTTTTTGAATTTCACATAAGGTGTAAACTTTTAAGCATTTTAACTGTTCAAAAATTCAGGATTTTTCAAAAAAATATATCTTTGAAAGAAAGACAGTTTAAAGCAATGTTTTCAACATATTAAACTGTTAGATTCCAAAAGATTTTTCAAGAAGTTAGAAACAGTTTGGAATGATGTGCAGGTGACTTGCAATTTCCCTTACACCCTTATCAGCATTTTTATATGCCACTATATTTGGCCTTTTTGAAATTCACTTAAAGGTTTCCCCTTAGGCATTTTAAATGTATAAATGTTGATTTTTTTCATCAAAATACATCTTTTGAAAGAAAAACAGTTTATAAAAACAATATTTGCAACATATTAAAATACTAGCGATACCAAAATGAGAATATTTTTGCAGGTGTCCTCACTATTTTCAGACCAAAAATCCTTTAATACTATTTTATAATGTTTTCTTAGTAGTAAATGAAACTCATTCACTGAAAATAAAAGAAAAATTAGATGAATAAAATAAAGAAAAATTACATTGTTCTAAAATTTAAATCATAATTTATAAATTATGACTCCTCTTGCTTTTTTCCTGCAGTGTATTTTTTGCATAAGTATTTTTTCTGTATAATGTATATTTTAAACGCAGTTAAATATTTGTTTAGGATAAATTCGGCGAAATATAATGTAAAGGAAAGTAGCTTACTTTCCTTTACATTATGTTTCGCCGAATAGTAAGGGAAAGTAGCTCACTTGCTTGCACATAGCTTTTCTTATTCGTATGCTTTAATTAGAGGTATTATATAACATATGCGAACGTGAATTCAAATTTATAGTTTGGAATTGGTAAATTGATTCTAAATTCCAATTACAAGCAGTTATACAGATTGAAGCTAGCCCTGCTGTACTTGGCATTTATAATAATATTATTATTATAAATGTTTATATTATATATATATATATATATTATATATATATAATTTATGTATATATATATATATATATATATATATATATATATATATATATATATATATATAATGTAGCATCTTAAGTGTTGAATGCTTATTTGAAAGTCATTAATGAGTTACAAAAATGTAAGATAATGTGAGATAAGAAAATTTTTACTTGTATGATGTTTCCTGTAATTAAAAATGCGTAATACTTTATAAAATTATTTTATCTTGTTAAAGTAGCACAAATGCTTATGAAAAATGATGTTGACTATTTTTTGTATTTTTAGGTGTATTTTGTCTATTAGTATAATTTTAAAATTTTATAAACTTATATAAAATATGTAAATCGGTTTTTCAGTGGCGTGTTTAGTTGGGTAATTTTAATTCTGTTTGCTATGTTTTTCATTATTCACTACATTCCATTTCAACATATCTTTATGAACTGATGTAAAAAAATATTTTAAATTGTTTGTGCTTTCCGAATTTTTGTTGAACATATTTTTTTGTTATTAAGGAGAGATTTGTTTTGAATTTAATGTTAGAATGGATAGAAATTGTTTCCTGTTATCAATTCAATCAAAATGAGAAATGTGTAAGGCATTTATATTTAATTAAAAATGATATATTATTTAACTAAAGTTTTAATAAAGCATTTTCTATGTTTGTGTTTGTTATTTTTTCATATTTCATTAAAATTCTGATGCCTATATCTTCTCTAGTAGTTTCTTGTATAGCGTTGTTATGATTTCCATAATTACTCAATATGACTTTACCTGTTTGATTTATTAAAAAGTTTAATGTTATATTTATTAAAAAGTTTACTGCTCTCCCCACACATCCTTCCAGATTAAAACAATTAATTAAATTTACTTTTAAAATATAGTTGGAATAGTTTACCATTCTGTAATTCACAGCAATCAAATTATGATTTTTTTTATAAATAGCTCAATTTTAAAATTACTTTTACTATTAAAATTGCATTATTTTTTATGCTATGAAAATGTAATATTTTTGACTGTTGATTGAACTTATTAGAAAAAATGCAACTAATTTAACATAAAAATACCGCTTATCAATTTGAGAGTTCCCTAAAAATTGTTGCATGAAGCAGAATATGTATACTTCGGTAATATTTCACTCATCAGTGGCGTAGTGAAGGGAGTAAGAAAGGGATTCTATCATCTCCGGATGCAACTTAGAAAGGGGCGTCAAATAGTTACAAAATTTTTTTTCAGAAAAATTTGAATTTTTTTTGTATCGAAATATCAATTTTGTCCGGAGAAATATATTTTAAATTTCATAATTGTCTCCTGTTGAAGAGCTTGAAAACATTCTTAATTTTATATTTCCATATTAAGTTTGTATGCTACCCCCCCTGTCTAGGGGTCAGAGTGTCTGATTGCGGATAGGGAGGTCCTGGGTTCGAATTTCAGTTTGGGCCTGGTTGTACCTTCTCTCCCTATCCTTTCTTTGTCCTTTCCTTGTATGAATGGGTTGTGTGAATGGTTGCCTACCCTATAAGCGATTCTTATGGACTGTGTATACTAGGATGTCGGCCTGCACACCAAATTACGGTTCAGTTGGAAAAGTGGAGTAGCGCACCCCATGATGCCAGTCTAGCTGGCACCAGACAATAAGTTTGTATAGTTTAGTTCGTATTAAAAACTGTTCTTTTATTAGCGTTTTTCATCCTTTTTTAAAGTTTTTATATTTTGCTCAAGATTTGTGGAGATGTATCATTATTTTGTACAAAAAATCTTGTACATGTGTGATGATAGAAATATGTTAAATATTTCTGATAAAAATTCGGAAATATAAATTATATGGGATAGTTATCTTTTTATGCATTTGAGATGTTTTTAGTTTCAACTTATTTATTAAATAATTTGTGTGTTGATGTTATCTCTTGATTTACGAATCTATATTTTAGGGAGATTTTTAAAAGGTAAGTTCACACATGATCTGATCTGGAACTGATTTGACTTAGTGAAAGCAGCAAGATTCACCATGTTCTTTAGAATCTTAAATTTTTTACAAGATGTCTAAATCAAGTTGCATACCTATGAAACATTGTAATATTAATTAAACTAATAAATATTTTTTACGCAAAATAAAAAAGCATATCTAATATTGCATTGACTGACCAAACATCAGGAGCTCGCATGATGTTATTCATCATTCAGGAATTCAAAAATTTTTTGTAGAAATTTTGAAGCTCTAAAATATTATTTGACTTGATATTCATTTATTAAAGGTATTATAAATCATTTTATTTAATAAATAATATTTTCTCTTATAAATTAAAAATGCGAAGTTTTAATCTCATTTTGACTAAAACAAAATAAGAAAATCACCCAAAAGGAAAGTTTATAAAACTGAAATATTATTAATAAAAACTTGTCAAACTATAATTAAAACAAAAGTGAAAATTTTTGTTAAAAAGTTCTTAAAATTTGCATTTTTTAATAATCAATGAAAAAGGTATAAGAAACCTACAAAAAATTTCATTTCAAATAAAATGAATGGATGTGTGTAAAATATTCCATTTTTCAATTCTTAACAATTTACTTTCATAATTACAATTATTATTATAAATATATCAGTTACGCCATATTCTTATCACTGAAACTTTGCATAGACAACAAGTATATGATGGAATTATAGTACCGAGAATTTTGTCAGATAAATAAACTATATCTCAGTGTTTTTATTCTTTTGCAGAGCTCCTAAATTTTAAATTCCTTAAACTATGTTCAGTAAAATCCTAGAAAAGTGCAATAGATATATAGGTATTTAAATATACTATATTATATATATACACATTCAATATAGCTTAGGGCTTCAGTAAACTAAATCTGGATCATACAGTGAATCTGTGGAAAACTTCATTTTAAAGAATAATACTCATAATAAATAATGTATAAAAATTTCTAATGATTTCGATTTTAAATTTGTTCACTTGCTGATTAAATTAATTTCATTTGAGCCCGTTCCTTATCAAACAAGAGACCCGACAATTTAAAAGAATCAAATAACTTTTTTTCCAACGGCGGGCACTTGAGGGTTGAACACTATGCCACAACAAGGCCAGAAACTGCTACTCATTCGTCGTTACCCAGCGGGTACCTGTGAACCATGTCATGGAAGCGAGTAGCGTTACCCACGCCATACCACCATAAACCCGTTTATAGGGTGGGCCACATTCATACATCACGGAAGAAAGGAAAGAGAAACACAGAGAACAGAGAAAGAAAGTAACATCCATGCCCGAACCGGGATTCGAACCCAGGACCCACAGCTCGGGACTCAGGAGCGCTAACTACTCAGCCATCGGTTGGCGAATCAAATTCCTTAAAGGTATCAATTTTTATATTCATTTCATTTACTAAAAATTGTTAATATGTTGATAATAGAAAAATAAGGAATATAAAACGTAAATGAAAGATGTTATTAGCATTAAAAGCTTATGTGAGAAATTCTTATACATTGCTCCCGAGAAAAGAAAAGCTCCATTTTAACCTCAAGCTTAGTTGTAATTCCTTAGTCGACTCGCGTTATACGCGCGCAAAAATTGGCGTTGAAATGTATTTCTCATTAGCGGTTCACTTTGTCCGAAAATGTTTGTATTCAACAACAGACTGACCCTCAACAGAACAGAATTTCTTTTCAAAATAACACTGCAATATCCAGTCAAGATAATTGTGTTACTGGAATCGAAATTACGATACACAACGCTCAGAATAGAAAAATAATTACCTCCAAATTCTAGGAAAATTCATGATTTCCTTTTATTTATAACTTAACTGGTTAGAATATCATCATTTCCCAGATATCGCGAGCTAAACTCACAAATTTTCATCTTTAGCAAATAGTGTTATTTCATTAAAAACTATGGACTTCGTTGGAAATGTTGACTTTTGGTTATTGAATAAATTTTATTTTTTTTCTACCACTTATATATTCTTTACATTTTGCTTAATTAGCAGATTTTATAGCCATTATGAATATTTATTAACATACATCTATAGTTTTGAAATTTAAAACCGAATTGCTTATTTAAAAATATTTATTTAAAGTCAAAATATTTAAAGATTTTCGAAAATAATTTTTATTTGACTTGTAATTTTGTCGCCTTTTTAATTATATATTATGTTGAAAAATTCTTTTTTGTGAAGTTAAAAGAACAAATGTATTAAATATTTTTTATCTGTACACATAAAATGTTTCTGAATAATTAATCTTTAATTAACTTTATATTTCAGTTTATATAATGAAAGCATGTTTATTTTAAAATCATTATAAAGGAATATAATGAAACTAGCCAAAATTATTATGCTTTGTAAAAAGCTACTGGTTAGTCATATTTTTTAATTTTATAAAATGATTCAGAATAAAAGTAAGTTCTTTTTTATATGAATTAGCTCTTATTTTAATTGAGAAATATATTTTAAAATCGTAAATTTTTACTATATTAAATTTTTACTATAATAAAAATAAATTGAAAGTTTTCAGCGAGAAAATTTCTTAAAGTAAAATCATTAGTTAGTGTTACGGTAAAAGTAATTAATCCGGCGATTATGTATAATATCTGGTGATTATACATAATCCCCACTAAACTCGGTAAATGTGATAAATTATTGAATATTTATGCATTTACCAGTAAATATATTTATAAATCCCAATTCGTGATGAGAAATGTGTTAAATTCCGATTACTTTGTAGAAAAACGATAATTTAATTTCAAAAACTAAGTATTTTTAGGCAAAATATTTCGTCCAGAAGAATTCGAAGAACATCATGATGACTTAGAATAAAACTTACAATAATCTCTTACAGAGAGAGAGTTTTTTTTCTTTCTAATTTGAATAATAGTGTTTTTTTGTACGTTCATTTCAGTAGATATTAAGACCCATATATTACATTTAGCATAAATTATATATATGATGTAAAAGGAATTCTCTCTCAAAAATACAAAATGATCAAAATTACTGAAAGTAAATTAAGGTCTAGATTGTTATTTCAGTAAATAATTTTTTTATTTAAGCAATACAGAACTTTAAATTGAATATTAACTAGTACTTACAGATAATGTTTATATTTTGTTAATTAAAAGATTTGGAAAAAGAGAACAATTTAGATTATTAGAATTTATGAAAAACACTTCCATGTCAAAACAAATTAAAACCATATTCTAAAAAAGTACATTTAATTTATACAATAAATATTTGCTTTAAGTTTACTTATATTTACATGCATAAGATTTTTGATTTGGTTTGTTTTTTCACAGATTTGGTACATGCATTAGCCTGCTGTAATTGCATACATTAGCCTAGAATTACAGTTTGCCAGATTTTTTACATTTGACTTCTCAAATTTGCACTCTATCTCTCAAACACATAGTTAATATCATTGAATTTCAGAAAGATGATTTAACACAATCTTAATCTGATTCTAAATTTCCGTAAGTCTGATTTCTACTGATACACATTTTTGAATACTATTCTATTTATGATTTTTCTTTACTAGATTTTTTTTATCTCAAATTTAAAAGTACAACTTGGGCCTTTAAAATTTTCTATATTTAAGATTATTTTAAAGTAGGCACTTTGTGCTGTTGTTATTGGCATTATACTCTTATTACATGTTTATTCTTTATATTATATTACTGTTTTTTGGGATAGGGCTCCAAATTGGTATCGTACCCGGGGGCCAATTGTGCTCGCTACGCCACTGCTCAACAGCTTTTTGCAATGATAAGGATGGTTTTAAATCTCGGAATTTTTATTAAAAGAGCTTGTAAATATCTATTTCAAAAATTTGATTATCAGTTTTATTCCCGAAACAATTTGGGGTGAATGGAATACTAAGGTTCTGTGTTTCTTCTAGTTTCTACATTATATGAATTTTAATTTCTTAAAATATTTTTTTATAAAATAAATTTTTTTGAAACTATAAATGAAATGACCTCTGGGTAAAGCTTGGATTATCATATTTTTATATATTTGTGATAAGCTATTCGCCTGAAGTGAAAAGAATTGTTTAAAAAAAGCATTTTTTTTTATTCACGCACGAATCACCGAGAAGAAAATTCATAGCTTTTCTTTTAATCAATGTAAATAAAATCCATATTCTGTTTTTCCACCAAATTTTTTGTCCTGGATTGAATTGAAAATGTTTGCACCAAATGAAGTTAAACTTATATCAGATGTCGGTCTCTGGTTAACTTTAAATGAACTCTTATGTTTAATTTTAAATTAATGCTGATTTTAGCTTCCTGTAAAGTTGCCTATACTGGGATGTAATCAGTTTAAATTATGAGTTTTGGAGCAGCAGAGTATTACTTGCTTCAAGAATGTGATTATTTTCTTTTTTAAAATTGTAACCTATGCATAACCTTTAATAGAATAAAAAAATGCTTACAGCATCAGATTCCTCGATTGTGTTTCTGTTCCTCCACGTAGTTTTATTCTGAAAATATTAAATTAGCTAAACAAATTAATGTTCACCAATTAAATTAATAAAATAACTAACTTTTTTGTATTTTACTCTAATTTAATGTTAATTATTATTTTATTGATCTATCAAATAGAATCATTTTTACTCATTGCAGCAAATGTATTTACGCTTTTTACCATACGTTACCAATAGAAATAAAATACATCATTGGAATGGATGTAAGGAATCCGTCCTTATAAATATTTAACTTCATGACTAATTATATATATATATATATATATATATATATATATATATATATATATATATATATATATATATATATATATCTTCTTCTTCTTAGAATTGGGTTTGTATGTCATTGGGCACCTCTGCTTTTATCAGCATTTTGTACCATTAACTCCAAACCCAATGTTTCCTAGTTCCAGTTGCTCGGGTCTCCCACTTTATTAATAAAGTCCGATAACCCTTTAATGGAGTCTAGGTGTAACTCTCTAGTATGGATGATGCCTAAAGAGATTAATCTAGGGAGGGCAAGAGCCTCGCATTCATAAATGATATGCTCTGCCGTTTCCTCTTGCGTATGACATTTCCAGCAGATAGGGTCTTGCTGAAATAGTCCCATCTGGTCAGAGAGTCAGTCATACTAGGGATAGCTTCCTGACTTTCACCAGAAGATGGTTTGGAGGTCATTTCTACCTCAAGTGAAGGATTCATTACTGCCCCTTTACAAGACAGCCTCTGAGTTCACTTGTCTTTTTCAGCAAGGTCAACTTCAGAGGCATCACCTGTAGATGCAGAAAGGCTTGTTATTTCTTGTGTCTTTTCAGCCACAAGATAACAATTTATAAGCTCAGGTAATGTAAGTCCACCCAGCATTGCCTGAGATACTGGGTAAGGCAAATTACTCTAGAAGTTTGCCAGGCAACTAGAGGCTCCGTTAAGACACCAATACCGCGGTGCCAATTAGCCCTAGGCACGGAACGCATAACACCAGGGTTTACGGGAGCTGGTTCGCGGCCTCTGATTCTATATTCAAGGCTATCCTGTCATTCCTACAGGACGTTCGGTGATCCACCGCCTACTGACGCGCCTGGTAGCTGATCAGGCCCCAGGTATATATATATTTATATATATATATATATATATATATATATATATATATATATATATATATATATATATATATATATATATATATATTTCAAGCATTCAATACTTCATGTAATGTGATTTTAGCTGATTTGTATGTGAGGCTTCTTTGTAGCCATTATAATTTAATAGCCATATATTTGTTTATTTTTGCGTTGTAATTTTTCTAGTTTTAAAAAAAAACGCTAAAAGGAATTGTGATAGTTAACATGAATTTATTTTTTAATTCAAGGAGAAATAAATTATGATTTTTTAAACCAACCTTTTATAATAACTGCAGAAATGGAAAAAAATGTTATTTTGCAGTGGCTGTGTGGTAAATGTGTTACATTTAAGTTAAATTTTTTAATATACGTTTACTCTGTGTTACATTAAATTAATTTAAACGCATACTTTAGTTTTAGTTTTTTTTTAATTGATCCTATAGTAAAATGAGTGGTACAAGCAAGAAAAAAAATCGTCAATATTATGAGGAATATTTAAAATTTGAGTTCAAACCTGCTGTCCATGATGAGCGGTTTCCTTTCAGTGTTTTATGACAGCAATGCTCGGCCAACGAATTTATGAAACGATATCGTCTTGAGGCGCATTTAAAGGCGAAATATAATGCTAATATTAACTTGGATTTTAATTCCTCTTTCAAACTTTAAAAAACATTTTGAATACAACAGTAAAGTCTCTATAGCTCAAACTTTAACTCATAATCGCATTCTTGAGGCTAGTTATCAAATTTCTTGATTCATTGCTAAATTTGGAAAAAATCCTACTATAGGAGAGAATTTAATAATACCGTCAATATCAGCATTTCTTAAAACGATTCTTTGAAAATGATGACAAAGATGTAAAAACGATGTCATTCACTAACAATACTGTTAGCAGAGGTGTAGACGAAGTGAGTGAAGATCTTGAAAAACAACTTGTTGAATAGCTGAAAACAAGAAAATTCTCAGTGCAAATGGATGAATCGGCTTTGATAGACAGTAAGGCAGTATTGATAACTTATGTAAGATATTTTGATGAAGGGCATTTTACTCAAGAAATGTTGCTCAAAAGTTTAGAAAGCACCTCTATCGCCAAAGATACATATAATGAGCTAAAAAACTACTTAGATGTCACCTATATACTAGTGAAAAATATAAAATCTTGTGCTGCAGATGGTGGTTCTAATAAGATGAACAAGAAAAATAGCTGTTTAAAATTGATGAAAGATCAAAATCCAAAAATGAAAGATAAAAAAAAAAAAGGATTCTTGTGCATTGTGTCATTTATAGGGAAAACTTGGTAGCAAAAAACATCTCGTCAGTTCTAAATGAAGTATTACATTGAGTAATGAAGTGTATCAATGCTATTAAAGTTAATGCCAAATGCGAGCGTCTCTTCAAGTTATTTTGTGAAGTGCAAAATGCAAAACATGTGAGACTTTTACTTCACACTGAAGTAAGATGGTTCTCTAAAGGGAACTGTTAAAAACCTTTATGGAGCTGTTTGATGCTCTTAGTAATTTTTAAACGGCAAATCAGAAATGATATATCTGTTAATAGTCGATGATAAAATATATGTGAGTTATTTATCCGATACCTTTGAAAAACTAAGTATATTAAATAAGCAAATTCAAGGAGCAAATAAAACTTTTATTAATGCAAAAGTGAAGATATTTGGTTTTATTACCCATATTGAGTTATGTTATAAATATATTAACATCAAAAACTTTGAACAGTTTCATTGGCTCTAAAAATGGGAAGTAAATGATACTACTTTACTTGCTTTTGTAGATCATCTGAAAATTCTATCGGCTGATCTAATGAAAGATTTTCTGATTTAAAACCAATTGATTTTCCAACATGGATGATGAAGCCAATGTTAGTGGATTTGTTTGATGTATCAAATATGCAGTATCAAGAAAAACTTGCAGAAATGCAAAATAACAAGTCTGTTAAAACTTTACTTAATATAAAAGGAGTGATAGCATAGCTTTGTGAAGAAATTGAATTCGAATACCCAAGTTCAACCAAATGTACAAAAAAAGTGTTGTTACCGTTTCCATCTTCATTTTTTATTTGAATGTAGATTTAGTTCTATTATAAATGATTTTCTGGTAAAAAAAATCGTCTGGATATAACACAGTGGGGAAGACTTGAGACTGAAGCTAACCAAATTATAATCCAACGTAAAATCTCTGTGCATGAAGCATCAAGTGCAAGGATCTCATTAAATTAAAATATTAAATTATTATAGAAAATCTTTATTAAAATTATTTCGAATTTAAATTTAAGTTTTTCATTATATGTTTTGAATATTTACTTACTGTGTTTCGGTAATATTTTCCTAGTGATTTCTTCTTAAAACCTATCTTTTATGTTTCTTAAGTGACCAATTTAATTTTTTAATATTAAAAATTATGTATATATACTACATAGGGAGGTATAAAAATTTTAGAAAGGCTTAAGTGGGGCAAGGTCCAGAAAAGGTTGGGAAACAATGGTCTAAGCTATATGATACCGAAGAAATTAACTGATGAAGTATACGGACATCCTATATAGTTGAAACTGTAATGATACAAATGACAGCAAATTTTAATGATTTTGTGTATATTGTATTTACTACCAAGAGAATATTTCTCCTCGTAAAGAATTTATCGGCAGCTATAATCCACGTTTTTGCTAGCAAGTTTGGCATATTTTCGAGCAAAATTTGTTTTATGGAGATAATTTTTCAACACAAGTTCTATTCTAAAAATAAAACACACACCAGTATCCACAAATGTTTGAATACAGGTAAATTCTTAAACTGATTTTGGACCGTTGCTGCACCGCTTGAATCGGGTATTCATCTCTAGCCAGATGTACTTTATAGGATTCAAATCTGTCACTATGAAGAGGCCAGTTTAATCGTTTCACCCAAGATAATGAAATCAATGATTTAGAATTGATTATTTCATGACAATTCATAAGTTTGGAATTAATTTATTATTATTATTATTATTACTATTTGTAGTGAGATTTTTTCCTTTTCTATAATATGTATTATACAGGATGTTTAAAAAAACAACCCGTTAAAGAAACTTAAATATTCAGATTTTAATCAATTTTGATCGAATAATGCATCACTAGAAAAGGAAAAATCTCAAGTTACATGCATTTGCCGACTGGTAGCCCCAGAATGTACTTTTATCGCCCATCTCTTCAGTGTTCATGAAGATGGCGATTGCATAACAAAAATCGTTTTGTCTTAAATGTTTTGCGTAGTGAAGTATGAATTCATAACAACAGTTTAGCCAATTTTCTTTGAGAATTCTCTGATATTGCACTTATAGCTGTGAGAAGCATTAGAAGATCGAAACAATTAACATTTCTGTGAAGGAAAATCACCATAGCAGACGAAAATGGGGATTGCTTCTGACAACGTCTCGAATTTAGTCCAAACAAATCTACTTGTCGTGCTGGTAAACAACTTTAGCTCCGGCAACAACTGCCTGGTGTATTTTGTTTTAAAGTTCTGTTTTTCAAAACATACAATATGTGTGTAATTGCTGCATGCTAACTTCAAGCACGTAATAAAAATGCATGGAGTTCTATTAATTCATTCTTCAGAATTTTTTTTTTTATCAAATGACAATTTTCTGACACGCTTGATATTTAGTGACGAGGTCACTTTTCATGTCGATGGTAAGCTAAGCAACAGAATCGTAGAATAAGAGACACGAAGCAGTCACATGAGAGAATCTACTTGAGAGAAAGTTAATGTTTTTTGTGTATTTTCATGGGAAAGCAATAAGGGTTCTTCTTTCATGGCGTCCACTGTTGTGGGAAAACCTAAAACCTTAAAGTGCTTGAAAATTAGCTTTACCCACAGTTATAGAAATCATTTTGTATAGTTTCATTTTCCAGCAAGATAGGGTATCTTCATACTGAACTTCTGATGAACGAAAATTTTTAACCTGTCGTATTCCTCATCGATGGATCGCTCTTTGGACATGAATGATTCAGTTAAACATCACTCGTCTCTGAGATCACCGGACCTAGCAGTGTATAATTTTTATGGGGGGGGGGACCAAAAGATTTGAGTATTGTTGCATTAGCTAATTTAATGTCATACATAACAGCAGTCTATCGCAAAAGTTTATTTTGTTAAAAATAAAACGAATTGGACTGTGTAGATATGCCATCTATCCTAACGTGGAGATAATGAGAACCTTTAATTTGGTTTGTTAGAAAACTTTATGAAAACTTTATCTAAAAAATTTATGGTCTATATATATTTTTTAAAAATTTGTTCATTTAAAATCGGATTACTTTTTTTGAAATACTTTGTAGATCAAAAGTTTTTTTCCCAATGTAAATAAGGAAATGTTGATGAGAAATAATAGCATCATTAAACAATGAGGGCTCTTCTAAGAAAATATTAAAAACATATTTTGCAATGAAATCATTTTAACATTTAATTATAAAAAAATCTTTTATTTGGAGTCAATTTTGTCGATTAGCTTTCTTCTTTTCACACATCCCAGCAAACACAAGCCCATCGGCATCCTGACGGGCCGATATCGGCAGTGTCGAATAAGAGTCGGCATTGGCATGAAGATTTCGTAACGATATCGGTTTCGTATCGGCAAGCGACATTAAAAATGTGCTCTTTAATAGTGTCGGAAACAAGTATCGGTCTTTATACGGCTAACTGTCGGCAAATTGTGAATGTCGTCTGCCGATACAGGTCTGATACATGCATTCCGATTCTGGACTGAGTATTATATGCGATACCGGTCCTGTTGAAAAATTATTAAGAACCGTGGCACCGTTAAATTTTCTCTTTGACAAGACCATCATTGTCAGAAAGCTACTGTGGTAACAAATTAGAGCTCAAAAAATGATATATAATTGAAAATCAAGTATAATTATTTTAATTTTTATTGTAATTGATAACTTTTCAGAAAATCACTTTATTACACAGCATTAATTAAATAACATGAAAATATTTCTGGATGCTGATAATTCTAAAATGGTCTTTATCTGAATCGCAATAAAATGATGTTTAATTATCCAAAATTGGATAGAGAAGTTGCACTTGTTTTTCCTGTATTACGTTTAAGATTTTTTTCTTTGAAAGCTGTATAGTTATTTTAAACTTTCAAGCCTTTTATATAAAGCAGTTTAATATATTAAAAATAAACAAGTTCTCTCTGTAAGTATATTAATACTTTAATTACGTTATGATAAAACTTTTTAAAAGTGTTTGCTTGGAATACAAATAAATATTTTTTATAAATTTGATTTCAATTCACTAAACTGATACATTAAATACCATTTATTTTTATTATGAAACCTTTGTATCTTTTGAAAAACGTGTATGTCCTTTTAGTGGCAGTTGCGAAGGTCATATTAAGATGCTTATATGCTCATTATAGAAAATTGTTATCCGCGGTGGCTTTTTGGGAAAGACGTCATTCTCGTGGCCAACAGGTAATGTGCTCAATACCTGAACCAACAGAAGATTCATTGGCTTTATTAACGGAGACAGGCTTTCAATATAGGTGTAATTTCATTGTTCTTTCACTTTTGTGGTGTGGCATGGAGAGTTGCTCCTCAGGCGTCGACATAGTCAATTAGTCGTGTTCAAAAGTGCGACGTGACTGGCTGTCTTTAGCGACGTTTAAAAAAAAGCAATATCTAGCCATAAATGTAGTGTATAAAAGTTGAAAATCCAAGAATCTTCTCTGGTGAAAAGTTTTATTTTTAATTTACTTAATAAAATCATTAAACGTTTTTCAGTTTTATTAAAGTGAATAACAGTACATGAGCTCCAAACATTACCTTTTGTAGTTCAACAAATTGTTTCTTTGGAAAAGTTACTTCTTAACAAACTTTTGTATTTATGAAACACTTTCTAAATAACAGATGAAACAATGTAAATATGAAACAACAAGAACATGTAAACGAAATTTTGAATATTATTGTGTTATTCAAGATTAGAATGGAAATGCACGTATCACTCTAGATATTTCATAATATCAGTAATATGCTACCAATAAATAACTTCTTAAATAATCATTTTTTTTGAAATATGCATTTGCCAACTTTAAATTCTAAAGCTTTTTTATTCAAATGGAATATTTATGTGAAAAATGAAACCGACTGAATGATATTTTAACAATCAACGTGATGGTAATATCAAAAACCTTTTCGTTTTTGAAAATAATAATTCTGATTAATTTAAATCTTTGCTGAAGAGAATTCCATTTTAAACAAAATAATATGCAAAAACAGCAACATTTTCTTTTATTATTATGATTCATTAAGTCCATAAACCATAATTCATAAACGCATTACTGTATATTGTTAAAATGAATAAATATTACTCCATGAAATTGAATAATCTTTATTAAGAAGTATGTGCTGAGGACGTGCTATAGGAATACCAGCACACGTTACAAGAAGGTTATATATATTATGACAATGCAGTTACAATTACAGTTTCCAGTCAAGTCTGTTAAGTAATTTACAAATAAGTATAAGTTAAACTAAATTTAGTTTTTCCTTGTCTCCAGGCTGGCACGCATGGTCGGTTAGCTGCGGGGATGCATGGCATAGCCACCGCAAGCATATGGAAAACATGGTTACGTAACGTTAGTAGTTAAAATCTTTATTTTTATTTTAAAAAACTGATAATTATATAAAATAAAGGCAATCAAACATAATTGCTGAGTTCAGAATTAAATATTTGTCTTTTCTTTTAAAACAAGCGATAATTTTAATAACCATTCTCATTTTCTAATTAATGTAAAATGAAAAATAGCAATGTATTAGGAGAAAAAAATATAGTCAATAAAATATCGTTTTCAAATTCAGCTTAAAAATTAATATATACAATTTTAATAATTTTCTGAATTGTTTTTTAATTGGATGAAAAAATTATAATATTTTGTGTTCATCTGGCAATACTGAATATAATAGTTGGAAACCAAACGATTATAATTCATTTTATTTAGAATTATTTGCGATTTAGAAGTCTGTATATTGTTCTTCCGGATTTCTAATTGGACATTTTGGCACTATAAACAATTATTATTCTATTTAAAATGGATAACACAAATATGTGATTTTAATTTTTGAGTAATATATTCTTATTTTTTATATAAAAATTTGTTGAAAGATATTAATATTAAAATTAAATTTGTTTACTTTTTTATTGAAAAGAAATATTTTTAGTTTTTGGTAATCCTCTTTTCCATAATTTTTCAAGTAGCATATAAAAATTACCTATTCCTCAAGTCTTTCAAGATAATTTGAAATTTAATTTCCTATTATTATGAAATATGCATTTCATTCGCTCTTTAAATAAAAAGTTTAATTATTCTATTCTATTGTAATTTAAAGGTGTTAGTAAATTTATACAGTTCTAAACAATTTATACAATTTAACTACGTTTCGATTTTTCTAGAAGAATATTTGAAATTTAAATATAACGTTAAAAAATTTATAATTTACATATAAATGTTTAAAATTTCTAAAATAATTAATTACTTTATTTCTTATATAATTCTAGGTTATATTCAAATATGAGATAAATTAACATAATTAAAAAAAGGTTAAAAATTAAGTATCATCCTCATGGTGAGTATCTTTTCTTAGGTTATTTTTAGGAAAAAAAAAAGGAAAAAAATCCCGTAATTTCTCTGTATTTTATACTTTGCTATTTTAGAAATTTGTGTTGTAATTTATATACTTTATGTAACGTGTAGACACATTTTCTGAAGCAAAAGAAAATACTCATTAGGATTTCTTTATCTTCCTTCTTTGTTAAGCGTATTTTTATTTTTTTCAGCTTCCCCATAACTTTAATTTTAGGCTAAGAAAATTATGTTTTGGAAATATTTCCTAACAATTATATATAAAAAAATATCGCATCTCATTGCTTGCCATCAGTTATTATTTTTAAGAAAATAATCTGAAAAAAAAATTAGTACCATATTCGTTTTCTATAACGTCTAGGATATTTTTGGTATATTCTTCGTTTATAGTAATTTTATTACCTTATAGATTTAATGAAAAATATTTTAAAATTTAAAGAATTATTTGTAAGCAAATCTTAAAAAATTATAACTATTAAAATGACTAATAATATATATACATAAAGTTATGAGATCTTAGAGTAAACAATATTAAGTCATATTACACTGGCCTCAAAAAGTTAAGGAACAACCGGTTTTTTGTGCCTAATTTGCTAATGAATGAATGTAGAAACAACAAATTTGGATGACACGTGCACAAAAAAGGTATTTATTGACTGCAACATAGAAGTTTACATAAGAAAAAAGCAAAAAGGATTTACAACAAAAAAAAAAAATGCAATCTCGCTGGAAAAGTCCATTCTTGGAAAAAAGAATATTCAGTTTTATGTGGTAAAAAATAATAGAAGCATAACAAAAATGAGTTTTAATAAGGGATATGTCCACCCTAGCTTGCATGCATTGGCGGCATCGACTTTCCATGCTGTCAATTACGTTGTCGTTTACCGAAATGGGAACCGAAGACCAAACACGGAGTAAGCTTTGTTCCAGCTCTCCTAAAGACCTTGGAGGAGGATTTAAAGCAGCAACCTGTCTACCAAGATAGTCCCACACATGTTCTATTGGATTCAGGTCTGGATATTGTGCTGGCCATTCCATTCGCTCCAAACCAAGATCCTTAAGATATTCCTCAACAACTACAGCTCGGTGAACTCGTGCGTTATCATCCATCAGAATGAAATTATTGCCAATTGCACTGGCATATGGGCGGACATATGGATCAAGGATCTCATCCCAATATCTCACGCCAGTCACAGTTCCACCCTGGAACACATGCTGTTCAGTGTAACCACCGACTAAGATCTCTGCCCAAACCATTATTCCACCGTCGCGGTAACTGTCTCTTTCCACAATGTTGGATTGGTGGTATCTGGTGTTTTGTTCCCTCCAGATCCAAGGACGTCCTGAATCGCTCTTCAATATGAATCTGGACTCGTCTGTGAAGAGTACAGAAGCCTATTGCTGTCTGGTACAGGAAACATATTCTCTTGCCTAAGATAAGCGAGGCCTTCTTTGTCGTCCGGTGAGGGGGACACACACAATTAGTCGAATTGCATAGAGACCTGCATGATGAAGACGTCTTCGTACCGTACTAGCGGTTATTCTTCACTTCGGTGCTACAGAGAGGTCTGCAATAAGTTGTGGAACAGAAATTCTTCTCCTTCAGACCGAAAGAGTTATAAAAAGGTCTTTTTCAGGTGTTGTGACTCGTGGTTGGCCTGGAACATGTCTTCTGGATACAGAAGCTTCAGTTTGATATTGAATCAGAGATGGTGGACCACACTGCGAGACACATTGAGGCGTCCAGCAGCATCAGCCTGTGATAACCCCATTTCCATCCATCCGACCACCCGCCACCTTAACGAATCGAGCAAACGGCTTCTTTCAGACACTGCTGGATCTCACTGCCTTTTGTCAAGGAAACTGCTAACAAAAGTTGCACGCGCAATTACGAAAGGCTTATATTTGCATGTTTTTCTCTCACTCATATATAGCTATTCTTAACTATAAGAAAAGTGGCAGCTACCATTTTTGCATAAATTTGCATAAAGTTCGTTTTTATCATTTATATAAACTATAAATTGTTTTGTTAGTGTCATTTTTTTATGGTGAACTTCGAAAAACATGTTGTTCCTTTACTTTTTGAAGCCAGTGTAAAAACAGCAGAAATAAAGTGCACTTTTTAACAGATTTCAGGCAAAATTTATCAAAACATATTTATCAATTATCATAAAGTATGGTGAAGGGAGCTGACATACTTAAAGAGAAATATGGCATTTTTCAGCTACATTGACTTGCATGAATATAGAAAAAAATACGCATATTTGTTCTTATTAAACAAAATTTGTTTGATATATATATATAGGTTAGACTATACTTGAGGGTGCCCCTTGAATTATCGCCAAGTTTATTGCCAAGCTGGGCGATGTTGTTCTATTTATGGTAACCCTAAACGTTATTCTGAAATTCATTCATGATTTTGATTGGTTTAGATTTAACCGTTATTTTTGAAATGAGGTAACGTAATCGTGTGACATGCGGGTTTTGTATGTAACCCTTGAAAATATTATAGAATAATCGTGAAGCATTAAGTTTCGATATTCGTTTGTTGGAGTTTGTGTGTTGCTTGCGAAAATAAATAAGTATAGATGAGGTTATATTGATTTTACGTTTTCTGCGTATGGCGAAACGTATGGAGTACGTATGGAGAAAGAATCATCGAGAAAATATAATTAAAGATTTTTTAGATGCGATAAAAATGGTATATTCGCCGAAAAGTAACGATTCGGAGAGTGATGAAGATTAGGCGAATTATTTTGTTTTTCATTAAAATTATTCTTATTTAGAAACTAAAGTTTTTATAAAAATGAATATTTTCATAAGTAAATGAATGTTTAATTTGTGTGTATTGCATGTTAGTGTTAGAATGTGCCGCGTACTGAAATTTCTTCTTGGGCGCCAATGCTCGGTATATTAAAAATCGAATTTAAATATAAAATGAAATTTGTGTTAACGTTTGAAATTTAGCTTTACTACCCGGTTGGCACTGTAGTAGGTATCGCTACACTGATGTTTTTTATAAGGTGGGTGCTATTGCTCGGTACATTAAAAATCGAATTTAAATAAAATAATGAAATTTGTAAACGTTAGAAATTTAGCTTTATTATCGATTGTCACTGTAGTACGTAGCGGAACATTTTTTTCTTCTTTTTTTTAGATGAGAGCAATTGCACGGTATATTAAAAATCGAGTTTTAAAAATTTCGTTTCTAGTTATTAAAATTTTAAAACTTCTATAGTACTTAATTGTAATGAAATATTCAAATTTTTAATATTTTGAATTTGGAAAAACTCGCGATTTCAAAGCTGAAGTTCGAACGCGATCGTTATTGGTTGACGGCTATCGCGGGTAGTGACGTAATTTAGGTTGGCGACAGAGCTGTAGAGCGCTTGGCGCGAAAATTTGAAATCGCGCCAAGGGGCACCCTCAAATATATTTTTACCTATATATATGTTTTATTTTTGATATTGTTTCTTCATTCTTCAATTCCAATTATTTATTAAAGAATTTAGCTGAAGTAAAAGAAGAGGAAAAATTGCAAATGGAAATGTTGAATGAATTGAGACAACAAACTTCAAGGGAGAATGTGATCATTGAAACTTTTGACTGCTTAACATCTTTGTCCGAAATGAATAAATTTGAAGGTGCCTCAATTGAAGAAGAAGAATTTATGGGGGCTGTAAGTATATTTCGCTTCCAGCATGTTCTTTACCACACTAGAAATTTTTATATTGTAATTAAAGCACTGAATATTTCCCAAAAGTAATATTGTTATAGAATTTTTATATTTTAACTCATTAATTGTATGACCAGAACCAGAGTTGTATTTGGCTTTGTTATCAATATTTGTCTACAAAATTACAATCTTAATTTAATTTTGAGATTTAAATTATTATCAATTTTAAGTTGTGCACATATAACATTTAAAATTTAAATATTATAAATTTTTTTTTCAAGAAAGTACCAGCACATTGTACAGATAATTTTGTTCAGATTTCTGAAAAATATACAAGTGCTGGATTCTATTTTGCCTCCAATTTATAAATTCCCAATAACAGGATGCTTACTGGTTACTTACACTCTGGGCTTTTTAAATCAACCGTTTGTGGTTTCAACTGCACTTCAGAAGAGTAGATGTCTGTAATGGTCAGAATCCAATCAAAATTTTAGGACTCGGTGTAATTATCTTTCCTACGGAAAATGTGGCATTAGAGTTACATCAGCCAAAATCAATACATTCAAATTATCCAATATCTATAAATGTAATCGTAAGGATCAAACTTAGAAACATCAAATAAAAGCGCCATTGTTTTTTTTATTTGTGTTGGATTTTAATTACCTGGTTAACAAAAAATTGCATTATGACAGAATATGATTATACTTATATGTATATATAAACTAAATTTTATTTTTACAGGTAAGAAAGTGCAGCTGTTAGGTGGTAAAGATGGGAAAGAAGTTTTAAGAAGAATTCTACAAAAAGTATTTGAGCATAATTTGGCTCTAACCATGAGCTAGAAGGGAGGAAATATGAAAATTCTATTCAAAACATTTCCCAATATATTACTATTCATAACAGATATTTATTTTTATATTTTAATGTTTAAATAGTATATTGAAAGCAAAAACATTTTAAATATTCTTTTAAATGCCCAAGTAACAATATTTATATTCTGCCCAATTTTTGAACATGTGATTAAAAATAATTACTTGAATGTGTTAGTTACAGCCTGTTATATAAAAGTGCAATGTTATGAAAGAATAAATGTATGCTTTTGAGATAAAGTTTCGACATCGCTTAAGTGGCAGCCAAGCACCTAGAAACTTTTGAGAGCATCTTTAATCATTTATCATTAACTATCAAATTATCTTCTGAGAAGACATTTCCCTGATTATCAACTGTATATATGTGTTGAGCTCCAGTGGCTAAGTAGTTTCACGTCGCTTCCCGTTAAGATCACCTAAGTGAAGCATCATTTACTGCGGGCAGTGATTGGGAGGGTGACCATGTACACTCCCTCACTGGGGAGATCCGTGGGTTGGGGATGTGTCCACGTTAATACAGGACGTCCAAAATCCTTCTGTTGGTGTGGCGTGGATATGAAGAGGGTGCCATCTCAGGTGTGACTTCGTCACCTGACCATGGTCGAAAATTATGAAGTATTTGATGATGGGCGAGTATTCCAAACCCATTGACCTGAAGGTACAATCTAGGGTTCACCAACACTGCTACGTATGTATACATGTGTTGAAAGGAAAATCCTACTAATCATAGAATAAACACGCCTAACGTCTTTTGTTCAACAATGGTTAGAATTGAATCTATAATCTTGAAGTTACAAAACCTATTACTATTCCACAGTGAGAAAATTATGAGAGTAATTTATTATTTTAAGGATGATCTACACTTAAAGACCAGCGCGTAACGTTGACATTTGAGGAAAATTTATTATTTTATAGTTGGTATATTCACGAATCACAATTGAGGAAACCGGGAAAACTCTCCAGACTAATTCAAGAGTTTGATGAAAAATATTTTAAACAAGGAAATTAAGTATATATATTAGGAAAGCCAAGTGAATTTAAGTATATATGTCAGGAAAGCCAAGTGTAATGTACCCATTTTGATTGTATCGATGTTAAAAAAAATATTTTGTCTGCATTCAGATGAGAAGGGTTTGAACGAGCTGGTTACTGTTGATGAAAAGTAGAAGGTTGGAATAGGGAAGGAAGCGGTTCCCGAAACGAGAAGTTATTGAACAATTGCCGGCTGAATGGAAACCAGTTAACTCGGTTCCTTTTTTTTGAAAAGTTTCTCATTAGAATTATAAGTTATATTTTAATTTCATTTATAAGGAAATTATTTACTTCCTCTTCAGCTCAAGTTGAACGAAGACTTATTGCCTGTCCGGAATAGCAGCATATGCTGAATACAGAAGCCATAAGTCTGGCTTCCTCTAAAATCCAAAGTATTGGATATTGTACAAAATGAACATCTAAACAACATGGATTTAAACATGGCAGGAGAAAGCAATTACGGAGAAAACTTCCTTAGGACCTCAGGAAATGATATGAAATGTATTTTAGCTGCAAAAGGTAATGGAGTAAACACATTCAACATATTCTTAAAAGCCAACAATAGAAGGTCAATTCCTAAAAATAAACCTAGGGAATTGAAAAACGAACTGATAATGAAGATAAAAAACTTCAAAAAGATCTCTAACAAGATAATAACAAGAGACGGTCGACTACTAATGACAACGCAAGACATGGAAACAGCTTCAGAAATACTAAACATCAAAGAGTTACAAGGGGTACCCGTACACTTCTAAATCCTGTGGGAAAGTATCTCTACCAGGTTCCTGCTATTTAATATTCCAACGAAAACTCCACTAAAAGAGATTGCAGAGGAGCTGAGCGCTGAAAATGAAATCCCAATTATAAAATTAAGAAGATTCAATAAGAAAAACCGTGAAGTGTCTCCAGTTCTGGTATCTATTCTGGGAATAAAGATACCAAAAGAAATAAAACTGTTCTTTACTAACCATAGAGTGGAGCTATTCATAGACAGACCTCGCCAATGTGGTAAGTGTTTCAAATTCACTCATAACTCTAACAAATGCCCTTACGAAGTATTGTGTGTGCATTGTGGAGACAAAAAACATGGAGAAATATGCTTAAATCAGATGAGAGGCTCAAACTGCACAAGGTTACATAGAGCCGATTATAATGAATGCCCAACCAGGGCGAAAGAAAAAGAAATTCTTAAACTTAAGGCAGAAAATAATTTGACACTAAGCGAAGCTAGAAGGCTATTCGCAAACAAAAATACCTCATACGCAAAGAAAACTTCCATGTCTATAGCCAGTCCAGACGAAGAATCGATGCAAGGGATCTTTGATAAATTGGCCCTCAAACTGATAACCTCAATTAAAAAAATCATAGAACAACAACTAACTAAAATTTGTAACATGTTTAAAAAATCTCTAGACTCTACTGTGAATAAAATCAATGAATCCGTCTTTACTAAAATTAATGATACAATTTCAAAGTTGACCACACCAATCTCTCCTGAAAGAGAAAGGAAGAAAAAAAGCAAGGATTATAAAAATCCCAAATCTTCAAAGGCAGATCAGATGGACTGCCAGCAATATGAGAGAGAGAGAGAAAGAGAGAGAGAGATTTCTCTGTTGGATTATTAGAGTTACCTATTTCACACATTTAATTATAATTTCATATTTGAAGGAATTTAAAATAAAAAATTCTTATATCCGTTCTATATAAATGCTATAAATTTTAGTTTATTAATACATTTTCAAAATGAAAATTGTGCAGTGGAATGCGAGGAGCGTTATGTGTAATAACGAGGAGCAAAATAGACACATTTAAGTTAGAACCTTTCTTTTCTGCAGATGTATTAGTGATACAAGAAACTTTTCTTCGACCAAGAGACTTATTTAACATAAAGAAAAAAATCATTTATAGAAAAGACAGAGAATAGAAACGGAGGTGACCTAGTGATTGCAGTGACAGAATCATCATCATCAAAAGTAATTTATAAGAACATATATAGCAGCAGTGAAACAGAAATATTGATCTTAAAAATCACTAACAGGAACGACACTATCAACATATTGAATATATATTCACCCAAAGGAAAAATTGAAGATAATGAATAGCAAGATATACAAAAATATATAACACATAAATGCCTAATTTTAGGAGACTTTAATATCAAACATGATTTATGGGGCGGGGAAACCAGCACTCATCAGAGACAAAAATTGGCCGACTGGATCAACGAGCACAATCTCTGCATTCTGAATTTATCTACTCCGACACATTTTTCTCCTGCAGGAAACGTTTCAATTATAGATCTATCATTTTGTACTTCTAACTTATTTCCACAATGTCATATCACAATAGAAGAAGATTCCTTTTTTAGTGATCCTTTTCCTATAGTCATTGACGTTCTTAATCTAGATCAAACTCCAGGAGTGTATAGTATACGCAGATGGAAAAAAATCATCAACCAAATAAACGAAGAATTGAGTAGTGATACCAACAGTTCATATGACAGTTTCCATAATAATACAGTTAAAGTCATAGAAGACAACAGCCATGAGCAAAAAATACCTAGAAAGCAGTACCCTCCATGGTGGAATAATTTATGTAATAAATTTTCACTTCTAAAAAAAGTGTATCTAAAAAAAGCCAGAAATACCTTAGAAACCAAGAATTGGATTTTGTACAAAAAATTTTCTGCAAAATTAAGATATATCATAAAATCCTCTAAAACCAAATATTGGGATGATGTCTGCAAGAAGCAGCAAGACCCGTACCTACTTTTCCGTATATTTAACTCAATGAATCGTCGATGCAGAGATATCCAAAATTCTAACTTCTTAATAAATTTTAATAACCAAGAACTACATTCACCAAAATCTCAAAGTGAAGCTTTCGCAATACACTTCAGTAACAAAATATACCATGAGCCAATACCAATCGACTACTCTGGACCAGAGAATATGAATTTAAATAAAAAATTTACAATCAACGGGCTCAAATTAGCCATTAAGAAAACTAGAATACCTACACCATGAGAAGACAAAATTTCTGCAAAAGTATTTAAATCCCTAAATGCAGTAAACACAAGCCAGATACTTCAAATTTTTAATGATATATTTGACCAATGCTCTGTTCCTGACAGCTGGAAATCATCTATTATAATACCAATTCCAAAACCAAACAAACCACAATCCACATTAAATTCATATAGACCTATATCTCTAACCTCTGTTCCTGCAAAAATTTTCGAAAGAATGCTGTCAATAGCATCACAAACTTCCTAATTTCTAATCAAAAGATAGAAGAACGTCATCTAGGGTTCATACCTTTCAGAGACAGCCAAACTGCAATACAACTTTTTCATAATGATCTGCATCAGGCAAAAGCCCAAAAGAAATTCATTATTACAATATCATTGGATATAAAATCTGCATATGACTCCGTGTACATTGATGGATTAATATACAAATGCCTATAGTTGGGAATAAAAGGAAAAACCGCCAAATGGATTCATAAATTTCTACATGATAGAAGGCTAAAAATAAGATGGAGAAATACATATTCAAAACCAGTTCAGTCAACAAAAGGAGTTCCACAAGGTAGTGTGTTGTCTCCTATTTTATTTACAATCTTCATGTCAGACTTCCATGAAACTATCCCTCAAGGAGTTAAACATATAATATACGCAGATGACATACTTATTTACTGTACAGCTGAAAAACTGGAAATAATTAAGAAAAAATTGCAAGAAACTCTGTATAACATAGAAAAATGGAGTAAATAGTGGAAACTACAAATAGCTTATCAAAAGTGTTCAACAGTAAACTTGTTCGGGGGTAGAGAAATGCCTGATTGGTCAATACAGTGTAATAATGAAAAAATTGAATGGAAAGACAATCTAAAATTCTTAGGAATAATATTTACAAAAAATGAAAACTTCCGGCCGTTCGTAACATACCTAAAAAATAAAGCATCTAAAAGAATAAATATTTTAAAAGTACTCTCTAACAAAAATTATGGAGCAAGATCGCATCATCTAATCCAATTAGCAAAATCATATATCTGCAGTATTCTACATCACACTAGCAATATTCTTAGCTTAACAAACCATTCAGTCACAAAACCGTTAGAAGCAATACAAACGTCGGCACTAAGAATTGCACTAGGGTTACCTAGATTCACTCCTAATATTCTCCTGCGAAAGATTACAAATATTGGCACAATAGAATCGGAATTTAGGAAAATATCAAACAGGTTTTGGCTAAAACATATCTCATTGGAAAAACAATCCCCTCTCAAAAATATCCTCCAAAACAGCTGCAATTCTGTTGAAAAGAGATATCAGATACCGCTAGTGAAAACAATAGAGGAAAAAACATTAAAATATCCCACTTCATCCAGTTTAAGTATCCACATATTCACTCTCCAAACAATTTCTCCATCCAAGTCGACAAATACGATTTCCAAGATAAATCTCTCACCAATCTAGAAATAATTCAACTTTTAATGATTTTGACAATAGCCTACTAGACCAACCCAACAGAATAGCCACAGATGCATCTAAAAAAAAAGATATAACCTCTATTGCTGGATGGTCTGAAAAAGGATAATTTGGATACATAGTTAACAATATAAATTCAGTCTTTTCTGCTGAAGCAATGGCGATCTGTCTAGCTATAGATGAATTAATCATTTACGAAAGAAGAAATATAATATATACAGATAGTAAATCTGTCCTTATCACACTGATGGAATGTAACCAAAAATCAGTAAGTATAATATTAAGATTAAAACACAAAATATGGCAGGCCTCAAAATTCTTCAAAGAACTTCAAATTATTTGGGTTCCAGCCCACAAGGATATTATTATAAATGAAAAAACTGATAAACTAGCCAAAACGGTCACAAAATATAATGTAGATATAGAGTGGATTACTACAGAAGACTTATACTCATACATCAAAAGTAACATTAAAAAATATCAAGATAAAATATTCGAAAACAGTAAATATTACCTGAGGATTGGAGACATCCCGGAGTGGAACTCGATGGGGAGATCTCTCAATTCGCGTGGAGAGGATGTATTGCATGCCAGAAGCCTAGCTGGAATGCTGCTGACTCCTGCTCTGCTTTACCGTTTCAATCTGACTGATTCAGACAGATGCAATTCATGCTATGTAGTTGATAATGCTGAGCATATAATCTTATATTGCACCAGATATAACCAGGCCCGGAAACAATTTTTGCATAATTTAAAAATACAAGTGCAAATAACAAATTACAAACAATTGATCAAAATCGTCATATCTGACTCAAAAAAACTAAAAACGTTTATTAAATTCTTCTTAAGTATCAACAGATTTTGAATATAGATCTTACTAGAATAATAGAGACAAAAGCCGGAGCAACTAAAAGTCTCAGAACAGCTAGCAACCAACCAACCAATCTGCATTCAGATATTACTTTATACTTATAATGAATGTGCCTTTTTAGACCTGGATTTTGAAGGTTTATTATAATGAATACATAAGGTGGAAGATTTATATTTGAGGTACCGAGTGTTTTGAAACAGTAACAATAAAGAAATTCCAAATAATGTATTTCTTTTTAGACATAATTGTAATAATTAGTTTTTTCATTCTTATCTCTATTTCACATTAGGGAGAAGTCATTGTATGTAAAAATTGTTTTTATAAAAATTTCAATTTTCAGTTTCAGCTCGTACCAACCATGAGTACCAAGAAGTTTCCTTGCCCTTCGTAAGAGACGTCACCAAAAGATGGTTGCGTTACGCTGCGGATAGAAATGGTGGCCGTAATAAAAGATTTAAAAGTGTTAATCAGTTATCATAGGATATTGTTCCTGCATTTGTTATACAATACATTTTTTGCTCATGTTTGTATTCATTACTTTATGGAATTAATTGTTCTCTATTTTAGATGTTTGATTGATATAATTTTTAATATAGCAAAAATATCAACAGAAATGAAATTTTGGAAACAAAATATGGAAAATGTTAAAAAATTAACACATTTCTAGGTAACTGCACCTAATCCATATAGGGGAAAAACATGTTATATTTTGTGAGTACATTTGATTAATTCAAGTTACAAAAACGAAGAAAAATTATAATTGAACATAAGAAATTAATAATTTTAAGAAAACTATTTTATTTTTTAATAATTAAGAACAAAACAGTTATAATTCAGAGTTTTTTCAAAAGTCTTAAATTATTTAATTTCTGTAAAAAATATTTCAAAATTACTGGGGTTATTATTACATTTCTCCTAAAAATATAAAATTAATTTTTAAAATAAATCTTATACAATTAATAAAGACTTGGAAAAACTGTAATCACTCATAATAGACTTAAATAAAAAATATTTCTCTTAGTTTATATAAGAGTAAAATGTTGAGAGTTTTTTTATTGAATATATCAGCATTATTAACTGATGTAGTAAACGATGGTAATTTTAAAAATTCAATTTGTGATGCCTGAGACAATAATTAAAAATAAATGTTGAGTAAAAGTCATGAATATATAATAAGAGTAACAATAATACACTTCCTGCAAAAATATTGTGTACACTTTTATAAAAATCGTGCAGTAAAATAAAATAAAAGTGCCTTCTAAGTAGTGGATTACTGACGGACATTTAGCGATTGCCGACGCTGGGCCATTTATCGAAAGCATTCGGTCCACATACAGAATGACATTGGTAAAATATCGGAAAAGTGATCATATCGGCTTCGCCGATATCGGTCCACTGTCACGCCATACTTTCGACCCACATTTGCCCGGAGCTGACATGTTTTGACGGGTAGGGGTACCGCTTGCCGGTATCGCCCCGATGCGACTCTTGTCGGCAAGCCGATTTCGGCCTTTATAGCATCCGACATTTGTGTGTTTGCTGGGATGAATTTTTCAATAATAGATTATTATAGTGGCTTTGAAATGCACTTGTATATCATTGCCGGGAGTTCAAGAGATGCAGTTTTTTTACTGCCTTCTATCTCATAAAGTTTGGCACATTTACAATGGGTGTAATGGTCTGGAGAAAATATTCTCCTCCTCAAGACCAATGTCAAAATTGAGGAAGATGATCCTCTGGTGATGTCATCTATCGAAGCAGTTTAGAGCATTGTCGTACTTTCACATTCGTGGTGTTCTGGTTAGACCAAAGACACATTCTACTGACCTAAATTCGCATAGCCGTCGGCAGAGTGAGCTTGGCTTGTCCAAGTGTCATAAACAACAGCAACAACAACAAATTTGGCTGAGGCAGAATTTGTTTTTACCCGATATTACTATAGGGATGCAGAATAATATTATAACCATGGCTGCTAGCTGATTAGAATCATATAATGTTAAGTTATTTAATTTTGGAGTAAAAGATCAGCTGTCCGAACTAGACTTTATTTTCAAGAGGCTCTCGTACGCTCTAACAGTTCAACGCTCAGTGGCTTTCAGTTTAATAGCTTATATGTTTGATTTCCAGCTCGAACGTAGATGTTTGCAGATGTTCCGAATTTACGAATTTGCTTTAAACAGTAGGCACTGATCGAATTAGACATCGTGCGTAAAATGTGATCCGTCCCCAGCACTTATATACATACATTTGTTACTATACTAAAGCGAATTCATATCGGTTAGCCTTTTATGCTGTTCATAAGCTAACAGTTATGGTTTCGATATTAATCTGCATTTCTTTAGTGATTATGGATAAAAATGTATGCTTGAAAGGCTATTTCAAAAGTGAAGCCGCTTCTGCCAAGTTCTTTAAGAGAAACCAAATGTGACATTTTCACGATGAGTTGATAATATCATGCAACCGGTTGCATTAATATTCAAGGGATGTTATATGTTATTAGCTTCAAATCATCAAAAAGTGCGTATTTCAGCGTTAAAAATATGTTGTATTGTCGCTTTTTAGTAAGAATCTCAAAATTATATGCTTATTCGAGGCACTGCTATCTATTTTCTATTTTAATGTACCTAAAATTGTGAATTAATCAAGCATTTTAAAAAGACTAAAAATAGACGATTTTTTAGAATGAACTTACTATTTGTTTTCTTTTTACATTATCAAATATTTTCTTTATAATAATATTACCAAAGTGAAAAAACTGTAACCTCAAAAAATATTTAAAGATTATTAATAATAAAATTTGTTTTCTCTCAGTATAATCTAGCATGGTTATCGGTTTTACTTTTAACTATCATGTATGAAAATAAATATTTCTAACTTTAATACATTATTTAATATAATTTCATGAATAATAAGGAATTAAATGTTTATTGATATAAAAAAACTTCCAAAGTTTTTTTTAAAAAAAAACATTATTTTAAAATTATTTAAAATTATTTTAAATGCGAATTAAAAATAAATTTGAATAAAATTATTTTTTCGAATATCCTATTATTATAATTTGAAGTGCGAGTTTTGCTTTCTTCCGTTTTGTATTCTGCTAAATATGAAATGGTACATGCAATATAATTCTCATAGAAAGTAAAAAACCTTTCCAATTCGCATGTATCTCAGTGATTTATTTATTGCACTTTTTTTCCTATGTTTCTTTAGATTTTCTACTAATTTTTTCACGTTATCTTTTTTACGATTCTAATGTGATTAGTTTTGGTGAGTTTTCGGTTATATATAGAATCTTCTTTCTTTATTCAACTCTGAGAGATAGGGTTCTTCAGTACCGTTCTTCTAATAAATTCTTTAGAATTAATAGATCATCATAATTTTGATTAGTTAATCAGAAATATATATATGCTCAATTTATTATTATTTAACTTTAAGAAGGGAATCAAAGCACATTTCTTCAAAATGGCTCTTATTTTATTTTTTTTATCAATTCTTGTATTAGTCTTTTTGTGATTTATAAAAAATCATCTTTTTAAATTTGCATTGTTGGTGTAATTTTTTAAAATAGAAAACAACTATATTTAACAACTTTTCTCTATGGGATAAAAATGTTCTGACTCAGTTTTCAAAAAGTTTATTAAAAATTTATTCAAATAATAGTTTGTATGTTTATTTTTATATAAATTTGAATAAAAATTTTGTTGGAAAAGTTAAAGTTATGATCAAATAAACTGTTTATCGTAGTTTTTTTCAAGTAAGTTAAAAATTCAGCTTTGAATTGTGGCAATATAAAATTTGAAGAAGAAATAAAAAAACAAAAAAACTTATATTTATTAGTACAAATGTTTTACTTAAATGCAGTTAATAGTAGCAAATTACAATTTTTTATTTTGATTATTTTTGACATCTGTTACTTTTCAAAACTGTTGAATGATTCATAGTTGTTTTCCTTATTTTTTTGGATTAATTAATGTGATAAGACACCTTTCATCAACGAAACACACTTCATGCTCTCACGGTTATAATCTGAAGACGTGATTTTTTCGAAACTTTTCAATACGCTTCCACCTTGACATACAGTAGAAAAGATAAAAAGGTGAGTTTCTATAATCACATTCCTTTACAAATCTCTCGCATAGTTGTTATTTTAGGCTTAAAAAGGAGTAATTAATTAAAAAAAACTGAATGAAATGAATATAAAATTAATTTAATCACATGTAACACTTATAAATAATAATAAAATTTACCTTTATGGATAAATATGATTATTGAGTGCACTTTAGTGACATGATTGGAAATCTTTGAATGAGAAATATTTTATACTAGCTCAGTTTTATTATGAGAAGAAAAAAATCTAAAGTTATAATTTTCTTCTCATAAGTGGTATTAGAAAGGATTTTCATATAAATTTATTATGAACGTATTGCTGCAGTGTAAATTCTATAATTCAAAAACAAAAAAAAGCCGTACAAATTCTAAAATAAAATATTTTAATATAGATTAAATAATGAATGTTAATGGATACTTCAAACAGATTTTGTAAGAATTACTGATGATTGAGAATAGTTATGAAATTTTGCTTATTCTCTTCTTTGGTTGAATTTGGAATCCCAAGGCAAAGATATGTGAATGTTGATTAGAGTATATAAATTCTACCAATCGTGTCTGAAAAATTTATAAAAAAATATTTTAAGATAATGATAACAGGTCATTTTGTTGCTATGGAATGAAGTATATACAGAAGTACCAACTACAAATACCTTAATTGAATTTTGAAATTATTTAATTTTAAAGGAACAATATGTATGCATTTGTCATACATTAAAGATAAAATATTTCATATTTAGGTAAAACTGCAGATAATCATATATTTCAATATTATTTTAAATTTGCAAACAAGAGATTATTATTTATTTGCATATACATTTAAATATAGATGCAAATATGTATTAAATAAATTTAATTTTTGAAAATAAATGTTTTCTCTTTTTTAGTGTTTATTTTTGCAATATTGGAAAACATTGTAAAAATGTAATAAATGGATGTTTTTTAACTAGCCAAAAAATTTTGATTTTCCTATGAATTTTTTAAAGAAAATTAGAACAGAAAACTTATTTTCAAAAAGAGTTTAATTTATAAAAATAATTCGTCGCAGGTATTATGTTGCATATGGTACACATTAATATTTATACAATTACTTAAGTAAATGGGGTTTTTATAATTGTTACTTAATATGCATCTTTTCTTATTAGTATATTTCAAATTTTTTTATTATAAAATTAATTATTTTTGATAAAGAAATATATGTACTAACTTAACTTTATGAGACAGTATATACTCAAATTTAAATTTTAGAATGAATAGGATATAAAATGGTAAAAATTTTTGTTGTTATTGTGTTAACTGTTTTGTGTATCGTGAACAATAAAAGCTAATTCCGTGGAATAATCAATAATATTTGCTCAGTAATTTTTTCTGTTGTATTTGTCTCGTAAAAATCTTGGTATGGTCCTTAAATTGTTTTTGTTCAATTTCTATTTATTTTTCTATGAATGTTATTTCTCACAAGAAGTTAGAAGGAAATTTCTTTTTATAATTTACAGATAAAATTTTAATATTTTCCTTTTTGAAGTTTTCAATCACATGAACTTAAAAACTGCTAGAAAATAAAGCAAAAAAGTTATTTCATTTTTGTTTTCAATAAGTAATAATGACATTCCTGCTTTTAATTTTTATTACGATTTTTGTAATTCATATGAAAGAGGTCTCTATTATAGAAGAATTATAGAAGACTTTCAAATCTTAGATGTTCAAAGCCCTGAGTCTCCTAGAAGTGTGTAATTTTATATATACATATTCTTGAATATATATTACAAATTAATTTTTTAAAAGTTTAATAATAATTTCATTTTTTCTGATGTATTAAAGTTTTCATTTTTTGCTTATAGAATTTAAAAGAAGAATCAGATATTAATTTTTCATTTGCAGTATTTTTAATCAAATACAATTTAACTTATTTTAAGAATTGAAATTAAGCTGTTTTGTTATGACTTAAATAAATAATAAATAAAAAGGAAATATCATTTTTAATAAATGTTTTTCACTATATGTATAATTTACGTGATTATAAATTTGATAATTTTAAAATTTATCTTTAGTTTTCTATGTATTTTACATTGCCCCGCACTTATGGACAACCCTGAACTATGAATAATTCATTAATTTTAAAATATAATAGATTTTTTAAAGCTATACATTTTTAAGTTCCATTAAAAAAGAAAAATATAATTGTTTTATGTTTTTTATTGTTAAGTAGTGAGTATATTGAATTTAATAAATAAATATTTCTTTTATAAACATTGAATTCAATCTTAATACAAAAATAAATGATGTCATACGATTGGCTTACATTAAAAGGAATGACTTCAGAAATGTATTTATAACGACAAAAAATAAACAAATCTTAAATATATTTAAAATTTAAAAGTAAAAAATAAAATATTTATAAAGCTTAAAAGTGAAAATAAAAAGTTAGAAACAACATTTGTTTTGAACATTTTATTTTTGTATTGCTATATTATATGTTTAAATAATAGCAAAAATTGTATTTTCTTGTAATTCCTTACAAATTTGGAAAAAAATTAATCCTTTTTACTCATATGAAGTAGATTATACCTTCTACAACATAAAAGTTTAAAAAATGATGGTAAAACATATTGATGTTTAGGATTAGGTATATACAAAGAAAAAGCTTGAAATATATCAGAACGTCTATTCTACCTTTTCCCTTTTGTATTTGAGTCAATAACTTGATGTTTAAATTTCTTTGGCTCAAATGTGAGAGAAGTATATCAGAATGTCTATTCTAACTTTTCCCATTTGTGTCTGACTCAAGAACTTGATGTTTAATTTTTCTTAGCTCAAATGATATTATTTGAATCAAATTTGAGTACATACTGTATGTTATGGTATAGTATTATAAATATAATTTATATCTTTTTAATTTAAAAACTTAAATATCAATGTTATGGAAAGCTTGCATTCACATGAAAATATTTTTAAAATGTTCCCATAATTCCTTAAAGCAAAATAAATTATGATTTTTAAATTCTGGGAATGATTTCAAATGCAACAAATTAAAATAAAGTAAAACATCCACATGCGAGGATCAATTAAAAGTAAAAACCATTAAAAAATAAAAACAATATTTATTGGTCAAATACATTCTATTATGTTTATTTATAAGTAACACTTTGCTACAAAAACAAATATACATGAAGCCACGGTTTTTTTTACTTCTCTACATAATAATCTCACATACTTAAACATTTGTAGATTCTAGTCACGTGGGCGTCAGAATTTTTATGCTATATTTTTCCATCACCAATCTGTTAAATCAAGTTGTTACTTCATTTCCTGCCACATTAATCAAGACGAACCATTTGTGCAAAAAAAGGTATGGTTTTAAAACTAGAGATGAGGAATGCTTTCCTTAGGAATTGGGTTTCTCACTACTTACTTCTGCCTTCCTTTATATTGCTGTTGCAACTTAAAAAAATACCGAATCAATTCGAAAGGGAAATTTTTGATAGTGTAGATCTTGCTTCTGCAATTTCCTACTTTTATATGAGTTAAAAAGTTTCTGGGTGGTAAATGTTTTGGAAGAGATGAAATGTTGGAAGTTGCAGCTTTACAGAATGGCAACCAAAAAGTTGAATAGATACAACAGGAATTCTGAAGCTCGCAATCAGACGTGAAAAATGTTTAAATGTTGGAGATAATTACGCAGATAAATTTAGAAAGATTCATGTATGTAGCAGAATTGCTTATTTCGAATAAATATTATGATTTCATTTTTCTAATGAAATAGTCTTTTCTTTCTGAATGATCTTGTGGTATATTGTTAAATTGCTAAGGAATAATGAGAAACAATTAAATGGATAAACATAGTATTCAATTTTTACTGTACTTAGTCTTTCCTAAATTTTAACTTCTCTATATTCGATAAAATTTTATAATTTAATATTTCGCGTGGGGAGTATTTAACTCTTACAAGTAAATACCTTTATTATTTTCTACTTTTATTTTGTCTGAAATTTACTATCTGGATTTCTATGAAATTATCAGATATTTTATAAGGAAATTTTTAAACAGGAATCACATTTTTATAATCGTGCAATAAATTTGAAAACCTCTACTTTAAATTTTTTAAAACTTTTAGACACTTAAAAAATTTATGGTCGTAAATAATAACATTTGAATAATTAAGATATTAAGAATTTTTGAATTCCCATGAAATAAAACATGAAATGCATTAACATATATGTGGTATATTCTTATGACTGTTTAATAATTAATAGATGCATCAACAAATTAAGTTAAATTCAAAAAAGTTTTAAATGAGGGAAATTTTTAATTTTCAACATAAGGAAGGAATAATGTGAATACGAGAAATGAATGAAAATCATAAGTTTACGAGCATTTAATTATAGTTAAAGACGCTTTTATTGAAAATAAATTAAATACATCCTGCATGATGGAATGAGTAATATTTATCTGGTTTAAACAATTGCTGTTTTTTTATTCTGTGTGATTTGAGAGAACATTCATATTTTTTCAGGTCAGTAATGAATTATCTTCTGCTTTTAGTTTCCATTGGATCTTTTGTAGTTGGAACAATTTCTGCTGGTAAAAGTAACTATTCGAGTGACTTTTGTATGCTATATTCGTCGGCATAACTTTAAAGCACATATTTTTACAAATTTAATATATTAATAAAATTACTAAATTTGTAAAAATATTTAGTTTCAATTTCAACATTTTCAAATGTATAAAATTTTAAGTCATCTATATAGTAGAAATTATTTTTATGTATACGCTTATTTGTATATAGTTGCATGAGCAATTTATAAGCGAATTCTGTATAAGCAATGAGAAAAGAACTTAAAAAGATTTAATTTAAAAATATTAGAAGTTTATATCTCAATAAATAAGTTTAAAATATATTCCAGTTTAAAAAATATAATGTTCACTGAAATATAATTTCATGTTGAGAATAATTTTCGTAAAATGTTTTTCGTAAACAATTTTCGATTAAAATGTTCGTATATTTTTGTTTGTTATAGTAGAACATATATTGAAGATTTCCTTATTGTTTAAGTCCTGAGAGAAGCTTGAACGCTTATACTATCATGAATATCATACGATTAAATTTTCATATTTTTTTCATAAATTTAGGAAGAGGAAAACAATTAACAATTCATCAACTTCGAGGTTTGAGTTATAAATACTGGGAACGTACTGTTTTATAAACATGTGTATTTTCGTTGAATCGAACTAGTCATTGTGCTAATATTTTATTTACAAAAATTTCAACCAATTTAATTTCTGAACTGCATGTTCGTTAAAAACCTAGAGGAATAAAACAGTAATTTATAGTATATTGTAATTAAAAATGTGAACAATTTACATATGTTTGGTTCGTTTTTTAATAAGCTTAACGTTTTTGCGAGCTCCAACGCGACGTGGTTTAATAGACATGAAATATATTCCAATCATTTATAATTAAAGTATAGAATCTTATCTTGTATACGATTATAATTTTTAAAGTACTAAATTTTACTTAGATGCACTTGTAATGAATGTTTAATTACTAAGACTAGCTTAATGAGAAATATTTTCATTTTTATAGGTGGAGGTGGTTACAAAGAGGCTATTGTAAAATGCGATAACTACATTGATTCTTTAATAAATAATATTATGTCTGAGAATGGGGACTATTTTGATCCCCATCCTATTAATGAAAGTATTTTGTTTTTTCGGAAAAAAGTCATTTTTGTAGACGTCAGTGGGGAAGCAAAGCTATCTGAAGGAGTTATCTGCGGCCTACGAAATCTCAAGCGTGTTTCTTCCTGTTTATTAACAATGGAGAATTCCAGACTCAGATTGAGTGCTCGCCTTCAAACTGGTCCCATGTTTTTCAATTTCTCTGGTTCGGTGAAAGTTATGAAGATGGGTCCCACAATTTATGTACGAGGTAATAGTTCGAATTCTGACGTTATTATGGCATTCACCATGAATGCCACAACTGGGAGAGAAGCCTTGTTGGAGATGTTTGATGTAAAATCGATGAGAGATGTTACAGCTTCTGTTGATGGCCTTCGTTTTCTTTCTTGGGTAAATGAACCAATGTCAAAAAGTGCTGCGGACTTTTTTAAAGCATCCGTAAAGAAATTAGTTGAAGATGAAATGAAGAAACTGATAGAAGAGAAAATGATTCAAAATCCTTTTTCTTTGGAAGAATTTGATATAGATGTAGATAAAATTGAAAAGAATATCACAACTACTGAAGATCCTTCTTTGGAAGGTAATTATTTGATTTAAAAACCAGTTTTTAAATGAATTCATAGTACAATTATTAAACCATTTGATGTACTTCCTTTTTGAATATTTATAAATTGATTCGATGCTTAAATTTCACACAATTTCGTAGGAAAAAAAAACATTTCGAGAGAAAAATTTCTTTTCTTTAATACAAGGTTTTCATTGGTTTCTAAGCTGATCGCTCTTTTAAGATAGTATAAATATTTTCAAGTAATATGAATTTGTAATTGAGGAAGTTTTACTAAAGCAGAAGGAAAAATTGCAGCTATCTATTTACTTAATGTTATTCAATAATAAATCAAATAAACCTTCATTTGGTCTTACATTTATTATAATAGGAATTATCCATCTCATTATAAATGCAATGTTAATTGCTTCAAATGAATTAGAATCAATTATTTTCTTTGAAGGAAGAATATTTTTATTTACATAATTTAATTAATGTTTACAAAATATGAGTATATAATGTTTGCAATCTTATATCAAAGTTTTTGGATAAAATAATTTATATTAAAACTTTCTTATGTTTAATACTTCAATGTGTCATACGTAATGCACTTTACTTGGCTGTTATTTTTAACAGTACGAATAAATTTTTGGGTACATTTATTTTTTAGTAATTAATGTTTGCATTATTCATAAACTTACGAAAACACATGAAATATAATTGTTTTAAAATGGTGAAAAAAATTCATTTTCTAAAATAAAAGAAAAAAAACTATTTTTAAAGGAGATTTTAGATTAGAGATTAAATATATATTTATTTAAGTAAGTTAAAAATACTATTACAAAATTGTATTTCTTTTACTTAGGAATTCCTTTTGATGAATGTGAGCATTCATATTTATAGAATTTGAAAATTCCTTTTTTAATAATACTAAAGCTAAAAAACTTTACAATTTTTTAAAATTTTGCGATAATTTTTAAAATTAAAGCAATGTCATATTGCATTAAAAACTTATTTTTGTATCACTCTAATAAATGGAACTGCATTCATTTTTAAAAAAATGTTTTTATTCATTTCTTATTTGTTTTATAATTTAATTATTTATATATTCCAAAGTAAAAAGGGTTTTTAAAAATAATACTTAGGATAAATCATTTTACAAACTTTTTAATTTACTTAATAACTTTTTGAAATAATTATTCATTAATTTATATAAAAAGGCTTTATTTATAAATTTTTCATTCCATTGATGGAATTTAAAATTTTGTTTTATGTATCTGTCCTGTATCAATGTTTTTAAACACATATTTAATATAAAAATATTCTTCTAAGAGTTCTTAAATGATTATTTTATACAGCATGAATTTTAACAGAATAAAGCTTAAGTAAATTTACATTTATTTTAAAATCAACCTGAATTGTAAATAAATTTCCTTAATTATGAATTCCCTTTGTGTAAATAACTCCAAAAACATTTCTGTTGTTGTAAATGCATTGGTAGAATTTATTAATTTCAATTATTAAATTCTTATAATATTAATATTTCTAAAGAAAGTTTTGAAATTCATTATGAATTTTTTACAAATTCTTTTATACATTTTATTCAGATGATTATGTAGCATTTATCAACTTAAAAAGGTAATTTTCATGTTTTGTTTTAGGAAAACTTGTTTATACAAAGGAAGATTCCAATAGCTACATTGATAGTGTTCTTGAAAATAGATATTTGCTAGAAACTCATTATAGTAAGATGGATCCTTACATTCTTGAAGATTCTCGAGTTGAAAACATTTTTATTAATGGTGACAAGAAAAAAAATTATATGGAACTTACAGATGGATCCATTAAAGATTTGTTGAAAATGAGGAGAATCAAAGATTGTTCTCAACCCGTTTTAAGACACTCAAATATAACATTTATCTGTTATTTAGGCTTCGATACAATTGAAATTAAATATTTAGCGAAAGCTTTTAATGGTGATTTAGAATCTAATTTTGAAATGATATCTGAGGTTCTAAATACACGTTTAAGTACAAAAATTACTACAAACATAAAAGACAATGTTCCTGATTTAGTAAATCTGAGTATAAATAATTTGGGAAAATTTACTATTAAAGCAGCACAAGTGATTGCAGAAGCTCCACTTTATTTTACTAACAACTCTTTCGACCAATTCGCATTAATCAAACATTTCAAGGAACTATTTAGGCAGATCTTAGATGGTAGACTTAAAAATGTCTTAAGTTATAGTATTTACAAGACACCTATTCATTTTATTGAATGAAGTATGCAAGGCTCAAAATTATTTGAAAGCTCCAAGCAGTTAAAGTACAGGAGAATTTATTGGTGTCAACTATCAACATAATTATATGAAAGTAATGCTCAAACATTTATAGGATTATAAGTTAGCTACAAAAATTTATTACAATAATGGAAAAGTACTTATTTGCAGCTATAATTATTATATTTTAATTGAATCTTGTAATTTCAAATTATGTAAATTCTGAAATCTACTGTATAAAAATAAAGTTATTTGTTGTAATCAGATATATAACTCCTAGTCCTCTTTTACTGTTATTGTTATGAAAATATTTCTATAACAAACTTATACAAAATACCTGGCCTACAAAAATTTTACTTCATGTTTAAAGAAAAATGCCTCAATTTTTTATTACCATTTGAAGTTTTAGAGTGCGTATGTATTGAAAAAGCTAACTGAATACGTAATAACTGTCCAAATAGGAGTGAAATCTTGGATTCAATTCTTTTTATGTAATCTTTGAAACCAAGAAAATTATCTTATTACTTCAATTATATTCTTTAAATATTTACTGTGAATTTTTTTTTTTTGATTACAAAGTTGTTTCATTTTTTTAACAAGTAAACAAAATTATTGAAAAGGTTCACCATGATAAAGTGGATTTACATACATTATAGAGAAAAATAATAAAATACTTTAAAAAATATATATATTTATATAAATTAAATTTGCGGATTTTCATAAAAATTAAATTTAGAAGTCTATGCATCACATTTGGATATAGCTGAAATTTATCTAAACTTTAAATTTTCAGAAAATTTAAAAAGAAAATTATAATTTTTTATTCATAAAAGAAAAAAGATTCCTTTCTTAAAATCATGTACACATTCAAATTTTTATGTAATAACATTTTGTGTTTTTTTTTATTTTTTTATTTTTTGTGGTTTCATAACATTTTGTGGTTTTTTTAAATAATAAAATAAAACATCATAAGTTTTTTCTCTAATAAATCAGAAAATTGTGTAATTATTCAAAGAAATTTTAAGGTACTAGTATAAGACTACTAGTTTACAATCTTAGGAGCAAACTTCATTTTCTAATATTGAATTAAATTCAATTTGAAAAGAAGAATGGCATGCATTTTCCTGCATTATTCTAGATATTTTGAAAACATTTCTGTAGCTTTAGAGAGTATGCTTTAGTTCATTAATGGATGACAGATAAATGTAACGAATTTCATTTAAAGTGCATGTAGGAATTCATGAAAGTGCAATGATAATTTGAATAAACCAAAGCAGAAAAAATATAAGAAATATCGAACGTCATCATTATTGTCGTGATATATTTCAGTTTACATAAATTATTAAGACAAATAATTGTGTTGGGGCTGATATGAGGGTTAGATGGTCATTTTTTCCTATATTGCAATGTGTATGAATTAATTTTAGAGTATTTGATTGCTGATTGATATAGTTCAGAATATCTCTTTCATTCATTCGGTAATTAATGTCTGAACGTTTCTTGTTCAAGTCTGGATTTTGATACGCTTGTGAGTTCCACAATTTTAAGACGCCGTTAAGCATTTTATTCGAAGACATTAAAAATACATTTACATAAAATCATATGTTTATGTATTTATCAAAGATAGATATTTCCTGCTGATGTTTAAAATTAAAGCACTAAAATATTTTACATTATCTAAAAACGAAATGCAAAGAAAGTCTGAAATATTTTTTGAAATTCACTGATGAAAAAAAAAGGAGTAATATGTCAAAATTATTTCAAATTTTAGGATAACGGAATATTCCTTTTCGTAAGATAAGGTTATAAAATTTTAACTTTACTCTGTGAATAGTTTTAAAAACTATAAAGATAAGATGAGATTTCTCATCTCGTCAAAGATGAGATGAGATAAAGATAGATGTTTAGGAAGCATATTTTGGATTTCTTTCATTTTATTCCAAAATATTTCTTACAAATATTACTAGTATTACAGAAGTTATGTAGTTTACATCTTTCTCTCTCTTCATACCATATAAAAGTAATTCAAAATGCGTAGTACTATGAAAAACAAAAATAGCTCTTTTGTGGGACTTCATGAGATAAATATCATTGTTATTGAAATATTCCATTAAATGTATGTTTATGCAAGGAAAAAAATTAAAAATGTTCAAAGATAATTTATTGAAAAAATTCATGTAATATTTATAGCTTGAAAGGTATCTTAAATTACTTAAAAATTAAAGTAATATTTAAATATCTATTGAGTACTAAGCTATTACCTTAACATTTGATATAAAAATATAACTGAATAAAAACTATCTTTAGACACATTTCCCATTTTTTAATTTTATTTTATGCTAGAAACGGAATATTTTTGCTATAGAAAAACAAGGAAAATCAAGCATTATCCGCTGAGGCCGGTAATGTGAAGAAAATTGATATGGAATCCAATCATGCAAACTTGAAGTGAAATCTAACACATCTCATATTTCATGAGGTTATTGTATTGAGAAAGAGCTTGCAGTCCTTGCCTTAACGATCTGTTTCCTTCCCTGAAAAAAAAGTAGAAAAATGCATTTTCATATTAAGTTTAAAAGAATACGTTATCAAAGCATATGCAATTCCAAAGGAAATAAAATTATACATTTGGCTTTTAAAAAGTTCAACTATACCTAATATGGGATGTGTTTTACGAAAAATAAATGAAATGTATATGAATATGTGTGTAGCTACGCAAACACGTCAATTCATTTGATATTAAAGCACTAACATTTTCCATAACGTATTTTAATATTATTTATAAGTTAATATTAAAATTTAGAAGCTGCTGTTGTTTTTATTTTTGCTCCATTAAACATAGGATTAACATTTTACATAAAGTAGAAAAGCGCGTAAATTTTTCACTGTATTAAGACACTATTAAAAATGAATTATAGTTAAAATTTTTCTGTTTTTATAGTTACTGTTAGGTCACTGCGATCTTTTGAAAACTATCATTATAAATTCAAAATATGATGTATTTTTTACAGGACAGATTACTTAAAACTGTATACGAAGTTTAATAAAATTAAGATTTTTAGTATAAATTTTCTAAAAATATCAGTAAGTGATAACTTTTTCAAAATTTTAAGTATTAGTAGAACAAAGTCTAGTTTAATGAGAATAATAGAAACATAGATAATCTGGTATTTTATCAGAAAAAATCAGTTAAAAAATAAACCGAAGGGAAATAAATCACATGACTTCCTAATAATATTTGATATAATATTTTGGTTCGTAAACCTATTTTAAAAATTATTCGCATTTTTTAAAATTGAGCACTTCAGTCATGTGTGACACTTAAAGAAACAGAAGGATGCAAAATCTCCTCTTTTTTCATTAACAATTTAAAAATATTATTTAAATTAATCTGAAATGTTTTCCATATTAAAAATCAAAATTCCTTCTTGTGGCAGTAAAAGATTTCCTATTTAATTTACTTCTGCTAATTTGAGATATTTTTGAATTCGATATTTTCAAAATGACATTTTTAATTGTAACTTTTTGTGACTTACCAAATTAAAAATAGTATCAATGTATTTTTATCGTTAAATTAACATATTAAGTAATTATTATTTAAATAATTCGATATTGCTTGCACTTATAAATAAATACAAAAGTATATATTGTCTAAGCAAAACGATATAATAAATTAGTTTTTAGTGATTATAACACACATATTTCTATTTAATTAATTTATCATGAAAAAAAGTCTACTATTTATGGAGCAAATTTTTCTTAACTAAGGAAAAATTAATTAGTTTTTTAATACTTATTTTATAAGATAAACTTTAAAATTCCATTTAATATATGCAATAGTAATTAATTACACCCATTTATGAAAATATTTTTGCACACACATTATTCATATATTATTTATTATATATATATACTTGTGTAATTTATTCTTACTATTGCAATATTTTATGAAATATTCGAATTTCAAACATAACTTTCTTCGGAAATTAATTTTACACATATAAAATACAAAACTTATTTGTACTGAAATGCAACTTAGAAGTGTAATATTTTTGCTATGAAAAAATTATTCTAGCATTTTAATAGCAAGTCAAATCAGTTGAAAACGAAACGTGTTTTCTGCAACTTCTTTTTCATAATAAATTGAAAATAATGATAACACGTTTAATAATAAGTGTGATTGAAAATTAACTTTTGTAAATTTGCAAATTTTCAAGTATATTGAACATCTTTTCAAATAAATTTATAAATTTACTAAAATGCAGTTATTCAACATTAATAATGACTGAGTGGCTGCTTCATCGATTCATATCAATTAATGTGATTATGAATACTTAATTCACTTTCGATTAATTAAATATACATTAAAATTATTTTGATTTATGAAAGAAAAACTTACAGGTGCTTAATTCGCAATTTTAAAGTAACACACAGTGAATAGAAAACATTTTAGAAATTTAATTAATAAATATTTATACAAGCAAGAGCTTTTTAATTACTTGAGTGCGAGAACTAATATTTTTAAGAAGTATTTTAGTAATTTGCATCTTATTTAAGTTAGTAATTAATTTGAAATATAATAAAATTAAAAAGACGAAATATAGTAAGAAATCAAATGTATTTTAATGATATCAATGAAATTACGAAAGCAAAGAAGACTTTTTGGGGGAAAAGCAAACACATTTCATGCATAATTTCTGAAAAAAATATTAATTTAAAAAAAATCATAGAGAAATATTTAAAATATAGCCCTTTTTTGAATCTCTCTCTCTCTCTCTCTTAATGTCAGTTGTATTTATAAATAAAGTGTATCTAATTTACTGTTCTACTTGTAATAAATAAGTTATTGTTTCTACATATAATTTGCGTTTAATTTATTATAAATTTTAGGTAATGAATTTAAAATTTAAAAGGTTTTAAGAGGAATTTAAATCTGTGGGGATTTTGTATTGCTTACCTAAATATAAAACTTCTAGCTTAATATTGTTTTGCAAAATACTGTCCTTGAAACAATCTGTGTGTGTCCTAAATCTATTTTAAATTAAATAATCTATTATTTTATTTAAGTTTTATAATCAACATAAGAAGTAAGAACTAGATAAAACAAATGCTTTTTACCGATGTCGTGATATCTTACAGGTTGCATAACTTTGAAATACTCTTATATCATTTTAAAAGGAGTTTAAATAAGTTCAAAGTTCCTTTCCCAGACATTTCGTTGATAATACAAAAGTTTTTTTTATAATACGTCATAATTATTTTGAACTTTAACATGTCTATAAGGAAATCATTCCAATCCCTCGCCTTTGTTCCATAAAACTTTTAGGAATAATTATAAGATAATTTCCTTACTTGAACTTCGTTCTAATAACTAACATATTCCGTACCACACATTATTTTTTTTATCTCAAACTATAATGGAAATTTCATATAAATACAACAAGAATTAAAACATTGTTCCTCACAGTTGCAGATTTATTCAAAACACAGCAATTTAAATAGTTAATTGTTATTAAGCTTTTTGAATAAAATGTTTGTAATAAAATAATTGTCAATAATATAAGTAAAAGCAAAAAATTAAAAATTTTAATTTACTTAAAAATTTACATTTTAGACAAATGTTTTTATTTAATTTTTTTGTATCATTCCTTAATATTAAATGTCTCTAGGATAATTTTAGTTTTTTTTTAAAATTTCAATTGAAACTAATTTTTAAGAAAAGTATAATTTTAATTAAATAATATACGCGTGAAAGAATTATGTATAATTGTACCATCTATAATTTAAAATTTTTTATAAATAGTTTTGTAAGGATTCAAATGTTATAAAGGGTAAAATTGTCACGAATGTTTTATTTTTAATTGAATTTAGATATATACAACATATTGTAAATATATGGCGATTTGAAATACGAGACATGTTTTGAAAATGCTTTCTTTTAATGCTGCTCTTATTTTATGTCTAATACTGTGTAATTATAAAATAAATGTAATTTCTGAATAAATAAGTCATATATTTATATTTATTTATTAACAGTTTCATTTCTTTCAAAATTAAATATTAATATACAAGTATTTGTCACATACTGTTTAGGCAGGTCAATTTAAACAGAGGTGATATCTGAATTGTCCTCATATTTATCAATTTAATATTATAATGAAAGTTATAAAATTTGCTCTTTTAATTAAAGATTTTTTATAAATGAATTGATCAATAAATTTTTGTCAATGAATTGAAAAAAATTGATTCATCGTCAAATACTTTTTCTTCATATGAACTTAAAACATTTTGGTTTCAGTTTGAATCGAGTTATATACATATAAAGACTTCTTTTTTATTTCTTAATTCTTATGCAAATTTCACTTTTATTAATGGGAAAAGGATTTGCGAATTTCTTTCACAACAAATAGAATTTTTTACGCAAATTAGAATTGTTTATTATTTTCCATTTCAGATAAATATAACAAGATGAATAATTCTTATTTGCTATTTTTGAATTTAATAACAACTGTAGCTTGCGGAAGACATGGTAATTCTTTTTTTGCATATGTAAAAACTATTTAGTGCTGATAATGCTCTAATAGTTTATTTTTTCTTCAGTTTTAAAATAAATGAAGTATTTATAAATTTAATGAAGTTTTTAGCATTTGATATAATTTAATCTAATTTTAAATAATGTTCTTTTTAAGAATTAGCCAATGTTAAATATGAATACATGCTTAAAAAATTTTAAACTTCGAAATCAGTAATTTTATTTTGAAATTTTATGAGATCATGTACTTAATTTCTTTCATTAGAGCATTTAAATCACTAAAATTAACAATTGCATTTGAATTTAGAAATTTTCATGAGTACAGTTTTGGATTATTTTTAATATTCTGAATTTTATTTAAATAAAAACAAAAAATTAAGAAGGCTTAAACTTCATAGAAATATTTTATGACTAATTCTTTTCTGGGAATCTTTGTTTTAAATACAATATTTACTGTCAAATTTGAATGTTTGTTAAAAATTTCTTGTTCAGAATATTTCCCATTTATTTTACTCAAGAATTTTGTCTTACATAGTAAATTTTCATATTATAGTTTGAGAATCAAAACGCTTGTAAAATAGATTTGAATGTAATGTAATTTTATTCTCGAACGAATATTTCAGATTCTAAAAATAATATTCAAAATAAATGAGACTTTTTGTATAGAGAAGTGTTATATTGTAAATAAATTCTAATAAAACTTGGAGTTTTTAAGAAATAATTTCATTTCAAAATTTATGTTGACAATTTTTGTTGAAAATGTATTGCATTTTGTTGGTGTTTTTTTAAATGCGATATGGTTTTTATAAAATTAATATTTATTTATAAAGAGATGTTGTATGAAAAGAGTAGAAATTCTACTATATAAGGGGATTTCAATATTTACCCAAACCAAAATATGTATGATTACTATACAATCTAATGGATTTTTATTTGCTTCATTTTCCTGATATTTATTAATAATTGACCATCTTAATGTTCAAAAAAAAAAAAAAAAAAAAAGAAGCGAATATTATCATTTTGAAAAGTCGCCGACACTCGATAAAATCACGCATTATTTCTTTTGTCACAAGCGTTAAATTTGTTTTGAATATACTTTGAGCTTCCTTATGAAATTAAAAATGAGCATATTTAATTGTGATATAAAAGTCGTATTTCATTTCAATAATAAAAATCGATATTTCAAAAGGATATTTCCTTTTTTTTACGAGTAACCTTATCTCCCTTTTTCGTAATATTTTCTTTCCTTTTAGCATTTTTTTAATGTTACATTAAAATTAAAACCAATATTCACTAGTTGATATCTTATCAGAAATAAAAAACTAAATCAGTTTATAAGCAATCGCAAATTTAATCTTCGTAGCTAATTTTCAATGAAAAAGTGTTAGAAATATGTAAAATAAATTAATGTATTTAGTGAATTTCTTTAATAATTATTAAAATTGTGAAAATTTTTACATTTAATACAAAATTTCATGATAACGAACATCAATATTAAATAAAATTTTAAAGATTTACCACAAAAAATACCGATTTTTAAAGTTACATGGGTTACTTTCAGAATACATGGCAAAAAATTTAAGTGCAAAACCAACAATAACTTTATATACCATAAAAAATTCCTATGTATTTGCTTACCTGGAAGAAACACCAGAATATCTTTTTTCGTTTGAGGGTAACGCCTTTTATTCACATTTCTGTTATTCACTGTAATCATCGTAAAAGTTTTTTTTATTTACAAGCCTTATTATACTAACACACAGTTTTAGTAATAATCTTCAATAATTATAAACTATATAATATTATATATATATATATATATATATATATATATATATATATATATATATATATATATATATATATATATATATATATATATATATATATATATATATATATATATATATATATATATATATATATATATATATATATATATATATATATATATATATATATATATATATATATATATATATATATATATATATTTAGGGAGAGGCACTTATACTCACGCCATTGAAAAATGCAATGAATATGTAAATGATCTCCTGGTCACTGCTGCCAATGAAAGCAATCTTGAAGATTACAAGGTTTACGGGAAAGAATTAACTTTTCATAAAAAGGTGGGGTGTTCTATAACTTTAAAGTGTCTGCCAATTTAACAGAAGGGCATATAAGAGGCTTTGGAGATCTCCGCTGAAGATCTCCTTGTTCACTGTCTTTCAATAATGGACGAATCAAGTTAAGATTTCAACTTGAAGTGCAAGAAATTAAATGTGAATTCACTGCTTTACTAGATAGTATTGGAACATCCACTGCTCATGTTTCAGCTCTTACTTCTCCACTTAAAATAGACTTGACTTTTACGTTTGATGCGGCTTCTGGTGGCAACTGCTCTCTCGATCAGTACATGCCGCGTGTCATTAGTAACATGAATGTATGGGTTGATGACTTAGGTTACTTGGATTTTGTAAAACAACCTATGGAAGAAAGAGCAGAAGATTTGCTTTATGATTTGATAAATACAGTAACTTACGTTGATTTACGTAGTGCATTGGTATCTGGTATAACAAATATTGATTTTCCTGTAAAAGATTTAGAAATAGATGAAGTGAGTTCCACCGAGTCAACTGAAATCACCACTTTAACGACCCTTCAAAGTAAGTGAAATTAAACTTATCTTAAAAATATTTTAAAAATAATTGGTTCATATAAAACAATGACATTAGCAATAAAAATGTGAAAATGTGTAACTAGTTTTTATTTTATCATTCATTATTCACTGATAATAATCGATAAATAGGCTTGTGAAAGTTTGAGAGCATTTTATGAATGCTACGTGACGTTTACTGCTTAAATATATATGAGTTTTGTTAGGGAAAATTTATGCTATATATTTTCTAAGTAAATTGCAAAAATTAAAGAAAATTTAATCTATATTTGTACCCACATGAAAAAAGTTTATCCAATTTACTAATTAATTGAACAATAATACATTAAAAAAATTCTTTGTAATGTTGCTTAACTTTTTTGGTGCAAATTTCCATAGGCTGAAGTAAAAGTATACAAATCCATTATATATATATATTATATATATATATATATATATATATATATATATATATATATATATATATATATATATATATATATATATATATATATATATATATATATATATATATATATATATATATAAGAAAAATTTATTAAATATAAGTTAATATTTAATTCGCTTTTTTGCCTTTTATTCTATTCATTAAAGATTAGCAAAATGCAAATAGTTAACTACATATGAAAGCATTGAAATAATTATTTTAGTTTGAGCAAGTTAAATGACTTAAATACAGGGTTAGCAAGAAATAAGTTTCCCACTTCAGAGGATTGTAGAATACGTTCTATTTGTCCAAATGAGATAAAATTTGAACTATAGATAATTCAAATGCTGCGCTTGACATTTATTAAAAAAACAAATAGTACATAATTTCGCCAAAAGATGGCGCTGTAATACTAATGGTACTTATTTGCATATACTGAAAATATGAAAAGTCATTTGCTTTACAGCGCATGCCTATTAGCATTATCTTTGGGTAAAAAGAAGGTGGATTCTGAACGAGTATTAGTTACTTCTCTGCACATCATGCCTTTTTTGCAAGAAAAAGCGCTACTTGTAAAATTTTTCTACCAGAACCAGCAGAACTCCATTGCAGCTGTAAAAGAATTTCACCGTATGAAGCAGATATGAAGAGGTCCAATGTCTCTATGTGTGTTACGCAAGATGATGCAGAAATTTAAAAGAACTGGACAACTTGCAATTCTTCCCGGTAGAGGACGAAAGCCAATCCAGTCGTCTAGCGTCGAAAATGTGGCTACCTCGGTCGTTGAAGCCAGCAGTCAGCCGCCGGATGGTAGCGTGAGTGTGCCAGTTGTTTCCCGTGTATTGGATAGGCCGTATTCCACTGTACGAAAAATCTTACGGTGGATTTTGCATTTTTATCCCTACAAAATCAAGCCTCTGCACTTGTTGCAAGACGGAGACTTAGAGGTTCGTAAAACTTTTGCACTTCAGTTCCTTGCTCGAATGGTTGTTGACGTCACTTGGCCATGGAATATTCTGTGGACTGATGAAGCCCACTTTCAACTTAATGGGCTAGTCAACACCCACAACTGTCGAATTTGGGCAGCAGAAAACCTTCGCGCAATTCAGAAAAACCCCTTGCATCCTGAAAAAGTGACAGTATGGTGTGGGTTTACGGCTACTTTTGTGATTGGACCGTATTTTTTTGAAGAGATAACTGCAAATGGAATCAAAACCTGTTCGATCACAGGACAACGGTACCATGTTATGCTGAGGGATTTTTAATCCCACATCTGCAACAGCGTGGATGCCTTCAGGACATCATTTTCATCAAGGATGGCGCACCTCCTCATGTTGATCGTCGTGTAAAGCAACTGCGAACACAGCATTTTACTGAGGCACGGGTTATCAGCCGTCATTTCCTTACGGCATGGCCTCCTCGTTCGCCGGATATCACCCCCTGCGACTTTTGGTTGTGGGGTTTTTTGAAGGACAATGTCTACCGTAAAAGGCCAGCATCTGTACCAGATCTGAAGGACAGCATTCAGCGCCATATCCTTGATATTTCGACAGACTCACTCCGGTCTGCTGTCGAAAATATGGTTCTGCGATTAGAGCACATTGTTAATAATTAAGGGGGCATATTGAACAGTTGTAATGCTACTTTTTTATTATTATTATTTAACATTTATAAAGCATATCAAATGTTTTTATGTGTATTACAGCGCCATCTATCGGTGAAATTTTGTACTATTTCTTTTTACTAAATGTCAAGCGCATCATTTGAATTATCTGTAGTTAAAATTTTATCTCATTTAGACAAATAGAACGTATTCTACAGCCCTCTGAAGTGGGAAACTTATTTCTTGCTAACCCTGTATATTAAAAACTAACGTTTATAAGAAAAGGCTTCCAAATTAATGAAACAATATAGCACATTTTATTGTTTTAAAATTAAATTTATTTTTATTAATGGTCCAATAATATTGATTACCATTGATAATTTTTATCAATGGTCCAACAGAAATAGAATTCTTAAATAGTAAGGCAAAAAAATACAAATGAATACAAATTTAAATATTTTGACTGAAATAGGAGGAAAGGAATAAAATTAAAAAAAACAGCATTTTATGTTTAGTTACAGTTAATTATGTATGTCAATAATAATATGTTATATGTTAATAATATTTTTTATATTAATGATGTTATAATTTCAGGTAAAAAAGAATTTACTAAAGATTCTGATAATTACATTGATCGTTTCTTGTTAATCGTTTTGTGGCGGAGTCCAAATATAGAAAGTTGGATCCACATTCTTTGAATGATGTACGCCTTGATAATGCATTCGTTCGACAAGGACTCATGAAAAAACTTTTGCAGTTAAAACGGCGACAGCATTGCACCAAAGCCAAACAGAGTTAGTGAAACAAATGTCACATTTTCATGTCGTTTGGGCTTTGATGAGCTTGAAATGAAATACACAATGATACCGAAGTCTATAATTTTAATCTTGTAGCCACCATTTTTAAAACACTTTTTACTTTTAAAATAACATCTAACTATATCAACAATGTACCTTCTGTTCAAGAATATATAGTGAATGATAGTGGAAAAATTAGCATTAAAGTTGCCATTGATATAATTAGTAGTGTTAATCGTTCACCTCCGGCTACAGAAAAAAATTGTACAACAGTAAAGTTATTTTAAAATTTATATTTCTAGAGAACTAAATAGTGTTTTGAAGGGCAGATTAAAAAATGTGCTGGGTTACAGTATTTTTAAAACACCATTACCTTTTCTTGCATTTTAAAAACTTGCGAAATATTTGTGAATTATCTTTATAAACCACCTATATTTATTATATCCATTTTGTAGTAAATTAATATCATTGATATTTCTTGACATCCAAACATGAAATTTGTCATAGATGTACTTATATAAGGCATTTTAACTCATAATAAAATTTTTTATCGTTAAAATAATTAGTGTTTCTTGATTATTTTGTAGCTTTTAATATATAACAAAAAATACAGTGGCAAAGTGAAATGTAGACTTAATATCATTAGGACTAATTACATTTTTATTTAATGCATCGAAATGTTTTTCAAAATTTTAATTGATTTTTATTAACGCACAATATATTATTCATATAACTCTGGAAGGAATCTATAGGTTCAACTTAAGGAAAAAATAAATGTATTATAAAAACTCTGATTATATGATTAACTATTTTTATTTATCCTACTAGGAATTTCTAAATAAAAGTTTTAAAGAAATTTATTATCATAAAATTGATTTTAATCAACAAATATTTTCCTTATTTACAATTAAATATTTTATCACATTATCTCGATATAGCATTAGCAGTTTTTTATAAAACAATTTTAATTTATTTAAAACTTTTTTACGACTCAAGGTAATTTAATTTAACTAATCTAAATTAAACATCAAAAATTACTTTTATTGAAAAACATTAATATTGTTTGGTAAAGCACATGACTTTGTTATCTACACATTATAAAGAACTATGATTAAAACTAGCTCAAACTAAAAAATATTAAAAATTTCTGATGATACAGATAAATGTGATAAAAAAATCTTTTCAATTTCTTTTTGACAAGAGGAATTAAGAAACATGCTAACAAAATAAAATGTGTGTAGCATTCTTTTATTTCAGTATTAACGAATCCTTGATTTTCTTGAAGGGGAACTCAAACTTATGATTTTTTAATTCTGAAAATATCTTAAATATTTAAATTCTTTAATTAATAGACATTAAATAAAATATAAGGTAATATATACTTATCAAAAGTTTTCTATGGAAGTCTGTTATTAATAATTTATTAATTAAAATTGCACTTTTAATTGAAAGCATATAAAAATAGTTTTTACTGAAAAAACTTCTGAATTTATTGAAAAAAATTAAAAATGACCCATTTATTTAATGCAATTTATTTATTAAATTGAAAAGTAATTTGTTTCCTTCAAAATTATTCATATATAATTTTGAAAGTTAGTGAGTTTCAAACTTGTGAAAGATTGCAAGAAAATTCGAATCTCATATTTTCAGGATTAAGAAGGTTAAAGTATTTGCAGATCAGAGTATACCATCGTTAATTTATATTATTTTATATTACAGTGAATATTTATTGTGAAAATTTATCATGTTTACACAATTTTATTATCTTAGCGTATTTGCATTTTTCTGTGGTAAAGAAAAGGGAAAGAGTTTCCTTCATTTAAAAAATGTCATTAAGGCAAATAAATATTTTATTGTTTGTTTTTATAGTGTTTTAATTGTGTGTGTGTTTTTTTTAATAAAATGTTCTTAGATTTTTAATACTTTTAACAATAATGTCTATCAAAGTGGAGAAAATTTATTGAAAAATCATTAATTTGATAATATATATTTTATATATATTTCATTATATAATGTTATCTAATCTATTCTCCCTAAAGCGGTATGTCAAAGTGTTTTAAGTTTTCGTCCACATAGCCTGGAGACTGCAGTAAGCTCTGTGCAATTCATGAGGTGACTCATGAATCGCACACTGCGTTTAGAAAATACGCAAAATAAAATAAGGAATTGTGCAAATCTATAAAAGAGCAACATTTATTTTATAAAAGCTTTTAATGGAAGAACGGAACAAATTCATGGTTTTCTTTTTGCATCAACGATGTAAGATTTCTGATTACAAAACTTTGTACATACATTATTTTAAATTATGATTGTTGTATTATGGTTGATATATTTTTGTTTTTTTATAGAGGAAATACTATTTCTTTACAATTACAGCTTTTATTTTATATGTGATATTCGTTAAATGATGAATTTAACAATGAATTTTATCCGCTTCAGATGTCGAAAAATTTTTTTTTTTACTCTAATGAGAAATTCCTATTAAGAGCGCTGAAATTATTTGATTTGTCTTGTTATTTATTTTGTAAAAATCTTGACTTTGAAGTATACAATGAGCGAATGGTTAAATTTAGAATAAATCGTCCAAATTTACTTCTTTATTTAAACATTAAATTAAAAAAATATTTCAACTATTCTTTTTTAGTATACTGTAATTTTCATTCCTCCCATAAAGAGAAATATATCCTCAAATTTAGTTATTTTTGCCCATTTTACAAAAAGTTTCAATTATTGATAAAATTATTGTAAAATACGTGTGAAACGGTTACTACATTTGTAGCAGAGTAATTTTTGTTATATTGGCTCATACTAGAGTTGCACAATATGTTATAGATCACAGTTTTAAATACGTGTCCTGGTTGGTTAGGGGATATTTCTCATTATTGGAAAGTAGTGAGATCGAATCGTAACTCAACCAAAGATCCATCATATAAATTATAGGTGGGCGGGGTATGTTAAATAGATCGTGGCCTTAATAACCTCTAAGTGAAATGATATCTTTGGGAAAGGCAGGTCAAGTATTAGGGATTTTTCTGCTTAGTCCCTGCTTCTATATTACGAAGACTCCCAACTGTCTGATTTCACCAAACTGATAGAATCCAACGCTGGGCATTTGAAGCATTACTTCTTATGTTAAATAGTGGACATAAAGTTATGGACAACCTAAGGCTGTTGAAAAGCATTCAGGGGGAGGGGGGACTTTCCACTGAAAGTGGGCCATCTTCATGTAACTCAAGAGATGAAACTCTGAAGCACTCATTCTGATAATGTGCATGCATGGATAGAAGAGCCACATCCCGTTTTTCAACAGTGACAGCATTCGAATTCAGGACCATTCATTCTGAAGACTTCTGTTTTACAACTTGGTCACTTTGAAATAGTGCATCTGTGAAAACTTCGGAAATATAATTTGTCAGTACTGTTTGATTTCCATGGTTTCAGCAGAAATATTTTAAGTCATTTTTTAAAAAATAATCAAAAGTAGCCAAAACGAAGTTATTTCATAAACACTCTCACGATAAGGCTACTTTCCGAATTCTAGATGCGGTTGATACCACAAACTTGGTTTTCTCTATTTAAACGTATAAGAACACGCTAAGAATTTTTATTTTACCAGCAAAGTCCCCCCATTATTTACTCGTAATTAAATGAGCTGTAATAGACTTAAATTACATGTAATGTATGGAAATGCTACGTGAAGAGTTGAACAGAAAAACGGTATTCGCGACAGCTGGTTACAAGAATCATGTCTTGACATTTGATTAGCCGAGGCTGTTTGGCTGCAAATATTCAGGTGAAGATCGAACTAGTGAACTGAAGGGAGGACGCAAAGCCTTTGGCAGACAATTTGATTAATTTGGTTGAAAAGAATTAACATTTACTATTTTATTTGATCCACATAAAAATTGAATTACTTGGAAAAATTATACGCGTTGAATTTCCGAACAGCTAAATTTATCTCAGGAAATTGAGGCTCAGCTCAGTTATTGATCTTATCCATCTCGTGGACTTTGTGGACTTCGAAAGTATGAAGCATTCCTCCAAATATATATAAATAATCCTGTGTCAGACATCCAATTTACACATCATCCAAGAATATCTTCAAGTGAGCCATTATATGTATATATTTTAGTAATGTATACACTGGTTTAGTGGCCGTTCAGAACTCATATCGGGCTGGAATCCAGGTATTACTGATCAACGGAAGACTATTCATTAATACATTCATGTCAAGATGTTTGCTACATCGAGGCCACTGAGGCCTGGTTGGGAAAGGTTTTGTTTATATGCCTGGAAGGTAATGAGTTCAATAACAGTCCCAGCCAAAGATCCTACATGTTCAGTACTAACCACTGTGTTACATCTCTTAGTCACACTCTTCTCTCCATTTATATGGTGAGCTTGGAGAAAGTGCCAGCTCAGGTGTCGACCTTGATATTTGATAGTCCTTTAAAACTACGAAGCGATTGGTTATCTTTAATAGCTTTTCAGCTGGCAAAATTAGGCAGAGAGAAATATCTGCAAAACACATATATCGCACTAGGTACTTGAGTGTTTTCTGAGTTTCCTCCTTCGCAATATACCAATCTTCGTACTATTTCTGAAATAATTTTCCAAGAGGCAAAAGTTAAATTATTTGCAACAGCTTTCCATTTTAAGGTAATTTGTTATGCAAAACCAAATACATTTACATAATACTAGTATTCTCAGTGTTATTTTCCATATGACTCAGCCCTCCTGTGGTCAAGTTGGGAAACGAATGGTTAGCCTCTGGCCTGCAATTCAACAGTTCTCCAATTTGATTCGTACTTCATGTGGGAATTCCTGATGAGTTTCAAAATTTTCTCTATAAATTCTAAGTACGGAGCAATTAAGCAGTTAAAAGCTATCAGTGATCGCAGAACTACTACAAGAGTACGATTGGTTTAACCGTACTCCTGTATCGCGTAATAAATTCGTACCATAATAAAATATGATGGGTTCGTCCAATACATCTATCATTAAAATAAATTTTATCATTAAAATAAATAAACTGTTATATTTTACACAAAAGTTTTTTTATACTTAATATCTTAATATAAAAATAAAGCTTATTTCTATTAAATATAATTGAAAAAAATATATTTTGAAAAAAAAAAAAAACACTACCTACCTACCTCTGTGTGTATGTATATATATATATATATATATATATATATATATATATATATATATATATATATATATATATATATATATATGTATGTATGTATGTATAGTAATTTTATCATGAAATGCTAATAAACAAGTTTTCTCATAAATAAGAGAGCCACAATCAATACATAAGGAGAAATGTAATGGATTAATGGATTCGTAATTTATACTTTGTAATTGTATGTGTTCAATCACGCAAACTATGTGCAAAATATTTGCTAGTTTATGTAAATTTTCTGCATTCAAGAAAATCTCATATAATGTGCTGCAAGTAGTGACTTATTAATATCATAAAATCAAAATAATTTATAAAAGTTAAATTTTTAAATAATTTTATTATAGAATTGAATGATAGCTTGTTGCTATATATATATATATATATATATATATATATATATATATATATATATATATATATATATATATATATATATTTCTAAGTAATGTAGCAACAATAAAAATATATACATATATATACAGTATACAATAATGTACACAGTTTGTTAAAAAAAACTATTAAAAAGTATAACTCATTTTAATATACTTTTCTCTTCTCAGCACAAAAATTATTTACTTAAAAGGAATAAAAAATAGGGCATGTTCATATGGCGCAAAGGAGAAAACCAAGTACTAGGCTTACCAAAATATATAATTCTCATTAAAAATTTTACGATACTCTTAATCATTTTACAAAATTTATAAATTAGCTGGAATATTCACCGTTTTTTCATAAATTAGGAAAAACGTTACTGAATATTCTCCTAAAATAGGGTAATTCACCAAAAATAAAAGAAGTATGTGACATCCCTACCCTACGTGAAAATTAAACGATACATGACACAATCACAAGGATAAATTCATAATTTTGTATCACACTTTAAATTTATGGGAAAAACCACCTTTTAGTTTTAAGAATTAATAAATTTATAAGAAAATAATTTATTATTTATTAAAAATGTTTTTTTGCAAAAAAAAAAAAAAAAAACCGCTTTATTTCTATCGCTTTATTATCATTCTAAATAATATTTATCTGACAATACTGAACTTCATTTTTTGTAATGCTATTCGGTTTAAAAAAATAATATATCTATCTATCTATATATATATATATATATATATATATATATATATATATATATATATATATATATATATATATATATATATATATATATATATATATATATATATATATATATATATATATATATATATATATATATATATATATATATACATATATATATATATATATATATATATATATATATATATATATATATATATATATATATATATATATATGTGTATATAAATTTTGTAAATATCTTACATCTTTACCAAGAAGGGCAAATCTGCACATAAAATATAGGGATTGAAGACAAGTAATAGTAATTTTTTCATCATACTTTAATCTAATGCCGGATCTGACTTAAGAAGTTTCGAAAAAAATGAAAGCTGTTTATTCAGAATTCGGTGATTCTCCCATTTGCGTTTCTCGTCGACTAACTAGAAAATTTTTTTATCTGTAGGTGACCTATTTTTGATTTGTCCAGCATTGCTTTGCGAGAAAATTTCTTTTAGCGCATCGGTGGTATAACGGTTAGCACAGCTGCCTTCCTAGCAGTTGACACGGGTTTTACTCCCGGCCGACACAAGCATTTTTTGATCATTTTGATTCCTAAATCAAAATTCATTTGTTATACATTCTTAATTTTTAAGGCTATTTTTCATTTTTTTATCACACATTTTTAAATTTATTATACCACAATTCTTTGATGTTTCAGTAAATACATCTATAAGAACTATAATACTGATGCTGTTAAAAATAATGTATTGACTTTTTATTTAATATTTGAACTTGAATCTTTGCCATGATTTTCAATGAATACTCAAGTTTTTTTATATTTCTTTTCTTAATTCAAATGTCATAAAAATTATTTGATTTTTTAGTTATACTAGAAAGATGTTTTATTCATAATTTGAATTATATATACAAATTTAAAATTGTCGCGTTTGCCAAACTTTGTGATCACTCTTTTAATTGCATTTTTAATAATCGCCTATCACAAAGCACAGAATAGTTTTTTAATTTAATGTTACCACACACACAAATTATGATAGTTCTATATTCTTATCAAGTTTTGTGAATATAATCAAATGTCTGTTTCGTTAAATATTTTCGCCAGCGATTCGCCAAATACAAGCAAATGAAAGATCATACCAGCTACTCTCGTTGGATTAGGAATAAATGTAATTTTTCAGAATCCATTTTAAGAATGGACAAATTAACTGTTCTTCGCAAAAGTTATCGAACAACGACCCTCAAATAAACCAACAAGACGTATCCCACATGCTAATTATTATGTTTTGAAATTATGATTTCTTGAGTGAAAAATAATTTATCTAACATCAAAAAGGTTAAAATAAATTATCTTTGTATCTGAATGTTATATGAATTTTTATAAATGATTATATAATCATAACCTAAATTAGCAAATTTTTTGAAGACTGAGTGCATCATTTTAACTACTGAAAAAGACTTTATTTTATTATATAATATTTGTTATGCAAAAGTTTATTTTATGTCGTTATAAAAGAACTAATCAAAGAAATTGCTTAAATAACATTTATCTCCCTGTTTACGGTTTCTATACTTCTTATTTATTAAGAATTCAAAAAAGAGTAGATAAACTATTGCATTCATTATATTTGAATCCTCACAACCTGAACATGCACTTCAGGTCGAAACATTTCTGGTTCGATCTCATTCATAGTTGACAAAAGAGCGATGGATGTTGCACTTCTGCCTTCTCCATGCATTTCGGTCGAAGGGAGTACTTGTAAGTTTTCCTAATTTCCTTCCTTGAGACACATGAATAAGGCTCAGTATTTACGAAGTCTTCCCTGAGAGCAACTTACAAAAATGTTTATAAAAGCTTTTTGTAGTTAAAAAAAGTTCTCACTAAACGTTAAGTTCAGTGTGTTAAGTCGAGTGGATTGGAATTGAGCAATTAAAAATTTTTTTCAATGCTCTAATTGTAAGATTATTTTCGACACTGAAAGAGGCAAATTTGATAGTAGCTTGTACAACGTGATTATAACATCATCAACTCAAAAGTAGATTGATCCTAATAGTTTGGAAACAGGGATCAAGCAAGATTCCTAAATTTGGTTATAATCCCACCCAGAAATATCATTACCCCTAGAGGGTATTAAAACCACGGGTAAAAAACTCAGGGTATAAAGACCAGATATAATTAAGGAGAAAATTAAGATCATGACAAAAAGAATATAGTTAAATATTTCATTTATAATTAAATCTCAGAAGAACGAACAGGTTTGGACTAGGTGCTGTATCTCAATAGCCATTGTAACACTTGTCTTCGGGTTACTCATGTATTGAACTCGCAATCCTTCACACAAAAGCTCAACAAGCTACCACGATTCTAATTTTTACCTTAAAACTGTTGATTTATATTTCAATGCTATTAAGTAATACTTTGTTAATTACTATAAATGTAATTTTATGTTTAAATTAAAATTAAAGACACGTGCTATATTAATCGAATGTATTATTTGTTTTAACTTATAAAAAATTATTTAAGGAAAAACGAAAACATTTTTCTCTTCGCCTTAGAAAGTTTAAAGTAAATGAAAATTTTACTTTTCACTTTACTGTCACCTTTTTTACACGAAGGCTGATTCAATTGAGGCCATCAGATTTAGTCAGAAAGCTGAACAACTGGTCGAGATACGAGATCCAACCCTCTAATTCGGCGACTTTTCTTCACCCTTACATCAACAAAGGGACATTGGATCCTAAAAAACAGTTGAATATGAAGGCTCTCTCACCACGATTGTTATTGGCATGTGATCTAGTATCGAACCCATTATTTTTCAAAAATAAGAAGACGCTGTTTTCTAACAGACTGCTGTAGTCTTACAGAAGATATAAATGCTTCTGACACCATGGAGTCGACCGCATGACGGCCAAAGGCTATCGAAAGGTATTTTAATATGCCTCGTCTAAATTTTCTTTCGGAAGCACATTTCCCAGTGGGTTGCATTTACGTGTCGCAATTGGGGAATCTCGGAAAAATCCTAAGCACTCACTTTAACAGACATGCATGCAGAAGGACGAATAAAACATCGATTCCATTCTAATCAGCAGTAGTTGGAATCGAATTCGGGATCTTTCGCTGAGAATAACGGTATCATATTATGCTGTTGTGAGCCTGACTCTGAAAATAATTTAACTTTTTGTTAGTTTGATGTTATTCGGTTTTTTCACATTGGAATGTGTGTGATGTACGTTCCTACATAGACAGGAAAAAAATCGCCAGGCATTTTTTTCTTGCAACCTTAGTCTGATTATGAGAGCGAATCTCAAAATAGACTTTCTCCTTAATAGTGACAAATTCAAAAATGATGGAACATAATTATATACCCTTATTTTTAAAATGGAAAATTAATATAAATTATATTTTCTACTTTTCATTCTGAGTTTATCATCTGTAATGAAGAGATGTGACATGACAAATAATTAAAGCTTCACCTACCTTGCTGAGTGAATGTCTGTCTGCACTTGAAATCGTAAATAGCATGACAAGAACAAAAATGAACTAATAGTAGCATGCAAATTTTGAATGAAAATTTAAGTCTTTTTATTCTTAGAGGAAATAGATGTTTTACAGCAGCTTAAACCAGTGGTCAGTGGCCTCAAAAGGTTCTGGTGCTGCTTGCAGAGAGGCGTTAAGCAGTTCCAGTGATTTCAGGCATTCTATTATATATAAAACAATAAATTTCTATAATGCTTAGATTGTCTGTAGATAAGTTCGTTTTTTTTTAACTATTTACAATTTCGCCAGTTTGGTGCGCCAGTCTGTTTCCTCTGACTTCGAAAAATCGGACAGTAATTCTAACTGGATTCTGTTCCAATCATGTATTTCTTAAAAAAAATGGAACTTTCATGATAATTTAAGAGTTTACTGTTTAACATTCAAAAAATTTTAAAACTTTGAATTATGAGGAATTCAGATGATCACACTGTCAACGAAAGACGTTTTCTGTTCGGAAACCAGTAAATTCGATACTTTATTTTACCAAAAAAATTGTTATTGAGAGAGTCCTTACTTAAATGTGTTTGAGTGGTCCTTGTTTTTTTTATGGATGTAGTCCAACGCGAAGAGAAAACTGCCAACTAAGGTGGGGGAATTGCCTCTCGCTCTCACACCAAGTCCTTCGCGGGGAGATATCTCGAAACTTTTCCTCTCAATCCCGAGAGCAAGGGGCCTCGTCTCAACAAATTGCCCCTCATTCCCGATGCTAAGGACACCGTAAACTGACAAATTTTTAAAATATCTCCAAGAAAAATAATTCTCGAAAACACTTTAGCAAAGTGATTGTATACTAGTAGAATTGGACATGTCAACATCAACAAATGTTAAATCAAATTACTAAAAACTATTTTGGAACAAGTTCAGTATCCCCATACAATGATTTCTCGCCAAATCTGGTAACCGTTGTTTACGTTGTAGTGTTGCCGATTTCAGCTTTTGTTTTTATTATAGTGTTGCCAAATTTAGTTTTTGTTACTATTTTTATTTTTTCCTTGCCAGATACCGTTTTTCTCGTGTTTTAAATAATTTTTACGTTATATATGTGCTTTTTTTAGTGGCAATAGCTTTTTAGTTTCACTTCGAGAACTTTCCAGAACTTTCTTTGCTAATTGTTCTACGTTTTAATTGCTAGTCATTTTAATTTTGTTCACTTTTGATGCTGGAATCGTTGGATTTCCCGCTGTTGTGTTTCGTTGTCGCCAGTGTCCAAACATCGTAAATTTTTCTTTTTTACTATTTTTTTCATTATTATTTTTATTTGGTTTAATTTTAATATATATTTTTATATTAAATGATATATTTTATGTATTTAAAACCGTTAAATATTCTTTTTTCCTTATTTCGTTTTCTTAATTTATTATCATCTTTTTATTGTTTTAATTACTTTATTTTTTGTTTTAATTTAAAATGTCTCATATTCATAATGTTGTTGAAAAATATCAACAAGTTATTTTAGCGAAAATTAAAGATAATAATGATGGATTATTGCTCAGGATTCCAAATTATTAATTAATTTAGGATTCGCAAATATTAATTAATTTTTAACGGAAATTGGATTTGGAGAAGGTGTAATTATTTTATTTAAATTCTATTGCTTACATGTATTTTTTTATTGTATTCGTGTTTCATTTTTATTTACATAAAATGTGTATCGCTGTAAATATTTTAAATGTATATTTTTAAAATTAAAGAAAACATGAAAAAATATTTTATTCATGTTTTCTTTAAATTTAAAAAATGTATATATTTGAAAATAAGTTTTTGCATGCTTTTTTTAAAAATTTATAAAGTGTATACATTTAGAAAAATATTTTTGCATGCTTTTTTTGTAAAATTAGATAATTATTTTTACTGAAATGTGACACTGGTGACAAACGAATAAGTCGAAATAAATCGGCATGTCAGCTTAACTTCATATCAAGTAAGTCCATTATTTATATTTATTTCCCTTTTTAAATTTTCTGAAATGCATATTTTTCGATCGAAATTAGGGAAATTTTCCGTTTTAATAAACGCGCGCCTAGCTTGGCGACTTGGCGACAAAAAATTTGCCGCGTCGCCAAGTGTATGGGGATACTGAACTTGTTTCATTATCCATTATTTTTTAATAATTAGTTAAGTAAAAATATTTATTTTCCATGTGATTTAATTGCAGAATATCGATCATTCTAAAGTAGTTATAAGTTCCGATTATTAAGCAAATGGTCAAAATGCAAGCAACAAGAAACAATTTTTTTTTTTAAATTCATAGTCCCACAGCAAATGTTACTGTGAGAGCTGTACCAAATGCAATGAAAGACCACAGCCACGATATAATTCTTTCTACTATTAACATTTCATTAAATAAATAAATAAATAAATTATTCGTATTACTTGTAAATTTAAAAACCATTCAGTAAAAGATAACTAATTTGTGTCGGCAGGGAGTCGAACCCGGGTCAACTGCTTGGAAGGCAGCTATGCTAACCGTTATATTACCGACGCTACACTAGAAAGCTTTCTTTAAGGCATAGCTGAAAGCAGATGTAGGTCATTCGTCTCGGCAACTTTCCTCCTTTCAGTTTGAAAGAAAAAGATGGGGTTTTCGTGTGTGTGTTCTTATTTTTCTGATCACACATTCAAAATGTTTCGCTCAATCTACGACTCGAGGATGGGCCGCTAATTTTTTCCTCCACTTCTCTGGTTGCAGTCATTGCAGTGAAGCCAGTTCATCATTTACAATGCGTTCCGAGTCGTCGGGGAATTAACAAAATGGCTGGGCCGATTTAACACCTGACAGTCGATAAATGCATTAAATCTGACCTATATTGTTGGTGAAAATACACCTTAAGAAATTGCGGATATCGTGATGACAGGGCATCCGAAAACACAACCTGCTAATGGTTAGTAGATAACTTTAATGAGTGAAATAAAATAAAGATGTACTAGATGAAAGTACACCGGTCCCACTTTGCTCTTACCCATAGTTGAAAAATGAGCTCTCGTTTCGGAGTGGGTGCTTGAGAATTTCTAGTGTTGCCACTTTTGGCGTATGAATACGTTATACCATTTATAAAAGGATTTTTGATTACAGTACACGCGGTTGCTGTTGAAATACGATAACCTCGGGCTCTTTTGTTTTGCTGTTCACTTCGAGGATTAAGAAATAAATGAGTGCTCCCCGGGTGCTGTGTGGGACTGGACTCTTCGGAGTGAAAAACCCCTGTTCGATTTTGACAACTGATTGAGATTAGGTGGGTATAGCATTATGTAATACATAAATGCACTTGGAATATCTCTATCAGAATTGGAAAATTAGAGGAAGTGCATGGTTGCGAATTTTCCCATTTTCCAGCTTCGGAGATGTAAATAGGGTCCATTCATCAGGAAAGAAATGTCTGTCTGCTCACTCGTGTTGATTAAAAGACAACTGCATGGGGAATTTTCAATACCTTAAAACGGCTCTCAGTGGTTTGGTGTATAGGTTCTAGTTGCTCAGTGGTCGTCCACTCTTGTGATCTCCAGTATTGCACAATGCAATGTTCATTTATTTTTTTATCCTGATACTTAGTCTCAATTGTGTTGAGGAAAACTTAAACAGATTATGAAGTATGTATTGAAGTCTATGTGTTAATAGCTCTTATTTAAAGTTTTGAAGTCGGTTTGTTGGTTGCTCTACGGGGTTCATTTTTAAAGGGGTAATTTGGACAAAACTCAAATATAAATTTATTCCGAAAATGTGCTTAGACTTGTACAAATAAATATGCCAGAAGTAACATATGTTAAAGCAAATTTGCATTTGTTTGTCTTATATTATGAAAAATAAACATTCTTACTCATAAATTATTATAATTTCTTATTAATTTTTTATAAATAATCAGGATATAAAAAACATCATTTTCCATACTATTTAATAGTAGAATATACTTTCTTTCTGAATTGATTAGAAGACCCACATTTTAGGAAAATAGAAAGCGCCTTCAAAGGTTTTAACAAAATCAAAATCACACTAAAAGGGATCATGTGACAAGGGACTAAATACACATAACTTCATCAGAAAAAAAAGAAAAAAAAACAATTTTTTTACAGCTAAAATTATGTTTTATTTCGTTTAGTACGAATTGCTTACAAATGAAAATGTATTTGTTAAATAAAAAAAAATTACATAAGGAAAAATAACAATCTGCGTCGGCCGGGAGTCGAACCCGGGTCAACTGCTTGGAAGGCAGCTATGCTAACCGTTATACCACCGACGCTTCATTGATTCTCCTTTTTCTACGCATAAATCAAATAGAAATAGGTCATTATCTTCGCGACAGCTTTCTCCGTTATTTCTCATTCGAAAGATAAACAAAGAAAGAGTTAAAAAATTCAGATAAGAAAAAAACAAGCTATGAGGACGGAATATTTTAAAATTCTTTAACTATTTATGAATATACGCGCGAGCGCGTTAATATTAGAATAATCAATATTGACCTTTATACAATTTCCCAATCACCGATTTCACAGTCCAGTGCTCCTCTCTCTGATCTGTTGTTTCACTTATATTTCATCCCGATTTCACTCCTTGTAGTTGACCTTTGGATAGTTAATATTTTCCAATGAAAGATCCTGTGAATATACTTTAATGAAGTGCAGATTGGGTGACAAAGCTCCTTAAAACGTCGTCTTAATATATTAGGTACATAATAGTATTTACGATAAAAGCAATAAATGGAAAGGCCTCTAGGTAAACCCCAGCCACAAGTTGAAAACACTTTATAGGGATGACGTGTTCTTTATTTCTTCATGCATGCCTTTTGAGGTGTGTGCTTGGCAATTTCCCGGATTATCCACTTTTAATCCTATGCTATATAACTTACATATAATAATATATTCATATACATTGTTTAAGTTAAAATGCCATACCCTTGTGTTCTTTTGTTTTTCCGGTTTTCCAAATTCCAGCAGTAAAAACGGTCCGTTGATCATGAAGGAAAGACCTTTATGGAAGACAATGATGTGGTGCATTTTCAAATGCCGTAAATCATTCTCAGTAGTTTGATGGACTTGTTGCACCACCATGCTACCCTGTATCTGCCCTGAGTTGGGCTATACCAGCAGAAGACCCCCAATACTTCGCCTGCCACCCCCAGAGGTCATTGGGAGGACAACGACCATGATATATTTAACATGACTTAGCCACCTTTATGATGGCTAAGTCATGGATGGTGGACTGTTGTTGCACAATGCATTGTGCAAAATTCATTTCTTTCAAGGACTCATCACAATTATTTTCACTCGTCTTGATTTTAAATGAAGTAAATTATTAAGTGTGTAATCAATTAGATTTAAATTTTATTAATTATATATAATGAACTATATTTATTTACTTTATTATAAATTTATACAGTTATAAGCAAATTAATCGTATTAAAATTTTTCACGCATATTTAAATTTTACATAATACATACTTCTTGCAAGAAATATTATAGTTAATTTAGTTTGTCGGATTTAATAGCACTTGATAAAGAAAAAATTTTGCTCTGCGTCGGCCACGAGTCAACTGCTTGGAAGGCAGGGAGCTATGCTAACCGTTATACCACCGATGCTACTCTGGAATGCTTTATTTAAGGAATTACTGAATGTATAAATAGGTCATTCACCTCAGATTTTTCAGTTACTTCTCAGTTTGAAAGAGAAATAGTTAAACTTGTTTTTCTTCCTAAGGACAAGAATTTTTAAAATCTTTTCATTATCCATGAATATCTGTTAATATTAGAAAATAGTCAGTATTGCATTTATAGAAACGATTTCCCAGTCCAATATGCTCTTTGTCCTCTTTTAATTCACAAAATGTTTACCTCGATTTCCATCGTGATAGTTGAATACTGAGTTAAATCCTGTTTAATGATGCTGTGCGTAGACTTTAATACATTTCCAATTTCGAGATGACGAAGCATCCTAATATCTCAGTACAACAGTATGCACGAGTAAAAACAGTAGATAAAAGTGTCAATAGGGCTAAGGGTTCTATAGTCTTCGCAATGGAAGAGTTCAGGTTCAATCCAAGCCACAAGTGATAAACGGGATAGGGAGGATTTTCAAGGTATTTTCATGATTTCTTTTTGAAAGGTTGAAAAAATAAAAATGAATTTCCTTAAAAAACGTGACGATGTAGAGTATGAATATCTTTTCAGCTATTCATATAGATATATATTAACGTTTTTAAACATTTATATATATATATATATATATATATATATATATATATATATATATATATATATATATATATATATATATATATATATATATATATATAATTTATACATATAACATCTTTAATATTGAAAATTAAAAAATAATAATATTCAAAAGTGCCAGTGATTTCAATATGTTTTTATTATATAACGTGAGTGAAATTGTTTTCATTTTTTGAAATAGAATTATTACATTTGTTATTTATTGGCATGAGGAATGAAATTCAAATATTAAACTGACAGACGTCTTATCGCAGTAAATCTGGAAATTATATTTAAATGGAATCTGTTAAACAAACAATAAATAAAAAAAAGTCTCCCGCATTTTGTGGCGTAGATCATTTGGTTTTCTTTAAACTTTTGAAAGTTCATTTCAAAAATTAATCTGACATAAGCGGTAGAAATGACATTGCTTGTATCGCTATTTTTTTACTACTACCTAGAACTTTTATTTTTTTTTAAAAAAATTTCTTTAATAACGTAGTTAAAAGTAGCTAAAATACAAACTAAATGAATAATAAATTTTTTTTAGATCAGTGGGAACGCAGAGCTGCATTTCTTGTTCGATTTATCTAAACTGCTAAAATCTGCAGATCTTACTTGAATTATCTTGCTAGAGAAACCTAGTACAAAGAATCTTTAACCATAGCGAATTGAGTTGAATTTTCCATGCATAACTTGGAGATTGAACTATTAGGTTGGTGCGTATGAAATGTCGGATTCTCTTTACATGCGGACGTTTTCCTCCCTGTTTTCGTCATACTTTTGTATTTGGCATAACCTCATTCATACTCGTATTGTCCATTGCCAGAGACTCATTTCAGCAAAATAGGTTTTCTCGAAGGTCTTCCCTTTTTTATTTTTTTTGAGTTTATTGCCGATATGAATTCTGCCGACATTCGCGTCATTTTCTTATATGAGTACAAACTTGGTAATAGTGCTGCAAAAGCTGCACGCAAAATAAACCAAGCGTTTGGGGAGAATACGGTTAACGATCGGAAAGTGCAGCGTTGGTTCGAAAAATTTCGGACTGGCGATTTTTCCCTGCAAAATGAGCCGCGCGGAAGACCCAAAACGTCTGTGAAGAATGATGACCTGAAGGCTCTAGTGGAAGCCGATCCAGCCGTATCCACGAGGGAACTTGCTATCAGGATGAAAGTTGACCATACAACGATATTGAGACACCTTTCTGAGATTGGCAAGGTTAAGAAGATGGACAAGTGGGTACCGCACGCACTGACAGAGCGAAATAAGCTGGATCGGTTAAACGTATGCTCATCATTGCAGCATCCACCATATTCACCGGATCTCTCGCCGACCGATTTTCATTTTTTCAAGCATTTAGAGCTGTTTTTAAGGGGCAAACACTATGAAAATGAAGACAGTCTAAAAACTCGGTATCAGAGTTTATTAATTCTAAAGACCAAAATTTTTTTAAGACAGGCATCTACGCTTTAAAATCTCGTTGGGAGAAGTGTATTGAAGCGAATGGAGCATACTTTGATTGAATAAACAGCTTTTGAAGAAAGATATGCAGTTTTATACAATCACTTAAGAATCCGACATTTCATACGCACCAACCTAATAGAATCAGACTGCAAATTTGAAGTGTTGTAATAAAATCAAGTTTCTGATATAGCCGAACTGTATGTTGTAACTAATTTTATATACTTTCCATACTCAGAGTGTGTCAAATAAAAATTATAGAAAATTAAATTTAAAAAAATTAAAATTAAAAAAATTATAGGAAAACTAAAACTTACAAATATTTGATTTCATTATCAAGGCGTATCGTGTTTCAATATAAGTAACATACCAACTAGCTTAAAATAGTACTTTGATTTTTTATTATTCAGATTTTTTATAAATATTTCAGATTATAATACAATTTTTGTCTTAAATATTGATAACGAAAATGAAAACATCTCTACCAACACTTTTGTCCCATCGGCAGCGAATTTTTTTGCATTTCATTAACAGCCCTATGAATCTGTCAAAAGAACAATAAGACAGCGTGTTCCTCCTCCAAAAACTTTCTGAACTGTGTTCAAGCATATAACCATATCTAGTTCTCCATTATTTCAAGAGAAATGTTTTTATCCACCTGAAAAAATTCTCTCCAATATTGTCGTTTCTTATTTATAGAATTAGCTTCACAAAAAGAATTTCAAGTTTTCAACAGCATATAGCACATTATACACATTAATATTTATTTCTGGATCACAGTTTAAGTATAATCAGAATACCTGCGTTGTATAATAACCTAGAATTAGGAGCCCCTTTAAATATTGAGTCTGAAATTAGATAAGTAAGTGACTTCTAATTTTTAAACGATTGAAATATTACGATACTAAAGAACCATAAAAATGGTATATATCTTTATTTTTTAACAAGCACTGACATTAAAGTTTATTTGGATTTTTTCAAACACCAAAAAGAATCTTTTAAGTTTTACTGGTCTCTGATATAAGTTATGACAAAAGACTTAAATTTATTTAATAAATAAAAAGGCATTTAATAGGTGGTTATAATGACTGCAATTGCAGTCAATTTTTTTGGAGAAGTGATATCTATAAACATAAATCATTAGGATTGTACACTGATGTACAAAACTTAACACTAAATTTTGAATAGATAGTCATAGAATTGTAGAAAATGGGTTCTTGCAATAAGTACAATAAACAGGTAATTAAGTGGAAAGATGATGCGTATGCAAATGTCAGGATCAAATCGTCACAGGTTACGTGAATGGAGGAAAAACGAGCGTTAGCGTGGATCGCTCAAGACTACACTAAAATAATGGACGAAGACGCAATCAAATCTTTTCTGGAAGCGATTTAAATGTGTGGCTAGAAGAAATCCCCTGGATAACTTCAAAAGTAAAAATAATTGGAAAACCATAGGAAGGGTGTAGTGTCATCATGTAATTGAAGAGCTTCGAATGAATAATCGCGTCGTTTCGAACTCGCTTGGAGGGTCTTCTAAATCAAAGGTACAGCTGTCAAAAACATTGGTGGCTGCCACAGGAAAACAAATGCAGTGGAGGACCACTGCATCCTCCATATTCGGTTAAAAGAGCCCGAAACCTAAGAGAAAATACTATTGCTAAGCATCTGTGTGCCCAGACTTCTTCACCAAGGTGAGCTATTGGACCACCGCCTTCATAGTACGTTTGTTTCGGTACTACCGTTTAGTGGGGTGATGGAGCAAAATATCTGGATATGACACGAGTGATTTTAGTGCCCCAATCATTTGCCAATGTGAGATAAGTTGGAGTTTTCTCCTGGGGATGCCCCAATTTCGACAGAGATTCAATGAAAAGAAATCTATTGTAAGGAGGTGGCCCTTCTTCAAATACATTTGTTATCGATATTGCTGGAAAGGATTTAATTACTATGGATAGCAATACATGGCCACACCAGATTCCTGCAGTTTAAATCATGAAAATGGCAAATACCACATGAATATAAATTGATCAGATTGCTCCACTGATTTAAATCGCACAGAGAAAGTGCCGGATGTTTTGCGACACAATAATATCTAACAGAAAACATCTACTTAATCTTGTTGATTGAGGAAAGGAGACAAAATCTGAACTTTTAAACAATCTGGTGGTGAGTTTGGTGGAAGCAATTAATGTAGTAATTATTCTAAACAATCTGAACGAACACACACACACACACACACACACACACACACACACACACACACACACACACACACACACACACACACACACACACACACACACACATTAAAATACTTTTATTTAAATACCATTAAAAATACTTTTATTTAAAAATACCATTAAAATACTTTTATTTATCAAGAACTTTTTTCCAGCATTTGCCTTATTAATGTGAGCCGAATCAAGGAAATTAAAATTTTCAATATGATAAAAGTATACTAGCGGGGTAATAGAAGTTCATTTAGAAATATTTTTTACTTGATAAATAGGCTGCTGTAATAATGTAATTATGAAAACATAACTTTGCCTTCTCTTGAACATCTTTATGCTAACAGATTTAGACTAGCAGGCTTTTATTCCACTAAAAGTTAACACACTGATCATTACAAATATAACCCATATCTTGTTAAATTGTCACAAGCTATATTAGCTAAATTTATCAATAATAATCAAAATGAAAGTGCTATTTCTCAAAATTACAATTTCATCCTCACGTATCTTCTGGTAATTTCTTGTAAACGAAAAATTTTGATAAGTTTTAAGAATCTAATGTTATATATTTTATTAAAGCATTAAGGAAATAATAATAAAAATATTTAAGATTCATCCTATACATATTAGTTTTCTTATAGTTTCCAAAGGCAATTCATTATTACAATTATATTTATCTTTTTATTAGCGTGAACAATACAATTTTATACACATCTTAAAATTTGTTAATTTATTTATAGAAGATTATCCCAAATTGTGCTCTTTATACTTTTATGTGAGTCGTGGTAAAAGGAAGACACAAACACAAAAATAACTTTATTTTCAGAGATATGTGGATATGCATAGAAAAATATCAGCCATTCAATTCCAAAATTGTGGACATTAATACTTATCAGCGTAACAGTTGAAGACTTCAAAATATTTTAGACTTAATATAATTCGTCCAATTATATAATTGAGACATGTATATCGGCACATTTATATTTCAAGAAATTTAGTTGCTGCCTTCCCTCGTATATTCATGCATTGAGAGATCTCGGTTATGGAGATAATCCTAAAATAAAAGCAGTTATCTTAAACTGATGTGAAGTTATGTAAGGAATGAAGTAAATATATTCATATTTATGAAAATATTATATGTATCCATGAATACACACTTAGAGACATAAAAATAATATTGAACATTCATTAAAGAGAGTTTACTGTACCGAGTATTTTGATAAATTCATTTATTGGGTTACTTACTACCTCTCATCGGTCAATTTTTGCTGATAGGTTTATTAGATCGAAACCTACAGTTTGATGCATATTATAAGCCATTACAAACATTCAAACCTGTGGTGGGAATCCAACTAGTGAACTGTTGAACTGAAAGTCAGTGCATAATAATGTAGCTACCAGTTGGGTTCATTATTATAATAACAATAATTTCAGCTTGTAAATATAAAATATTTTTTATTAAGGGATGCTTTACTTTTTCTCGATCACACAGACAAAACCTTTTGACTTTTAAATATCTTGTATGTTGCAATTAAAGGGTTTCCAAAAGTTAAAAAAATCACAAGATTAATTAATACTCAAATAATTACGAGTAGATGTTAGTTTGTCGCTCAACGGTCAATTTTTGTACACGAAGGCTAATTAGACTGGGACCTACGGTTTAAAGTGGATTCCGAACCATTACAAACATCCATGCCCAAGGTGGGATTCGAACCCACGAACTGTTGAATCGAAGGCAAGAGCGCTAACCATTCGGCTGCCAGCTCGGCTAATTTCGAGTAGAATTTAGTGAAAAACACCTACAGCAGCCTTTGCATAGCTGGGTACAAAATAGCATGGGTAAAAGTATTATACAATTAAGGTGTTATAAAAATTAGCATAGGGCCTTGGTAGGCTAGTGGTTGGGCATCGGCCTTCCTTCTGGAAGAGCTAGGTTTAATTCCCATTGCTGAAAAAGACCCACCAAATACATGCGATATACGTGCTCGTTAAATCTGTGGAATCAAAAGTCCTGTGGTCGGTCGTTGAGCAGTTACCATGTTTATAACGGTCTGGAGAAAACTTGCTCCTTTTACAGATCAAAATCTAAATTGATTGTGTGGATCCTTTGGTGGTGCCATCTATCGAATGAGTCTCAGAGCAAAGACGTACTCTACCTTAGAAAGGGGTATCTTTAGTTTATTCAGAGCACCATGGAATTAATTTCGCATAGCCGTTCGCTAGCGAGCTTAGCTTGCTCAAATGTCATAAATAACAAAACTTAGCATTAAAGTAAAATGAACAAAAAGAACGGGTCAGTTTCACACGGGCATACACAAACAACCGTAAATATAGAATCATTCTTCCTAATAGAAATGCAGCATTTCAGAGATGAGAAAATGGCTGTAGCTTATGCTCTTTATCAGTTCGGGGAAAAATGAAAGCCATTGCTTTTGCAAAGCTATTGTAAACGTCATTAGCTTCTAAATTGATAGCAGTTTAAGATGTAGTCGAGCAGTTCTCGATGTAGACGATGTCCAAATGTTTTTGGTGTAGAATTCACATTTGGAGATTGAGCTGGCCATTACACAAGTTGAAATTTTCGCTGCTGAATTAAAGAATAACTGTGATTGCTATGAAGTGTTGCGTTTTCCTGAAGCAAAAGGTCAGGTCAGCCTATCGTTGTGGCCTGAGGAAATGCAAGAGATTATCAGGTTTTGGTTTTGTTTCTCTCACTTTTTGGAAGTTAGTTAGAACTTGACTTAGTGCTTAAAGTGGAATTCAAACCACTACAAACATACAAGCCGAACATGGGATTTGAACCCTCGAACAATTAAACAGAAGGTATGAGCGTTAGCCGTTCGGCTGCCAGCTCAGCAGGAGATTATCAAGATATCATTTCTATAGATATGAACATTCATGGTTCCACGTGGAAAGACAGGTAAGTGTGTATCTATCCAAAGATATTTTACACCAAATACAGACATGGGCATCTGTAATGGATAAGGGATTTCAGGTTCTTTCGTAATCAATGTAAGCGCACAGTCGCTTTGAAAGCTATACAGATTTTTTTAACACTCTAGTCACTTTTTGTGCACAATACGTAGCTGGACCTGGATTTACAATATAAAGTGAACTGTGAATCACTTCGAACATTTACCTAGCAGGAAATGAACTCACGAGCTGTTGAAAGTGATTCTGTTGTCAGCTCAAAACATAACAGGCATTTATTAATAGAACAGTCGTTCTTTGGATGGCTCATGAAAGGAGATGTACCCCCTCAAAAGATCCTTCCTATATTGTGACGTCATTAGTAACCTCGCTTACATATCACATACGTAAAGTTGGAATAATGTTGGTACAAATTTTCTTGTGCTTCGGATCATCGTGGTTTAATGGTAGAACAGTGGTCTTGGGAGGCATAGTAGCCTAGTGGTTAGGACATCAGCCTTCAGTCCGGAAGGGCTGTGTTTCCCATTGCCACTAAAGAACCACCGAGTAATTGGGATACACATGCTCATTAAATGTATGGAATCGAAAGTCCTGTGGTCGGTCGTTAAGCTTTTACAATGGGTATAATGATCTAGAGAGAATTTTCTCCCTCTTCAGATAAAAATCAAAATTGAGGAAGTAGATCCTCTGGTGGTGCCATCTATCGAAGGTCTCTTAGGGCAAAGTTGTACTTTCACCTTCGTGGTGCTCCTTGGGGGCACAATGTGCTCGTTTCCTTCCCCGCTATTATTGAACAATGGAAGGTGAATGCTATTCTGTAGTTTTCTGCATGTATTCTGTCGTGGTAAATGCTTATGAGCTTTACTTGTATTCTGCTTCCGATACGTAAATATGGACTACTATCAACGACATATCTTTCCCAGGAGGAAACTTATGCGGTGAATACTAAAAATCTTTATGACTTTCGGTTGTTAGGCTGTTTATTACGAAATGTCAAAACTTTCTTGTGCTTTCATCAAAAGAGTTTACAAACGGTGTGCATAATGACAAATATCTAAATACGATTTGAATTCCTAAATGTTGCAAAAAGTCTATGAATCTTAGAACTCACATTTAATTATTTTAGGTTTTATCTAGATTTATTCTTCCAATAGATCTTCAGTTCTTAAGGCTAATAATGTTTAAAATGTCACAAATTGGTTGTCTAACATTTTTTATTGCATTTTACAGAAAACTTTGCATATGGGAGAGCAAATCGGTAATGTTAAGCTCCTTGTCATTAACGTATTCTGATTGCACCGCCATTTTTCATTGTTATTTATCTTCAGCACTTGTTATTTAATATATTTAAATTTTATACTGATTAGCTGTTATGGAAATTATGGTTCTCAAATTGTGGAAGTTAGTGTAATTTTGGAATAAATGAAGCAAAAAGAGAAAAGTCATTATCTTGTGTATAGCTTTGATAAGAAAATTAATTTTATTTAAATTTATTTTCATGGAATTTAAGGCAAACTAGAACGTCCTGCCATTTTTAATGACAAAAAAAAAAAAAAAACGTGACGAACTGAAAATGTATTTTGTTTTTTGTCCTTGAAGTGACCACCATTGGAATCCAGTACCTTCTGACAACGTGTATCCAGCTGTGCAATCCTCTAGCGGTAAAACCCAGTGTTTTTCGGAGCAAAGAAGTTCACAAGTGCTTGGCGCAAGTCTGCTTAATTGGTGAAAGATTTTCCACGAAGATGATTGTCCAGGGAATAGAAGAGGTGGTAATCTGATGGTGCAAGGTTAAGTCAGTAAAGAGGAGGGCATATAGTATTCCTAGCTCTGCACGACATGCACCTTGCATTATCGGCCAAGAACAGTACATCCTTAACCGGTGCTGAGTCCTTCTGTTGCAATGCCTATTCTACACGTTCCAACTGCTGCGAGTACAGGTCCGCAGTGACCATTGCACCCGTTGGTGAAGCTCTTGACAACCATTCCACCAGACACCTGTTTCATCATAGAGGGGCAAGTCTCCCGACCTGAATTTATGAAACAATGTCTTGCCGTATGTTCATTTACAGCACTATCTCCAAGCGTTTGACATATTCGGCGACTTGATGCAGTAGATTATAATCTCACTTTGAAGTCGTAAAGCAAGCAACACCGAACGTGCTCCTTCGACACGTCCACTTCTCTTCGCTACTGTACGAATTATGATTGATAAATGTGCGTGGTGGACCAGCTTTTATAGCGATTGATATTAATACTCTGGATTGATAGATTGATTGGTGTTTCAATTACGTCATTCACTTATTTCCATATTTATTCTCACTGCATTGCATGGAAACGCAAGATCTTTGTTTACTTTATGTTACAAAGAATTCATGACTTTGTACAATATATAGATTATCTATTTATTTTGTATAACTTATATGGATAACACAATTTGTATATAGACACATGTATATTCTGATTTTTAATCGCTGTATGTTTTGAACGCGAGTTAAAACAAGGGTAGTTATAATGAGATTTACACTGTAAAGTGGAAACTGAATCGTTGCAGAAATTGATGGCCAAAGTTAGTAGTTAAATCTGAAATAAATGCTAATTCAGTGACCAAGCTGAACTGTAAATACAGCTATATAGTGCATAAAACTCTACGTCAGTATTATCTCATATGCCTATTTGCTAGGGCCTGCTCTGCCTATTTTCTATGGACTTCCAGAAAAATCTATAAATATAGGCAGCCTATTTTTGCGATAACATAGGCAACATTTTTGAGCAAATGTAAAATATCATTAGAGTCGTCTTAAAATGTACAATATATAGATTATCTATTTATTTTGTATAATTTGCTTTGTAGAATTTTTCTCTACGTGTAATTTATTTTATCTTTGACAGTATTTGTTTGCTCATACGGGTGAATTTTTTCACGAAAGCTATACTACAAAGCTAAATATTCTGTCTTACGTAATTTTAAAATTGAGTTTTGGAAACTGTGTGCAAAAAACTCACACTTTACAACACATCAACTCGCATGATGTAAGGATATTCAATGCTTAGAATATTGTTAACCCTTTGGATGCACATTTATTCGAATAATTTTTTGCATTTGGAGCATTTAAATTTTTGGGATAGAGTAATCTGTAAGAACAGCATATTTTATGCAATTATTAGAATTTATTGTCTCCCACCTTTTGTTTCTTTTTTTCCAAAACCTTTTTCTATCACTTGTCTGGCATATCTATTTGTCTCTTCCACTATGTGCTATTCCAAAAATCTTCATTTAGGACTTCATTCAAAGCATCCAAAGGTTTAGAATTAGCACTTAGCCTTCGCAGACACAAAGCATTTATTCTAGGCACTTCACGAAACCGTTTTACATTAGGTACATTGTCTTTTTCTTCCCAAATCCATTGATCTAATTTCTCAGGAGAAGATTCACTATCACTGCTTGATAAGTATTTTGTACGTCTTTTGCATCTTGGTTTTATCTCACTATCATCACCACTATCATTGTTACTTTGAAATAAACAAGAGAATGAACATGTTAAATATTGTCTCATTTTCAACGACGTATCAGAACGTCATGTGCGACTTTGGTCAAATTAATGCATGACGTTCTGATACGCCGAATGCGGTCAAAGGATTAAAAGAACGATTTTTCATTTTTCTGAATTTTAGTCAAAATCTAGATTACAACGGAATTAATTCCGGGTGAAATAACGAATTTTTATTCTTCCTTTGTTACATTTTTTCATTGATATAAGATGAATGATCGGAACAAATAAATACATTTTAGTTAACCGTTATTAAAAAATGTGCGAAGAAATTCCAACACATTTTACTTATTTCTAAGATTCTACGTACTAAAATATCAAATTACGCCTTCAAGATATTACAATAGATATAGCTTTAGTCTTTACTTCAATATTATCTTTATTGGGGGATTGTTCTGCCTGTTTTCTATGGTCTTCCAGAAAACTTTTCACAAACCATCTACAATATGACAAAAATCATTTACATTTTTGCGAAATAGGACAAACCTAACTCTAGTGCAATTTCTTAAAGATGTCAAAACCTAAATGGCATTCTTTCGAATTTTCGCGAAAATCGGTTTTAGTGAAAGGCTACGAAGAGTATTGCCATTTTGTAAAGTGAAAACAAAGCCCTAAAAATGAAGATGCTTCGATAAGTTTATGCAGGGTTTCAAACCCATCAAGTGAAACAAAGACATGTCGCTAACCAACTTGGGCAATATATCATTATTTGCCTATCATTTATTTCAACAAAAAACATTTCAAATAGACATTTTTATTAGCTGTAAATTATTCTCTACCCAACATTGAATTTCTGAGACTTATCATTTGTGTTGACGATTAATAGCTAATGTTTGAAAATTTTTTTCCGTTATTTAGGAGAAGCAATCACTTTTCTTTTTTTGGTTTGAGCCACCTTCCAACTAAAAGGGCTTATTCAACTAATATTTCCATATACAATCTTAACAAATATAACAATCTTAGCAGTGAAACATAAAAATTAATTACTTGCGGGAATTTCGCCTCCAATGGATATATTCTAAACATTCTCTTTATGAACTTCCATATGAATTCTCCCATTTCCTCAAATTCAGAGGGATATAGAAAAGAAAAAAAACTAACATTTAATTATAAAATATAATTAATACTAATAAAATGTAGCAATATATATTTCAAAGAAAGTGATGAGAAGTTTAGTTGTACATCTATTTTTAACAAGTTATTATTAGAAAAAACTTAAATACATGAAATTTTGTTCAAAAATGCTAATTAAAATTTGAAGCAGAACTAGTTAAGTTAAAAGTTAATAAGAAAACTGAATCAATCCTACTTTACCTCTTATTTCTATACAGAAAATGTTTATTCATTGAAATAGAGTACACGGGGAAAAATATGCACCATAAAATTTCCTTTTAATAAAATTATCATGCACTAAGACACTTACACACGACACAAAAAAATTTATTATTGTACATAAAATCCGGACATTTTTAAACTATATTTTGAAATGTAGTACACAATTTTCAAATAAAGGATTTTTTTATTACGTGAAATGTTATATCTACATTTATTACTAAGCATTGAGTTTAAATGAAGACTTGAAGAAAAGGAGATTAAGTGTGAAAGATCTTATTTTCTTTCCAGTAGATTTCAAAGCTTTTTCTCAAACCTTTTAAATAATTTACGTTTTTTTAATTTGATATAAAAAGGATATTGCATTTTTATAAATCCTACATACATTTCATTCAATTACTATGAAAAAATGTGAGAAACAATTTTTTATAAATAGATGTAATAGGTAAAGGATACTACTTAGGGGGAAGCTTATCGAACGCCGAGATGTTTCCTTTTTGCAGTGACATACCTTATGTAGACATAAATATGTTACTAATAAGTTAAAGGAAATGAATTAGTAGAAATTATGATTTCTTTGCTACCCTACCTATAAGAGCACTCGACGAGCTTTATTCAAAGCTATTTCTCAACTCCTTTAAATAATTTACGTTTTTTAATTTGATATAAAAAGGATATTGCATTTTTATAAATCCTACATACATTTCATTCAATTACTATGAAAAAATGTGAGAAACAATTTTTTATTAATAGATGTAATAGGTAAAGGACACTACTTGGGGAGAAGCTTATCGCACGCCGAGATGTTTCCTTTTTGCAGTGACATACATTATGTAGACATAAATATGTTACTAATAAATTAAAGGAAATGAATTAGTAGAAATTATGATTTCTTTGCTACCCTGCCTATAAGAGCACTCGACGAGCTTTATTCAAAACTCCTTTAAATAATTTACGTTTTTTAATTTGATATAAAATGGATATAGCATTTTTATAATTGCTATATCCATTTCATTCAATTACAATGACAAAAATGTAAGAAACAATTTTTATTAACAAATGTAATAGAATTTTAAAAAAATTGATAGAACTAGGATGTTTTTTGTTGTTTGAAATAGTGTAACAATTTGTAAGTAAGATTTTTTAATTAATATATTATGTTTCATAGAATTTCATGGAGAACTGGTAATGGCAATCCAGTAATTGTGTCAGCTATTTTCATTGCTTGAGTGCTATCAGTATGGTATATAAGCATGTTTAGAACGCAATAAAGTGCAATATTTATTATAAACTTTAAATCCAATTTTTTATATTTTATTCGTGGAAACTTTACCATGTGACATTTTTCAAACTGTTTTGATGTAATTTTTAAAATTATAATTTGTATGTCTTAAAAGTTGTTTCTAGTATTTTTTGAAAAGTATTTGTACTTTATAACGTACTTTACTTTTCAGTGTTGCATACATTCTTGCAATTTTAAAGTCATGAAACTTGATTTGCATATTAAAATCATTATATAAAATATTTTCGTTGGTGACAGTAAATTCGGATATTTTGTTCTTTTTGTGTAATTTTTTGTCTTCCTAACCTTAGAAGTGTTACTTAAAATATTCTCTCCCTCTGCAACATACTTATTTGATATATTTTACTTTAAATATATTAGAAACAATCGGAACAAAAATTCACAACTGAAATGTGATCAGCGTAAAAAAATTTTATTGTGCTAATAATTTAATGTTATTATTTTATTATAATAAAAATTCTATTATTGTGTTTTAATCATCTTCAGATAAATGTTCTCGTTTCTCAAATTACAATTCTTTCTTATTAATGTATATTTCTGCTTTTGTTACAGTAGAACTCCAATTATCTAAGTCAGTTGGAACTGAACCCCATTCGGAGACTTAAAAATTAGATTAATTGTATTTTTCGAAGAAGGGTCTATTTTAAATTGCTTTCGATGTATGTTTGGCTTAATATTTTTGATAACCTTTAATACTCAAGAATTTTTAAGGCACAAAACAATATGAATTCTTCCAGTGAGGTAATCTTGAAACAGAAGTTGAATTAAAACCTGACCTGTTCAATGTGGTTACTTGGTTCTTTTGTGGCTCATTTTCTGCATATAAGATTTAATTGGGGGGGGGCTACTTAACCGCTGGAAACCATTCTAGAAGCGGTCAAGCACACATCCTGTTGAACGAAGGTTAGAGCGTGAACTATTTTGTCAAGTTGGGTGTGGATAAATGTGGTTTCATTTTTAGATTAAATCCCAAAACCAATTAATGGAGTTAAAACAGAGCAATGCATGCGAAATCTTAAAAAAAAAATGGAGGATCATCAAGCGACTCAATTTTAAATTGGAAAAATCATGCAAAATTTTCTCGTATTTAAGAGTTCATGGTAGATACAAAAACGTTTTATAACTATAGCAATTCCATCACAGTATGGCTTAGTGATAAATATGCTGTAATTTTAGGAATTACACATTTTAGCACAAAAAATAAATTTTAAAAATGAACTTAAGAAGTTTGAATAGAAAACCCCAGAATTTGAAAAGAAGTCTTAAAATTTGTGTTGGTTTTCTGTACTCATGTTAAAGGTTCATAGTTTAATGATATTTTTTAGCTGCTTGATAGTTCAAACACATACAGTGAAATCGATGATAAATTACATTGTTGATTATACAACTTACATACGTAACCAATTGTACCTTGAGACCAAAAGTACAAAAGTAACCTTTTTATCTATCCGAAAAGGAATTCTAAAGGTTTCAGTTGCAGTTTCAAGAGGAATTTTTAAGTCCAAAGCTCATTCATATTGAAATGTCGCTTGATAAATGCGTTTTGTTGGTTTTGTACGTCAACATCGTTTTTACGATATCGAAACAGTATAAAAATAGAACTCTGATCCTTTACCTTTGCTCTCGGATTATTATTAGAAATGAAGTTATAGATAAAGAAAAAGGATCTTCTGAATGGGATGCACATTTTTTTTTATCTCAAACGGAATCAAATAATTTGATATAAATACTACTGTCTCTTAAATTCAATCTTAGAATCAATTCCCAAATCATCCAAAGTTTGAAGATCTATAAATAAGGTAAATCTATCTTTTATTTTTTCATAAATACTTTTTTAGCAGATAGTGTCGAAATTCCATTGAAACATGTTGTAAATTAAAAACGCTTGGAATTATAATAATGGAACTTTAAAGTATTTTCTTTATAAATTTAATATGTGCGTTCCTCTTTTTAATCACGTGATACTTTTAGAATAATTAAGCAATCTATCCGCTTAACTTAGTTCAAATTTCATCTTACATAATTTGCTTAGTTACATGTAATATTGTCTTTTATTAAAAAATGTATATACTTTGGTCTTGCTCATGACCACAATTCATCTCCAAATAATTCAAGGAAAAATGTTTTTGAACGGCAAAGTCTTATAACGTTAAACCTGATTTTGATTATAATGTCTGGAGAATGCTATAATTAATATAGGTATAAAGTATAATACATATAGCATAATAATATATTTAATATAGGTTTAAAAATACAGTGGAGTAAGATACATTCCTTTCTAAATAATTATTGCTAAAAAATGAAAAACACTGACAAAAATATCCAAACTCTTCTATTTTTTTTTATATTAAATCCTTACAATCCTTTCAAAATATTTGATATTCCAAGTGAACAATATCTGTTTTCTTTTTATTTTCAGATTATTAGAATAAATTTAAGATGAAGCTGTTCCTGATATTTTTAACCCTTATAACTGCAGTCGCGTGTGGAAGATATGGTAATGATAATTATAAACGAAATCTTTTTAATCTAGAAAATGTTACATGTTATGGTAAAACTTAATAGTTTTACAATGTAATGAAGTTCTTATATTTCTATCTTTTATAACTTTAAATGTTTAACTTTAATTCCTAAATATTTTCATCTATAAATTGTTTCAATCTATCATTAGATGGTATATATCAGAGTATTCGAATGCATTAGAAATTTAATTTTCAATCTAATTAAATATAATGAGAATCTAAATAATTTCAGTAATTTTAATGAACAACGTTTGCGTTATTATTTTATTCAATATGTATAACTAAGAAATTACTGAGTGGGTTTATTTTTCTTAGTACACAATATTTTTATGTGCATTTTATTTGGTTTAGAAAATTGAATGTTGCTGGTTACATAATCAAAAATATAACTAAGACATGTGACATTATAATATTAGTTAAACATTTTTGATGTTAGAGATACAGAAACAGTTTTGAAGAATATAATAGTGATTTCAAAAAACGCGTGAAATAAAATTGAATTAAACATAATTCAAAAAATGTTTGGAAAAACTAAATTCTATAACTTTTTTTATAAATCAGTGGAATAACAAATTATTTTATTTGCTTATTGTGCTAAGAAAAATTTCACATGTAATTTTTACAAATTAAACCATCAATATCACTTAAACTGAATTCTTTTGTTCAGGAATTTTTTTAATGAAAATTATTAAAATTTAATTAACTTAGAAAAAGCTTTTGGCATCTTTTTTAAAAGAAAATAAATATAAAAATTAAAAAAGTATTTTTAGATACGTTTTGACTTAAATATTTCACTTGAGTAATTCTTACTAATTATCAATTGTGTGTATCTTTCAAAATATTTGCATATTAATTAATTTTGAGCAAAATTTTAAAATACTGTGATACATTTTTTAGAGATAAAAATAAGTATATTAAAACAATTTATATGGATTTAAATATCGATATTTTTTTGAACTTTTGATTTCCTTAATGCATTTCTTATAGATTCTTTGTTTTCGTTCCGAGTTGTTTTATGTTATAATGCTGTTCCATTTCACATGAAAAAATTCGGCGGCATTTTTGTAATGAAAGAAAATTAAAAATTTCAAGAAATGTTATAGTTAAATTATTATTTTAGTTTTATTTAAAGTGAAAATACTAGTTTATCTTCAGAAGAAAAAATAGCTTTTATCAAAACAAGTATCAAAATCACATGAATCTAAAATAAATGAATTATTTAGTTGAAACCTTTAATTTAACTATGTAGTTTTTGGTCTAAAAACATGACAAAAATGCCTGTTAATTAGTCAATAAAGCCTATTTTTCTACGTTAATTATTTTGAAATATTGTGTGCTTTAAAATTGTTTATTAGGTCAGAAAAAAATTGCTTTTAAAATCTATGATATTTTCTTAAATAATTTAGGATTTAAATCTTTTTATTCAGATCAAAGAAATATCTATTAAAATTTAGGGGTTTTCAAATTAAAGGGTTAATAATTTTTATATTCTTGTTTTTTTAGGAAGTGGTAGCTACATAGATATCATCGAAATGTGTAATGATTACGTCGATGACATGATTGCCACATCAGTGAACAAAAGCAAACTTGAAGATTATTCAGTCTATGGAAGAGAACTAAATTTTTATAAAAAAATTATATTTTATAATTTCAAAGTGTATGCAAATTTCACTGAAGGACATATCACTGGTTTTGGAAATCTTCACCGAAAATTACCATGTGCTTTTTCTTTCGTAAACGGAAGATTAAAATTAACTGCTCAAATCGAAACTAAAGAAATAAAGTGTAAATTTAATGCTCTAGTCAATTGTGTTGGCCTGACTCCAAATATCTCCATTGAAGCTACCACAACACCGCTTAGAATTGATCTGGAGTTTACATTTGATGCCAGTTCTGGAGAGAAAGGCTTTCTTGTAAAGTATAGACCACGCGTGATTAGTGAAATGAATATGCTGGTAGATGGATTAGGTTATTTAGAATATGTTAGAGAGCCTTTGGTAGAAAATGCAGAAACTTTATTTTTTGATCTAATAAATATGCTAACATACTTAAATTTACGTAATGCATTGGAACTTGTTATAAGAAACACTCCTTTTCCCGTGAAGGATTTAGAAATTGCTGATAAGAGTACAATTGAACCAACGGATGTCACTACTTCAACAACACCACAGAGTAAGTAAAATTAAATTCATGAATCAAAACTATTTCTTTGATATATTTATGCTATTTAAAGTAAAATAATAACAAAGACATATTTCTGATATTCTCCCAATTTGAGAATTTAATTTTTAATATTAATTTAAATTTTTTGTTTATTATATACAAGTAATTTTACATATTTCATTAAATGATAAATTAATAAGATGTTGTGCAAATAAATAAGATGGTGTCTTTATTTTAATTGAATGAGTTGCTTATTGTATAAATGCTAAGATAACGTATTGGCTTATATAGAAGTACATTATTTTTCTGATTTTTTACTACTATATCGATATCATGCATTTATTTTTAAGATTTTAATGTATTAAAAGAATATTTCTGTGGGAAAGTCTTTTTTATTTAGGATGAGTATTGGTTTAGAGAATTATATTAAATCTTAAAGCAATGATACAATGTTAGATACCGTAAATATTTGACAAAGGTTGTTTTTTAAGCTCTTGCTTTAAAATATTTTAAGCATAACGAATTGGGTTAAAATTAGCACTTTGAGAGAAAATTTAAGATCATAATATCTAATTCACCTATTTATGCCCAAAGGGAAATCTTAAGCAAATTACATATGCTTATGAACAAAGTTTTGAAAAATCTGTGTATGTTTTTTAACAGTTTATAACTACTATTGGTGTTAACTATTATCACATAAAGGAAGTTTCTATCTTTATTATTTAGATTTTGTGATTTAAGCTCTTATTGCTTTCATCCATTAAATTTCAAACTGGTTTAATTCTTTTTAACTAAGGACTTCTTCCTTCAAGTTTTTTGTGATGAGGTAGAAAGGTATGTGATACAAAGTTAATAACAACCATATTTTGCTGCAAATATTTTAATGCAAGTTTTTAAAATATGAATTTATGTATTGCAAATATTTATAAACAGATTATTAATTTTTGTATTTATCAGTTTCTAGATACAACCATAAACTGTTTTTGATATCATAAAATCAAAAAGTTGTTTTCAGTAATCTTTAATTTGTTTTGTCAATCTTGCGTTAATTTGTTTTTAATTTAAACCAAAAGAATTTAAAAATTTTGATCTTCCCTTGTTTTTTTTTAAAAAATTTGAGTTCTCTTATGAGTGGTAAGCGATTTATTATATTTTTGAAGCATTGATGGACTTTTAGGTATTGATGGAAGAAAATACTTCCATCAATACCTAAAAGACGTTTAAAATAATATTGTTACAAGAATGTAATAAGTGTAAGTGGTTATTTTTGAACATTTTTTATGTTTCTTAAAGATATTAATCTTTGAAAACAACTTACAAGAGTGTGAAAAATTGTACTTCAAGGAATAAATGTTGAATAAAAAAATCTAACTGCAGTTTTCAGCATTTTAAAATTCTGAGGATCATTATGATTATATGTGATAATAATAAGTATTAAAAATGATTATTATCTATTAGAATTAAGCAAATTCCAAGTTAGGAAACTTTATAACCAAAATTTCAAATAAAATATTCTTTTGTGTAATAATTACTTAAATCGAAATAGTTCTTTTTCAAAATTGAAAAGTAAATAATTATTTCCAAATTATATTCAGTAAAAGTTTTTTATTTTAATGTATTCCATTTTAATTTTAGGTAAAAGGGAATTTACCAAAGAAGATTCTGACAGTTATATTGATGTTGTTCTCAGCAATCGTTTCTTGGTGGAATCAAAATATAGTAAGTTAGATCCCCTTGCTTTAAATGATATTCGTCTTGATGACGTATTCTTAAGGCAAGAAATTGAAGGAAGTGATCAAAACTATATAAAACTTGAAAAAGGATGTTTAGAAAACCTGTCTCACTTGAAGCGACGATTGCATTGCAGTGTACCGGAATTCAGAAAAACTAATGTAAGCTTTTCGTGCAGTCTTGGCTTCGATGAACTAGAAATGAAATATGTCGCAGAAGCGCGAAATAATACTCAGGTATACAACTTTAACCTTGTCGCTACCATCTTTCAAACGCTGCTTTCGGTGGAAGTAACTTCTACATACCACGATAACGTGCCTGCTATTAGAGAATATATAGTGAAAGATGCTGGAAAAATTAGTATCAAAGCTGCCATTGATATTGCTGGAGCATTTCCTCAGGCTCCTTTTGCTATGGAAACTTTATTCAACAGTGAAGTTATTTTGAAATATTTTTCGGCAGAAATAAACAATGTATTGAAAGGAAGGCTAAAAGACGTATTAAGTTATAGTGTTTATAAAACACCTCTATCATTTTTGATATTTTAATAATTTTGAAATATGCCGTAAGTTGTATTCTAAATTGTTTGTAAGTTGTATTTTTTAAGCTATTTGTTTCATGTTTATTATTTATTACACGCATTTTGTAATTTCATATTATCAACATCAGATCATGTAACTATTTACATTTGTATTTGTGAAAAAGAATTTCTGTCATAATAAAGTATTTTTCATGAAGTAATTAATCTGGTTCAATAGTCTTAATATTAAAAAATCTGGTTTTAAGCTTGTAAGCAGATTTCAAAAATATAACCTTATTTGGAGATGATAAAATACTTTCACTATGTGTTTAACATGGAACAAGAACAAATATGCCCTACAATTAAAATATGTTGAAAATGGAATATTTTCAGAATATTAATTGACTTATGGGGACACAATTTATTACTTATATTCGTAAAGAAAGAAATCATTGAAGAATATGAAGGCAAATAAAATAATTTATTCATGTTCTCAAGCTGCATTTTTAATTTTAAATGCCATCGAATTGCTAATTAAATTATGTTTTTATTTTCTTAATCTTCATGTATAATTTAACTTGAAATTATTAACTGCATCCTCTAAAAAATTATTGATGAAAAGTTCACAAATATGCTCATAAATGTTTCCTATATTAAATTTTTCTCTTCAATATATTACAATACAAGATAAAATTTTTCTTCAGCGTTAATACTCGCCTTGAACTTCATTATAAAATATCAAGTATGGATATGTAGAAAGCTAACTAAAATAAACATTAGCTATTTTTTGTATTTTCAAATAGTTTTCATGTCAATTAAATGTTTTTTAATGTAAAATTTAACGTTAACTCAGATATCAAAATGGTCTTACAATTAATTGCGGTTTTCCTTCAATATATCTTCCAGTAAATATCGCCATAAAATAAAGATAATTTTGAGCAATAATGTTTTCATTTTTTAGTTGTTAATCCTTATAGTCGTAAACTTAGGCTCAATATTATACATTTAAACTAAAATGTTTGTAAATTTAATTAATCACACAAAAATACCTTTTACACTCCCTTGAATTTCATTCTAGGTTCTCTTTTAATTTTTAAGAATTTCAAATATTAAAAGGCAGTATTTGAATAACAATCCCCCTCCCAAGACTACCACTTGCTTTCATGCAAACGCCGTCCCAAAACATCAGCTCTGCGGGGGAATACGGAAAAAATGGTGCCTACCGGACCTTAATCCTGACCGTGGTATCCTCTCTACCATCCCAAAATGCGGACTGGGCACATAAGGGGTATGAAAATCATGCCCGACGGATCTAGAACCTACGCAATACGCATGCTCTGCACAGGAGTTCCACTAGATCCGAGACATCTCTCTATTGCCTTGACCCTCTTCAGCATCGACCCCAACTGCTGTCATGACATTCTCTATACGGAAAAAGTTGAAGATGTGGCCAGGGCAGTGCTCCATGCCTTTGGTCCTATGACTTTTTTTTACCTTTTCTTTTCTCTTTGCACTTGTCACATGACAACAACTACAAAAGACAGTATTTAAATAATTTGGATTCATAAACTTCTTTGTTTTCCCACAATTTTACATTGTGAGAACAAAATCATTGGGAAGAGCAAAAACCAATTTTACATTTGGAAAATATCGAAGAGAACAAAAAGTGCCAAATGAATAAGTAAATAATAAAGGAACTGTATTCCTCAGACACATAGTAATTTTAATAAATTAAAAACTGTTATGAAATTATTACTTTTCCTTCTTATTTATTTATGCCTCAGAAAATTATATATTTTTAATATATTTATGTTTAAGTAAGTTTACAATGTAAGGTTCACAATCGCATTCCCAATTTCTCGAATCTCAATATAAATATTATCAATCTTACATATTTCTTGAATAAAAGAAGCCTTTTAAAAATTGTGAAAATAAAAGTAATAAAAATTAAACTACTTCAGTTTTTTAAAGCTATTAATTGCAATATGATGTAAAAAGTAGCAAATAAAATATACCTAATAAAGTAATTTTTAAAATATTATTTAAAATTACAAAATCGTTTTTATGTGAGGTGAAAAATCTAAAAAAATGTAATTAATTATTCTAAATATTTTTCATGAAATCAATTTGCCTTTCCGATAAAATTAACTAAAGAAAAATATTGCGGTTTTTCGCTCTAAGAAATTGTAACTGTTTAGTATAAATAATATTATATATTATTTGTATAAAAGTTAAGTGTATATTGGAATTTCGTTAGTCAAAGTCAATATTTTGTATTTTTAATGAACAGTTTTAGTATCTTTCAGTAAAAGTTGTTTCATTAAGTTTTTGAAATTAAACTTTTATTGATATTTTTTACTAAAGTTTCAAAAAATCGGAAACAGAGAAACATTTTGAGATTTGAATTATCAAATTTACGTCTTCCTCACAAAATCTCTCAAATTCAATCCTCGGAAATTCTAGTTTATAAAATTCTTAAAATATACATAAATATTGGTTACCTGTTTCAATTTTTCAATTTTTTCAATTTTTAGATTTTGTAACATAAAAACAGTAGCATTGAAATTACACGTGAACACTTAAGATTTCCATTTAAGATGTTAATCAGGTGTGCTCATAATTTTTGATTACTTATTATTAGAATCAATTTTTTTTGCTGACGTAATCAAGGCATAATCAGAGGGAGTTTTAAAATTTGCGTATGCATGCTAAAAACATATAATATTTTAAAATCAAATATTTTTTCAAAATCGTGAAGCTTCGAAATTTATTAAAAAAAATTAAATCTATATAAAATGACTACATTTCTGTGAACTGAATGGCAGTGTAATATATATAATAATCGTTTTGTTTTTGCATTAAGAAATATACCAAATAGCTATAGAAATGCTATATGAATTGTTGTTCTGCTCTTACTTTTGACTATAAGGTCTAATTCATCTGAGAATTATGGTTCAAGTTGAATCGAAAAACCACTACAAACAACTACGTTAGATATGAGAGTCAAGTTCTTTTAACTGTAGAATTGAGGATTACAGAATGAAAAATCCGTTTGAAAATTTTTTAGTCATTTCACTTCAATCTTGCTAGTAGTATTATATAAAATTTCAATAATTCAATATCTGTTATCAATATTTGTTAATAATATCAAAAGAGGAATGATATTATATTTTTATATTTCTACTCTGGTTAATTACTATTACTGATAGTAATTTATCAGGAAGATTATAAAAGATAATAGATTATATTGGGTAGAGATTATATAAAATTACAGAAAATTAGACTAACAATGTAAAGAATATAACGTTTATAAATTTATTGGTTATAATTTTTCTTCAGTGAGATTCTTTCGTAAAACATTTCTGATTTCATGGAAAAAGTTTTTAATTTTTTTACATAAGATGTTATACTAACTATAATATATATAATACTCACACTTTTAATGAGTTTTTGAAGGTAAAAAAGCTTGTATATCTTGAGTGAATAATTAATGAATTAGCTGTATTTTAAATTTAATCGTTACATGAAATGAAGTTATTATAAAAAGAATGAGTTTTCCTCATTTGTGTTACATAAATTAATATTGTTTATAATCACAAATTCATTTCAAAATACTTTAAAATAGAGAAGCTGTTTCATTAATCATTTTGAGACTGTAATTATTATTTAATTTTTACATTATTTGAGGAATACTTTTCATTTTAAAATAATTTTAAAGATTTTCTAACAATTTATAAGAAGTAAAATTCAAGTAAATTTAAATCTGCTATGAAAGTTTTCAAATATTTTTAATGAGTGCTCATAAAAAAAACTGCAGAATGATGTGAAAGGATTATTTCTCATGTCAAGTAAACTAGATTATATTTTATTGAGGAAATAATAATTTGTTTTATTGTTATGAAATATTAAAATAAGGGCATTTAAAAATTGATTTTAAACAATAATAAAAAATCATAAATATGCATTTCAATTTAACTGTATTTGAATTTCCTCATTTTTTGTATTGAAAATACCGATTCAGTTTGCAAAGAAAAGACAGTTTAAAGTAATAAAATAATTCAATGAATTATAATTATGATAATTGCTTAAGTTTCTATTTTTATACGAGACAGTATTCTTGCGATTAACACATTTGTTCAGTTAAAATTTATTGCAAGTGACTGAATAGAATAAATCACAACGCATGCATTCCGTTTTGGTAGAAATCACAGATTACTTCCATTTTCTTAAAAAATACCCTTTTTCATTGTTTTTTTTAAGAATTTTTAATCATTTTCAAATATACTAAGCTTGTGCTGTTCGCTTACTTTAGGATTAAAGAGTTTTAAATGTGATAAATTTCTCCTGTAAATCTTATATATTAACTTTTTGCAACAATGAAATCCCATCTAATCGCACAGAAATACTACTTTTATTAATAGCTTTGAGAATTTCATTGATTTTTGTTGCCTGAGTTGAAATAGTCTGAATGCAATAAAAATTTCAAATTTTGTTACTTATAATTAAAACATTGTGTGTGTGTTTGCGATATCACACTGCGGAAAATGTTAATCCTTTCGAAATAAATTCTCAATATAAAGGTAATTAATTAAATTTATTATTTATATTGTTAAGATTCCAAAGTATGCGCAACATTGCTATTCATTTATGTATTTTTCCTTCAAATGTTAAAAAAGAATTTTACATTTGAAGTTAAAAGAGAAAATACGTTTAAAGATAATTTTTATTTCTCTAAAATATTTATTCGGTACTAGTGAGGAGATGGCATGCACAATATGCAACAGTGACAGTGCAAAACTAATATTTGAAAATGTTTACACTATCAATAACACTTTATAAAAACAATAGCCATAACACATTCTTATGGTAAAAAAATTTCTGAAGTATTGAGTAATTTATAAAACTATACTTGACATTGCATAATTGAGAGCTTAACAGTCGAAAGCAGTTGTAAGGTATGTGAAAATAGTTACGGACACACGATTGAACGTTTCATAGTTCACATTCCTGTGTTGCAAAAAAGGAACTCCGAAGAACTCTCGCCCACCTATTCTAAAAGATATACACGTGGGATGCAGAAAAGCATCATCCATCGATACAAGCCTGAGAGGTTGGGCTCTAACCAATGCCCTTTCACACAGAAGAGCATTGTCCTATCTTTGAGGCATGAAGAGCCTTTATCAAATATTGTTTGCATTTTTTAAATTCATGTCACATTAAAATTGTGCAGTGAGCTATTGGTGGTGTTTTAAGAAAAAGCCAGGAGAAAGAATCGCGTAGATTTTAATAATCCTCATGTGACATACTAAGAACATCTATTTCAACTTCCATATGTCCTTAATGAAAGATCATTGTGTCTTACAAGTCTTATATGCATGGGCATTGGTCAACTAAGAATGCTAACGTCTTTGGCTTATTCAGTATAGAAGTAGTGATCACCACGAAAGTAATATTTCGTCAAACCTTCATATTAATGATGGTACATTTAACAAAAAATATACTATGAGTTTAAATTTCCTCTAAAAACAACTGGATTCAATACACACAAAAATATTATCTTCAAACTTTAAGAACGAACTTCTATTTTAGAGATCATTACCATTTTCGATTTTAAAATCTTTTAAAGGTGTTGTTTAATGACAATATATAAGTAAGTAATGTACGCAAAACTTATGAAGCTTATTTGCTTTGAATGAATATTTATTTAAACCTGTATCAATCAGTCAAAATATAATATAAAATTTTGGGAGTTGCAACAATTTTGAAAATTGGAATTCCTTTTATATTCTCATGTGAGTATAATATCAATTAAAAAAAAGTAAAACATTTCATGAAAATAACTCACTGGATAAATTTTTTTTATAAAAATAGTAAACGTATTTAAGAACTTGGATTTGAAATATAACTGATTTCATGTAACATATTGTCAATAAAAAAGAATATCATCTTAAAACTCAAAAATCATTGTCATTACACTTTATAAAAATATTCAAGAAAAAAGAAAGTTATTCAAACCCAAAACACCAATAATATATAAAAAATAAAAAACTGTAAGGGGATAAATATTATTTATGAGAGTTAGAAATATTTATTATGTGTCCCCCTTAAGTTGAGCAACAATGTTTATTTCATTGGAAGGCAGATTGAAATTTGCATAAAACTGAATTTCTTTGCATTACTGTAGAGTGGCAGTAAGATTCATCATGTGATCGAATTACAGTAAAATTAGTTTACAGTGCAGTCACGTTGAGGTTGATAAGAACTCTATTACTTCACTAAATATGGCTGAGTTAGGTGGAAATGGATAATAGTGCAAATTATGTGGAAGGAAAATTTGAGAGAAATATTGACTCAGGTATAGATCAGGTTATTTAACTATAATTGGATAATAGTGCATCTATTTATTTCCTAAAGTTTTCTTTTTAGTTTTCCACATATGACATTACTATTTCCACATATAGGAAGCAGATGCTTGTTTCCTTTAAGAAATCGGTACATATTACAGCATAAATCATACTTTTTTTACTGCACCGAAAAATATTTTCTCTAAAACAACTAGATATTTTTGATAACTTCTTACAATGAGAAATTTGAAAATTTTGAGAAAATAAAATAAATTTTTATCTTTATAAAGTTATAATTTTAAACACTGAAAACAAAGTTTTTATTGTCAGTACAAATTTGAATTTATTGAAATAGCAAAAAAATAGAAAATATCACAATAGAAAGAATAATTAATTATTAGAACAGTTTCATAATTCCACTTTAAAATACTTTATGACCACAGATGTGATTTTTTTAGTGTTGTTAGATGAAATGTGCTACACATTAAATAAATTACTCAACGCATTTTTGAATAAATTCCTAAATAAAAAAATTAGAATTTAATAAAAATTTTCATATGTAAGCAATTTAATCAAAAATTTGTATTTATTGAATATATAACTGCAACACACATACACACACACACACACACACACACACACACACACACACACACACACACACACACACACACACACACACACACACACACACACACACACACACACACACACACACACACACACACACACACACACACCTTAATATCCTAATTTAATAAATCATTCATATATTAAGTACTTAAGGCTTACGTAAAAATCTACTTTTATTTTCGGTATCTGGAATTCACCTTTGGTACCTCCGATCTTTATCAAAGGACCAAAATTCGATCTAAAGTTCAATTCTTGAAAGTTTTATCTTAAAGTTATTTGTTACGTCATTAGGACTCTTTCTAGGATTGTAAAATGTTTTTTCTAAAGATAGAACATTAAGATTTTTTGTACTTTTATCCATTTAATTTTAAAGACAGTTATAATGATAATTTAAAATCATTTCTTTAAGTAGGATGTTTCAAAAACTTTACACAATATTTAAAAGTTTGATACTAAAATAGCTTGTTTTTGAACTTTCCATTTATCATATTTTCAAAGTGATCAGTTATAATGTAAAATTTAAATATTGAAGATTTCCAAAATAAATATTTGGATGCTATTTATTTAATTTTTAAAGAATTGAAAAAATCCCACATCATTTTATAAAAATCATTTTTTAAGTAGAAGATTGTATTTGGAACACTATCAAATGCACTTATCTGTCAAATGCAAATTTTAAAAATGTTCACCACATTTTTTAAACTTTGTAATATTTGAGTAAAAAAACCTATAACAGAATAACTCTTATATAGGATAAATGAAGCCTTAAACATAAAAACATTGTAATATAAATTTTTTCGCAAAAATTTACATTGCTAAATCAGAACGGCTTTTCTCAGATGCAACAGACGTAACTGAATCTTAAGGGAAAAGTGCTCGTTAATATATTTTCCGGAAAATCCACTTACATGATTATTTTTTAGGTTATGTATATTTAAGGTACAAATAGAGTTGCATTTATTCGGTGGAAGAAGATGCATTTGAATATATGTTTAAAAGCTTTAATTGTAATTAAAACGATAAATGAAATATTAACTGATTACTTATGAATTAGTATTATTGTAAAGCGAAGCTTGAAGTATTTCCAATTTTGTTCTTTCAGAACTCTGCAATAAATGATAGTGTGATTATTTTAAATTAATGATGAATAATTAAAAAGAGCAAAAACGGAATTCCCTCGTTTTGAAGACAATATTTATCCGAGAAAATATATATCAATTTATTATTATTTGGAATACTTGGATCAATACTAAACGAACTAATATCAAAATATTTTCTTTATAATACTGATCATAATATTTTTACATATTTAATCCAAATGTGTAATTACACCATATTAAATAAAGTAATCTCAGTAATTAAAATTAAATTTTTACAATTATTTAAAAATGCACATGCCTACAATTCTTATCATTACCCTGCTCTGTTTTCTAAATTAAATTTGCTCATAAGTAGAGAAAGAAAAAGTTTTAATCAAATGTGCTATTGAAAAAAAATACACATTTGAACTATATTTATGATATCTTAAACATATGAAGATTTATACAATGGAAATAGTTAGGATTTCTTGCATACTATGGAATGACTTTATAAACATCAAATAAAGCATGGTACAAATTACAATAGTCATATTTCAAAATTTTTAAATATTTTTTCAATGAATATAAGTTTAATATTTGATTTTTAAGAGAAAATAAAAATGAAACATATTTTGAGTTTAAAATGGAAATTTTAAAAATTTAAGTTACAGATACTTTTTTATATTGAACAATATATTTTACGCCTATCCCATAAATCAAAAAAAAAATTGTAAATTATCCTTGAATAATTCTTAAATATTCCTAAAAGTCTCATCATCATGTTTCTGAAGAGTTAAGAGTTGAAAAATTCTCAGAATTATTGTAAACAGAGCATAAAAGTAGTGTATTAAATCATTCTCTGCTAAAAAAATTCCTTGGAAAAGAAAATATAAAATTTAAAATTGAGATTGGAGAAAATAGGCAAATAATTCGATAAAATTGAAAAATGACTAAATTCATGTCACTAAAACATTCGGGTGCACAGATATCTGGGTAATGAGCTAAGCTAAATACTAAAGTTTAAAAAATACTAAAATTAAACCAGTTAAAGTTTAAAAAGAGTAAGGAATAATCAATAAAATTTTAAAACGGAGAGTTAGGAAAGAGAGAAACTGCTTAGACAGATATTGGTCAATAAAACACATTGAAGGTCTTTTTCCTATTTTATGTGGTGCTTATTACAAAAAATGAATGCAGAATTTTATTTAAAATTCAATAAATTTTTAAACTAACGTAAGTTTATTAAGTAACAAAAATATTTTAAAGAACATATACTACTCAATATTTATTTTCAATATTATTATTTATATTCTCAATATCATTATGTATATTCCCAATATTATTCTCAATATCATTATATTAAAAATGCATATAATTTACATTTTTAATTACTAAATAAATTACAATTATTTTAGTTACATATTTTCAAACTCAAATCAGAAAAACAATTTTTTTTATAAAAATTTTTCAATTTTCTTCTGAAGATTGATTTAATAATATTTCTGAATTATTGATTCATTTGTATGTCACCTAATGTAATTTAAATTAAGAACTTGATTACATAATTTCTGTATGTATAGAGTGAACAATGCTTTGGGGTCAAAAGTGAGAAAAAGATCCCGGATTTTTGTAATCTACCCAAAGAGGAATTCTAAAGTTCTCCATCTTCAGTTCAATGTATTCTTAAGAGCAAAGCCCGTTTGTTTGTTCGTATGAAAAATGACATAATACGTCAGTAGTATTTTTTGATATCGCGCGCGCTAAGCAGCATATTTCAACGATAAAAATTTACCTTTGCTCTCTGATTACTTTTTTCTAAATAATTATAACAATGAAAGAGGAATCTTCTCAATGAAGCCTCCTTCTCTTTTTTTTATCTCAGGTTCAATCAAATAATTTCATATAAATACTACTACATCCCAAATTCTATCTTTACACTTGCAAATTCATCCGAAGCTCCTGAATCTAAATAAGGTAAATAAATTATCTTTAATTTTTTAAAAATAATTTTAATTATAATGTATAATTTTTTTAAAAAAAATTTTTTTCATGGTATCCACTGATTTTCACTAAAATATATTATAAAAACAAATTATTTGAAAAGGTATAAATTAAATTATGTTAGCTTTTTTATATTTGATATATTTCATTATTTTACTATTCCTTTTTATTATTTTCTTTTTTTATACTGAAATTTATTAGACTTTTAGAGTTAAAATTTATATTATTGAAATTAATTATGAGCTATTTTAATAAGTTTACTTATTAATAGTCTTTGTTTGTGATATGTTACACATTTTTTCTTTTGCATTATATTATGTTAATGTTGCTACTGATATAGAAACCTTAGTTCACGTGTTTAAGAATATTTTTGACTGCGAAACATTATGCCATTTAAAATTTAAAAAATTGCTTTGTTGTGGAATATTATCATTTTTAATAAGATTTAAGAATAAGCATTAAATTTTAAGAGCAGAAATTTGTAGAGTGACTATTTCATAATAGTGTTTCGTATTAAAAACCGAAAGTTGAATAATTTTAAATACAATGTTAAATATTTTTACAAATTATTTATAAATTTTTAAAGTGAGAATTTTTTTTCAAAATATAACTGCTTTAACTTTAGAAAAAAGTTTTTGATTTACATTTTAAATCAACAATCAAAGCATTTCATTTCTAAATATGGAGGTCTTGATACGGGAACAAAAATTGTTAATTCACAATTTTTTCTTCACAGAAAAAATTAGTAAATATTCTAACAAAAATGTCAGTTTTTCTCATCAAATTAAATTAATTTTTATTTTTCAATTTCAGATAATAAGCATAAGAAGAAAGATGAAGGCATGTTTGATAATTTTATGCTTAATAACAGCTGTAGCTTGTAGAAAATATGGTAAAACTCGTTTCTACATAAAATTTTATTTTCAATCCGTTACAATCCTTTCAATTTATTCTTTATTGATTATTACCCTTTATTAGTGAGCATAAAATGCTAAATATAATACAAGTAATAAAAAGGTCATAGTAAAGACAGTTAGTAATAATAAAAATAGTATAAATAAAGTCATAAATATGTGATGAAGAATTAAAATTTAAATGTTTTCCATCTACTAATCCAATATATCTTAAATTTTTGAATAATTTCAAAGTATTTTCTCGTAAATTTTAAAATTGTTCCTACGAAATTGTTTTAGTAGTATCATTAGAGGATATATTCCCAATCATAACGCAGTAAAATTTTAAACTATCGTAATCGCCTTTAAATTAAGCACATAAACTTGTTCAAAGAAGTTTTATATATCTAATGAATAATTTTGCATCTCTAAAGTATATTATATTAAATATACATTAGTAAATTGTAAATGAGATTCATCTTTCCGAGAATATATAATTTTTTCATAAGTTGATTTTCAATACTCTGATGTCTTCAAAAGAATATATAAAATTTTTAGTGAAACATTAAAGTATATTTTTATATTTCATTTTATATAATATTTCTAGTAATTTTTATTACTTCATTTTACATTAATAATCAAGCATATACTTAAAAAATAAGAAATCCTTTTTTATAACTTCGATTAAAAAAAATTCGACAAAATTTATTATTCACAGATATTCACATAAAAACAACCCATTTTGCTTCTGTTTTCAATGATTTCAGATGACAAAAAATGTTTTCATAATTTTTAAGCATATTTGATTGAAATTTTTAAATAGCCAAAGTTGTTTTATAGAAATAAAAAGCGCTGCATAAAATTAATATATAAATATAGTTGAAAATGTTAATATTTTGTAAATAAGAGATAAACCTTTAAAAATTTATCATTTATAGGTAGGAATTAAAAATTTCCAGTTTATAAAATTTTATGTTTGTTTCACAGGCGTTTGAGTCATCCCCACTTTTAGCAACAATAAAAGGATTAATATTTAAGAATAATAGAAAATACCTTCTGTTAATATCTTGAAAGAAATATGTTTATTTTCATTTCAATGTTTTAAAATTTTGAGGGAATATATTACAATTAATTAAAAAATTAGCTGGATCCGTAAGTAATTACTATTATTAATTGAATTTCAGATAAAAAATTGTTCAATAAAATTAGTGAATATTATTTGCATAAATTCTTATCTTAAAAGATACAATTGTAGTATTAAATGAATTAGTTAAATAATTACTTTTTTGGCATATAATAATTACATAAACAAAATATATAAGCAAAATAACAGTACAAAATTTCTTATTTTGTTTGAAGGCTATTAGTTTATATTTCTATGATTCATTCAAATAATTGAATGTTTTATTTACTTTTGACGTTTATTGAAATATATATTTTAACAATCCGTCATTAAAAAATGCATCATTTTTATTTCTTTTCATAGGAATAGGCAGCTATATACATGCCATTGAAAAGTGTAATGATTATGTTGATGACATGATAGCCATTGCAGTGAACAAAAGCAAACTTGAAGATTACTCAGTCTATGGAAGAGAACTAAATTTTTATAAAAAAATAATATTTTATAATTTCAAAGTGCATGCAAATTTCACTGAAGGGCATATCACTGGTTTTGGAAAGCTCTATCGAAACTCTCCATGTGCTATATCGTTCGAAGATGGAAGAATACAGTTAAAGGCTCAGATTGAAACTAAAGAGATAGAATGCAAATTTAATGCTTTTGTGACTTGTGTTGGCCTGACTCCTAATGTTTCTGTTGAAGCCATCACATCACCCCTTAAAATTGATCTAGATTTTACGTTTGATGCTGATTCTGGAAGTAATGGTTATCTTGTTAAGTATATTCCCCATGTAATCAGTAATATGAATGTATGGGTAGATGGATTAGGTTATTTGGATTATGTTAGAGGACCTTTGGAAGAAAATGCAAAAACTTTGTTTTTTGACCTAATAAACATGTTAATTCACATCAATTTACGTAATTCATTTTCGATTGCTATAAAAGACAATCCGTTTCCTGTAATAGACTTTGAAGTTACTGATATGAGCACATTTGAACCAACTGAAGTCACTACTTTAACAACTACACAAGGTAAGTGAAATTAAAATTGCAAGATAGAACTATTTTTTGATATATTACACAAATTAAAATAGCAACATAAAATTTTAGTAAAAACTTATAAAACTTATAATTATTTATGTCTTTTAAAAATAAGTATGATTTGAAATAGTTTTAGTATTTCTTATTTATTTATAAGTCAAGAAGTTTATAACTTTTTATTTGCTTTAGACGTTCTATTGACCTTTTTTTAAAAAATATGATTGTAAGTACTTGTAAACGTAAAATTTTCTGACTAACTAATCTTAGGCTTATAAATTAAGGCAGACATTGAAAAACCAATGAGACAATTTTTTTATACATGAGAAAAATTTATTTACAAAAGAATATGTTCATAAAAAGTAATCAAATCCCATTGTATGCCAAAAAGACATGTCCAAAAGAGGATAAGACATATGCCAAAACTAAAAGTTTTTACCTTACACCAATATTTTTGATACTTTTGGAAAGAGAATCATCATTAAATTTGTGTGCACGTAATTTAAGACAAGTTATAAATTTTCTTTGCTCCATCACAAAATAAAATCCCATTTGTTATAAAATGCATAACATGAGAAAATTAAAAAATAAGGAAACTCATGACACATGTGTGATATATTTAAGGAAATATTTGGCTTAAGAGGAAACACTTTCTGTCATGTTGAAATGATATAATATCCTTAACATGATTTGCAGAAAAACTGCTGAATTAAAAAGTATTCTATGGTTTCTATGGCTTACATGCTCCTATAAATTTTAATATAACAATTGCCTTTTTGATAGCAGAAAGAGTAATGCAGCGAGCATTTGTAATCGTTTAGCATATCCAGGAGTACAATAGATAATTCAGTCTTGCATATTTTTAGTTTTTATTTTATCATTAATATCCTTTTTAAATAGTGTTTATTTCCGTAATGTATGTCATATATTCAATTACTGATATTAATTTAAAGTAAATTTCATTGAGAAATAGACATTTACTTTCCAATCAATGCACCCTTATATGTGTTGATGAATACATTGTTGATGAATACAAATACATTTTCTACCAATAAAATATTAAGCTTATGAATGGATCGGATATAAAATTAATTCAGTATGGAACAGGTACCAGTTAACTTGTGAAGAAACTTATAAAGCTCTTGATAACAACGTTGTCTGCACAAAAAATCCTTAAAATGTAAGACTAAAATAGGTAGGCGTATGAGAAAAAAGCATAAAAGTGAAAAAGAAATAGCCATACGAGTAGCCTTTTTATATTTTTGGTATTCACGTATGAGTTTTAATAATTATTTAAGGAAACTAGTTTTAAAATTAAATTTAATGAAAAATTCTGAAAAAAACATACCATTCCGATAAATTTTAATCTCAAATAAAATGATTGATAGACATAAAATAAGTCATTTTCATTTTAAAATGAACTACTACTAATCGTTATCTATTCAATTTTCATATGGAAAATAAAATCCTACTTCTGTAATAAGTAAATTTTAGCAGATGAATAACCATTCTCATTGATGCTATGAATTATTATTAACATTTTATTATGGTTTAAATTCAAATAATATGCAATTTTTTAAATTAAATAATTTGTAATTTACTTTCAGGTAAAAAAGAATTCAACAAAGAAGATTCTGATAGCTACATTGATTTAGTTCTTGACAATGGTTTCATGGTGGAGTCAAAATACAGCAAACTGGATCCATTTGCTTTGAATGATGTCCGTCTGGATGATGTATTTGTACAACAACAAAATCTTCAAGAAAATGATCAAAATTATGTTAAACTTGAAGCGGGAGCTGTAGAAAAACTTTCACAGTTAAAAAGACGACTGCACTGCTCTGTGCCAGAATTCAAGAAAACTAATGTCACATTTTCATGCAGTCTGGGTTTCGAAGAACTTGAAATGAATTATATTGCATTTGCACAAAATAATAACCAAACTTATAATTTTAATCTTGTAGCAACCATCCTTCAAACGCTGCTTACTGTTAAAGTAACTTCTAACTACAACGATAATGTACCCAGTGTTCAAGAATATACAGTGAATGATATTGGAAAAATCAGCATCAAAGCTGCCATTGATATAATTGGGGCTGTACCTCAAGCACCACTCGCTATAGAAACTCTGTATAACAGTAAAATCATTTTAAAATACTTTTCAGGAGAAATTAACAGCATTTTGAATGGAAGGTTGAAAGAAGTGCTGAGTTACAGTATTTATAAAACGCCATTACCTTTTCTTGAATTTTAGTAAAATGGAAACAGTTTTAAAATGTGCAGTTTTTGTATTATAACCTCATATTTCTATTTATTATCACCATTATTTTTTACTAATTTCATTCTGTTGATATTTCTTGTATTCAAAACATGTAATGCTTGATAGATGTATAAACAGAACTTTTCTCATCAATAAACGTCTATTCATATATATGAAACACATACTACTATATGTAAAGCAGCTTGATGTATGCTTACTATATGTTTTTATCTTGTGATAAAATGTGTTACTTAAAATAATAATTAACATTCCTTCAATAACCTTAACGTCAGACTGTCATTTTTTAAGTTTTACTTTAGTCCACATGCAATGGTACAGTATAAAATGCAGAATTTAAGTTAAAGATATTGTTTTCAAAAAATTCTTGTATCTTTTTATAGGGTTAATTTTGATTAAATTTGGTCGTCAACATAATATTTTTTTAATAAATTGCAAGAAGGAAAGAATAGCAGAATAGTAAAGCAATATTCGGAGCATTTAAGTTGGGGATGAAATTCTGATATTTTATGATTACAGAGAGCTCATATTGTTGACTCTGATGCTCCATTATAAAAGAGTAAATTTGATTGTTTTGAAATATTTTATGAAATTTTATGAAGTCATCGAAATTAATTGATAGTGAAACAATTAATTCTTGAAAATCAGAACTTGAACTGCTAAGTATTGTACAATTAGTAAATTTTTTCACCTCTCTCTCATTTTGAAACTTTTTTAAATTTATACATTATTTAATTTTTAAAAATGGTGCATTTTCCTTAATTTATACAACATAACTGAACTTTTCAAGATACTATGAACAGGGTACTATATATTGCATATTTTGATTAATTTCTACGTATATATATATTCATGTTAGCAGCTGAACTAGTGAAATTGTCACGTATAAGGCAGAACAGATAATGTAAATTTTAAATGTAAATTTTGTAAGATGTAAATTTTAAATAAATTGTTAAACTTAATTTTATATTGAGCTATTAAATTTTTAAGTGCCAGACGCAGGGTAAAATTTTGATTTACTTTAAATACTGTACACTCTTACAAGAATTATTATACACAGTTTCTTTATTAGTATATAAAAATTTCCTTTATGTAATATTATGTTTTTAAAGCTCCTTTTAATTATGTTTTATGATGTACTTTTGTAAGTAACAAAGAAATATAATCAAAATATATAATTAAATATGACACTTTGTAAGCAAATTTTTAATTCATACTTATAAAGAAGCAATGTATAACTTTTTTTGTATTTTTGCATTATCAAAAATCATCAGCATTTAATTAGTTATTTATTTGCGGATTCATTCTATATAAAATGACAAGTGAACTGAAAGTACTCCCTCAGATAATATGCAGACAGGTAAAGGAATTGCAACATCTTTCGTTGTAGTACTATAACCAAAAACAAAACAAGGGTCTTTCACTGAAAAGAGCGTTGTCTTTCCTCTGGGCGAAGTGAGTTCGCCAACAATAACTTTATCTGGTTTCGTTTAAATTAACTGTTTTCTTTAATGATCTTAGGCAAGTAAAGTTTTATAGTCAATTAAATTTTTTAACAACGAAATTAAATCATTAGATATACTACTTTACGTTTTATTATACCGCCCAAATACACTATCTCATACCATTACATAAATTGCAAATCGATTCTATGTTTTGAGCTATTTTAACATAAAAGGAGTTTTTATACATGAAACCAAAATAATGTACAGTTAAATGTGTAAAACAAAAATTCTTTTTTATAAAAAATAATTAAATTTTCAAAGTTAAGAAAAAATGACAATTTTGATTAAAAAATAAGCTGATATGCGTATATTTATATATTATTAAGTTAAAATCTGAATACACAAAATTTAGTATATAAATTAAGAATATTTGTGAGGAACCTATAAAAGGACATTTGAGATTGAAGCTGCAAATATAGCCACAGCGTTGACATAAAATCTATTAAATAGACAATTCGTAAATTGGGACAATGACACAAAATTCGTGAGAACTTTTATAGAAAGTTATTTAGAGATCATAATGTTGTCAAAATCAAACTATGAAATTACAAAATATTAATCCTGTTGTAGCATATGGTTTCAAAAACTTTCAACGAGGACATGTCAAATTCTGCACTGAGCTACAATCACCATTATTTGCTGTCATACTCAAATGGAAGTATAATCTCATCTTCAATTGATAATAAGTAATAATATCAATCGTAAGTAGAAGGATTTATGTAAGTGATCTGTATATTATCAATATCAGTTTTCCTCCCCCCACTCGCCGAGCTGGCAGCCGAATGGTTAGCGCTCTTGCCTTCAGTTCAACAATTCGTGAGTTCGAATCCCACCTTGGGCATGGATGTTTGTAGTGGTTCCTTCCCCCCACTCGCCGAGCTGGCAGCCGAATGGTTAGCGCTCTTGCCTTCGGTTCAACAATTCGTGAGTTCGAATCCCACCTTGGGCATGGATGTTTGTAGTGGTTCGGAATCCACTTTAAGCCGTAGGTCCCGGTCTAATAAGCCCTCGTGTGCAAAAAATGACCGTTGAGAGACAAACAAACCTCCCCCATTCACATCGCGTTTCAAAAAGGCTGAATGAAGTATTTCCATTAACCAGCATATCGATACCAATCAATTTGGATACCTGTTTACCATAAAAATGAATCTACATTATTTTAAAGTTGATAAAAGGCAATTTTTTTCAACACAGAATTCTTATTATCTATCAAACAGAACTGAAAATGAGTGAAATTTAAGATGTAGCACTCATGTCGAAGAGTGTACCTCTGTGGTTGAACATAGACCTCTATGATTAATTACTATGGACCATATATGATGATGTTGATAAGAATGAGATATTTAATGACTATGTTTGTTCGTATACTAGTTAAACAGATAAAAAATTTCCCTGGAAAAAGTGGAGTTTTAGACTTCCACGGATTAATCCTATTTACACTTAAACAATTCAGTTAATGAAGCTGACAGTTGATCTGCAAAAATAAGTCCCCTTCAGCATGCTTGGTATACAGTAGAAAGAAATATAAATTATCTGAGACTTCCCTTCAACCATGATTTACTATGTTTCCAAATACCTTAAAATACAACCAGTTTTCTTTATCTACCGAACTCATCGATCACATAAATAATAATAGCATATATTATAGTTTGTTTTGCATAATTTCTTGGTTTAATCATAGAGCATAATTTCGATATTTTAAAGCATTGAATAAAAGATTTCAATTCATTTTTGAAACGATTGTAGAGTTTTAAAATGATATTCTTTCTGTTCATGTTGTTTTGTTCATTGCTGTAAATTGGGGCTCAGGCTTATTAAATACAGCTAATATCTTCTTAAATCATCTCCCTTTTTGTAATTTTCCTAAATTTGAAAGCTAGTTCATTATGCTGTTTAATAATTGAAGCGTGAGATTTTTATTTAAATATATAATTTGTATTCAATATGTTTGTATTCAAATATGTTTAAAAAATTTAACAACATATGATGTGCTTATAATTATGTTTTTCTTTTGTTTTCTATTGATTATGATTATTTTTACTGACCATAAATGCTTATACATTTCATAAAAGTAAGTAGTTTTTCTTGTATATTAAAAACTATGATGAATAAAAACGAAGATGAAAAGTTTTTTTTGAGAATAATAATTAATAAAACAAAAATTTATTTTTGATAAGTTTTAACTTTAACGCATAAACTATTATTTTATATTTCATTTAATATGTTACATGAAATATATGCTGTTCCTTTTTTAATATAGGGCTTATGTCAATTTCAAAACTTAGTCATAATTATTATATAATTAAGCATTATTGAAAATATTTAATGTCAAATAATGTTCGTTAAATCTATCTATCTATCTATATCTATATATATATATATATATATATATATATATATATATATATATATATATATATATATATATATATATATATATATATATATATATATATATATATATATATATATATATATATATATATATATATATATATATATATATATATATATATATATATATATATATATATATATCAGAGTGTTAATGTAAAATTATTATAAATAATGAAGAAAATGTCTACAGAGAAAGGAATCCATTTTATAGCTTTTTGCGCGAACACATATTTAAACTGCATAGTTATATGAAATAACTACTTCAATCTAAACTTCAGTAAAGACTGAATAGAAATTGTTAAATAAAGACTATTTATATAAGTGTATCTTATTAAAGAATATTTCATAAAAACAATTTATGTATACTTTTAATATTTTTTTATATTCTTTTACTTTTTAATATAGTAATAATTCTCTTTTACATATATTTTTAATATTATCCATATTCTTAACTTCTTCATTCTGAAATAATCAGCTTATTTGAAAAAGAAATGAATTGTGGATAGAAGACTCTGATATTTGATTGCTTTCATTAAGTACCTGAGTTTGCATTTATATTTCAAAATTTTAACAATAATAAAGCAATTTTAATAAAGCCTGAAAATCATTTAATTTGTCTTTGATTAATAAACATACATTATAAAAGATGAGAAAAACCTAAGAATAATCAAATAATCATAATTTAGCAAATTTTGAATTAAAAATAGAGATTAATAATCTATACACACATTGGTCTTTTAAAATTTGCCCATCAGTTCAAAGTTTTATTTTGGAAATTTTATTACATCATTACATACGAGTCCAAAGCACAAATGAGATAAAAACTGGTATTTTTTTTTCAATCTGAATAGGACTAGTAAAGTACCCTTTTGTTATCTCAAAAGAAGTTTTCAAGTCCAAAGCTCACGACCTAAGAAAAATTGTTTGCAAATACAAAAGTTAAATTAATACGTCAATATTTTTTCATGACATAGAAAGAAACAATTTGTTTCTTAAGATAGAAATTTAACCTTTGTTCCTGGATTATTTTTAGAAATAACGTCAAGGTAGAAGTTTCTTTTCAAGGAAAAATTTACTTCACACTGAATCACAAAATTTGACACAAATATTAGAGTCCTATAAATTTTGCTTCTATACTTCGAAATTTTTTTCATATTTATTTTTAAGTAATTTAAACATTTGAAAATATAATTTCAAATGAATTTAAACTTAATTTATTTTCTTAAAATGAAAAATGGCTATTATGAAAACAATTCAAGAGTTTGAATTTAAGTTGAATTAGTTGAATATGTTGTGGCTGCAACCATTGTCCTGAAAATCAATATCGATAAAATATTTGGCCAATTTAACTGTCAGTATGGTTTTCTTATAGCATCGAGAGATTTTAAATCATCACTTAGTAAGGAATTAGAAAATTTCTATAAATATGGTTCAATTAGGCTTGGAAAACCAAAATTCAATTGAATAAATTTGGTTTTGAAAAAAATTCGTAAGTTTTTCTTCGTAACTCAATTTGTAAGTCATATCTATTTCTGCTGTAATTTTTTTCTGTGAAGTGTTATTCGGCAGATTAAATAAAATATCACAATTTAGTTTAAAGTGTGATTTGTTGTGAACCCAAACATGTTAAAACATCAAGAGGTGTTAAGTATAAAGAATATCATTTGCAATCATCTGTCGAAAGTTAAACTGAAAAATATATTTTCAGTTGTAAATAATATAAAGGGTTTACAAATTCTATGCAATTAAAAATGCACAGCGTTACGAACAATTAGAAAATTGGATTGTCACAGTAGTGTGAGATTTTGTATATGATAACTTTATTGAGTAATAAATTCAATGGAAAAAGAAATTTTTAACTATAAGTCTACTTTAAAAATTTCTGATATATGATAAATCGAAAGTCTTTTGAATAAAGCTTGAGAAAACAGTAAAATGTTTTTATTTCATATGCCGAAAATGTTTTGTGCGTCTGAATAAATTAATAAGCCTACAAAAGAGGAAAACTGTTTAATGTGTTGTCTTCTCTACACTCAGTCCATATAAATTACAAATTAAAAATGTAAAGCACTCTTTAATTTGCATTTCCACACTCAGAAAATGCGTTGGCAAACACTTTGGATTTTATATAATCTACTTGGAAGAAAGAGTAATAGAAAATTGCATATTTCATTATTTTAGTAACTATGGACTTCTAAGAGCGTATTCGGTATATTTTTTCCTTAAGAATTAAAATCATCACAAATTAATTATAATATTTCAGTGAGCTTATTTTTAAAAGTTAACTTATTCTGATAGTAAGTAGCTATTTCAAGTTGCTTACATTGATAGAATCATTTCGATAGCAATAAAGTTGTGGAATGTTCTCAGGACTTTTCATCTTTTAATGCCGCCTTCAGTGAACTTAGCGGCTGAATAAATTATACAGAAAGTTTGATTCTCAAGAACTTTATTTCAGAAATCTTTCAGTGACTGAAAGCGTTTTTTAAGACTTATATAAAATATATGGGAGATAAATCATTGATTTTCTTAAAAAGTACCTTGTTATCATAATTTATTATCTATAGGATGTCAATTTATTTCTATATATAAATAAACATAAATTATATCGATAACTTTTCTTAAGGAACAATAGTTTTGTAATATGACATATTTTTAACTCTTTAACTAATTAGATTTATGATTCTTCACTCAGAACATTTTTAAAGTCTGTTGGGAGGTCGTCAACTTAGCCAAATTGAGGTTGCTCTACTGTTATTTGAAATGTTATATAATTATTTAATGAGTTTGATGCCTATTAAAATGACCAAATATGTTTTTGAAGTTTTAAAAAATTAAATCTTATTTTAACATTTTCCCAGTTATAACAATATATGAAACTTGAAAAATTGCATTATGATGAAAAAAAAAACATAAATTAAATGGGAAGAGAAAGACATCACGAATTAGGGATATCACGGACTGTTTTTCATCTCCACAATTTCTTTCAAAGCTTTATAGAAGAATGGAAAATGTGTTTAATAAATAGTAATTGGAAATAATTATTAAAATTGTTTGTCTAATAGCAATTGAAAGTAGATCCTTCCTATAGGTTATTTTAAGAAATGAATAATCTGATTTGTCTTACTAATGTAAAGTTACCTTATCAAAATAAATATATTTAAAAGAGGCATATTGTGTGAAAATGCCTCTTATATTTATCGTTTGGGATCAGCTCTTAAGAAAACCAAATGATCTCTTTTAGTTGCAAATTATATATATTCTGTGTCTCAAACCAAAGGATAGTTTTTGTTAAACTTTTCATATAAAGTCATGACATCCGACTATTACTAGTTAGGAAAAATAGTTTCATTTCTTTTATAGTTTTGATCAACAGTAATAAAAGCAAGGATAAATGAAGAGGTTGTTGTTGTTGTTGAATTGTCCAGTAAAGTAGTGCAAAGGAATCAAATTTATCCAAACGTGTTCAAGACATCTCTGGCCACATCTATAACTTCCGAGGAATAAAGGAGTTGAGATGGGGGATCGAGATGGACCCAGAAGAGCTTTGCCAATATGACAGGGCAATCAAAGATATAGTCGGGATAGAGTTCAGCAAACATATTTCTAGCAATATATTTATTGTTTTAATTGTGATTTATTTCCTTCATTATGCACAATTTTGTTCATTTTATCTGTTTTTACAAGCGAATGTGAATATATTTAATAAAAAATTGTTGGCAAAAAAGACATCATATTTTAAAAAATTGAGCTTAAACTAATGCTTTATAATTGTGATTTTCAGAAACTTTAAGTACTTTACAAAGTTTAAAAAATTCAAAATATTTTTATTATGCAACCAATTTAAACATTTCTTAAAAAACCATCAATAAGAAATATAGGAAAAATACCTCAATATGTAAAACTTTTATAACATTCAATTAAACTATGAACTATTTTAAGACTGTAATATACATGCAAAAAATTAATTTTTAAATTATCATGCGTTATCGTGTAAAAGATATACAACATATCTACAAAATTAGGTATATGGTAATGCTATTAATTCTCTTTTAAAAAAGGATGAAAATAAGTATAAAAATCAAACAGTCTTTCATTAGAAAAGACTTTTTTCACAAGAAAGTTTAAGATTTTTAGGTTGGAAATTAGTATTATAATTCCCTGTAATTTTTATTTCTTTGTTTTGTCATTGTGAAAATTTTAATGGAAAATTTGATTCATCTCATAATTGAAATATACTTATGGTAATATTTACAATAAGAAGTATAAATCAATCAAAAAGCTTAGGCGGAATAAAAAAATTAAATAATATTTTGAATAAAAAGAAGAATCAATTATATTTTTCTATTTTACTATTAGAGTAATTTTCAGAAATTTTATTTTAAATTCTAACAAAACATTGAAATATGCAGACAACCAAATCAGTTAATACCAGTTTAAATATTCGACAAAAAAATCAATAGTAAGGAATATGGGAAAAATACCTCATCTAACTTTTTTGATGAAGGTTAAATGAAATTAATATTAAGCTATTACTCTGTAGAGACTACCAGCTACCAAACCTATTGAAGAAGCTTACACATCGGTAAAATCTACGTTCTTCTCGAGCCATAATGATCATTCAGAAAAAACAATTGATGACACACTCTACGGAAGCACTTATAACGAGATCAGACTAACTATCCTGAAAGCTTCCAGGAATTGAGCACTATTTATTATCTAATAGTCTTCTACTGTAATTTTAATGAGAAAGATTGTTTTTAATTTTTCATTTGGTAAAATCACACCATTTAATTCCTATCATTTTAAACAATAAATATATTTTTAGACACAAATGTGATGAACATATTATTTTTCGCTTATTTAAACTTTCTACCGTAAATGAATCATGTAGAAGCTTAATGCCGATGAATTTAGTTAAAGAATCATAATTTTTAAGGGAAACATTAATTTGTGCTGGTAATTGTGTAGTACTATCAGACTTTCAATATTTTGAAAAAAAGTACATTAAATTTTATATTTTTCATATATTCTGTATAAAAGGTAAAATGGAAAACAAAATTTTAAATTTTAATGGTGATGGATCTAAACTTTATGGAAATATTATATGTTTATCAAAAATTAATAACATAATTTTAATGCAAAAGTAATACAATGTATTACAATGTGTGCTTTCTAAACTAGTCTAACTGTTAAAAATCTGCAAACACAACTTTCATTTACAAACATTTATAGGATTCCTTATTTTCAATCCTTTCAAAAATAAAATTCATAAACTAGATTTTGGTTATTTTATTAACTCTAGTTTCATATAAGTAACTACATATTTGATATCAGTTGATGTACCAGTTGATATGATAACTGTAATAAAATAATTTTAAGCATTAAGAAAGATATAGATTGATTTGTAGATAATTTTGAGAAAAAATCTTAAAAAATCAAAACATTTAATAAATAATCAAAGAATAAGATTTGTAAAGTACTAAAGCTTAGTAAACTTACACTAATTTATATATCGAATGCACAAATATCATAAATTATCACAAATACATCTGCACAAATATCATAAATTAAAACCTTAAAATTTTACCTATCATTTAATTCATTTTAATGTTGGTTTATTAGTTATTTAGATATGACATAAAAAATTATGGCAAATGATATGGTGTAAACTTACCATAATTTTATTCTTCAACTAATGACAGTACTTTTATTTGATATGAAAGTCTTTACTTAACGATTATGTGATTTACAGTGAAATAAGAACTTGACTAAATATATTAAATCTTAATCAAATTTTTTTAAAAGAATTTTATTTTACAAAATATAGATGAAATATTTCTTACTTTTTTATCAATTCATTAATGTAATATTAACATTTGTATATATTATTCTCAATATAATTTTTTTAACTAAATGTATATCAGTCAAATTGTTTGATTGCTATGATTTTTTTCTTGAATCTAAATTTTAGAACATATTTATATGATTCCCAAGCTTGGTGGCGTTGTCAACAGGTTAGTTATCAACAGCTACAACTGTAGTCACAGGTCTGGGATTTGGTCCTAGGGCTGGGCAAGATCGACACAACTTATCATTCATTCAGAGGGTTGATAAACCTGAGTACCATCGTTGGAGACTAAACAGTGGTTGATCATCTAACCGTGATATATGCCCCTGGACCTTCAGTCAGGGAAACAGATTTGGATATTATAGGCCGAGGCTGCAAGGGACCACTGAGTTTAGTTTTTTATTTACATGCTTCTATTATTCTTAAACTTTCTTACATGAAATAAATGAGAAATAGAATAAATAATAAAAAAATTATTTTTAAGTAAATTGTTAGAAAAATCTTGACTAAAAATTTCTTCATTTTGTTTACAACACACACACACACACACACACACACACACACACACACACACACACACACACACACACACACACACACACACACACACACACACACACACACACACACACACACACACACACACACACACACACACACACACACACACACACACACACACACACACACACACACACACACACACACACACACACACACACACACACACACACACACACACACACACACACACACTCACGCACGCACGCACACACACACAGTAGAAATAATTATTCTATACCTAATAGTTTACATAAAATGTAAATTTTAGAAATGTTAATAATCTTTTCCGCACAGCACTCAAGATGACTACAGATGTTAAATTTGCCTGCAAAATATGCTGCCTATGCTTGGAAAAAATGTTAATCCTTGTACTTGTCAAAGTATTTTAGAAATTTGAAACAACTGGAAAAAATCAATTTCATTATTCTTAAAATTTGAATAACTTTGTTTTAATAGCTGTCACAATTAACAGACGAGATATAAACGCATTTAATTAGTGTATATTTAATATAAAATAATTTGTGTTTTATTAAATTGTAAACCATCAAGATTTTGGTGGATTAAATATTAATTTAAATAGTATAGATATTCTACATTTTAATTTATACAAGTATATAAGTGTTTTAGGATCATTATTTTGATACTTCCCTGATTAATTTTGTTAACTTATTCTAAATTAATTTGCTCCTTTAATTCAATGCAACATATAGGTTCCTAATGTTTTCTTTAATATATTTAACATATAATAAAGGTCATAAATGGTATCATATTGTAGGTTTATAAAGTAATTATACACCAGCCTCTTTTATGAGTTATAACTCTAACGCTTTTAAATTACAAGTGTCTTTTCGCTGAAGACCATTGTTGTAAAACTATAATTTAATGGTTGAAAAATTCATCGTATAAAAGTTATATCTTTTTGTAATAAAATTCATTTTACACAAATAATGTAGTAAACAAAAGAATTCATGGTTTCGAATTTTAACTGTTTTCATATTTCAGACATTGAATTGTTACATTACTTCAATTAGATAAAATGCGTTCGTATTTTGAACTTTATATCGTTAATAAAAATTTAATTTGTGGATATATAATTAGAGAAATAATTTTAAAACTATTGTAATGCTAAATTCTTATGCAAACAGAAATTAAAATTACTTGAATTTTTAATTTGTATTCAAAACAAATTAATGAAAAATTTGATATGAATATCAAGAATATTTGAATAGTATCTCTAATATAAACAATATTAAAGTACAATATAAAAGTTGATTTAATTTAAATTCAAATACGTAATATTATAAAAATGTATTTTATAATGATTGTTCATTTAGAGCACAACAGTGTTTTATATCAAAAACCTTCAAATATTTTTATAGCATTTCAAGTTGAAACTGTAGTCTATAAGTCATTTTCGTATATATTTTGTTGTTTAATACAAAAGTTAATGTAATGCGTCAGTAATATTTTGAAATATCAAAAAAAAAAAAAAATTATTTCAAGAGATAGAACTTTAATACTTTACCTTTGGCCTAAGACTATTTTTGTAAGTAATTATAATGATAAGAATGGAATCTTTTGGCAATGAAACACATTTTTTTATCCCACGATAAAATCAGAATTTTATATAAATATTACCAACTTTTTAATAATGTCTCTGCATTCTCATAGTTTTTTAAAAGTCTTAAATATAGTAAGGTAATTAGTAAACAATTGCTAGACTTGAGTTTTTCTTATATAAATTTTAATATTTGATTAATGACTTTTGTATAGAAATTTCAATAGAAAAAATACCAATTAATAATTTGGTTTTAAGTTAAATATAGCTGTTATTTTGTGTTATCTACAAATTTTATTTAGTTACTTCCTAACAAATTGATGCATGTTTTCTTTCATTTGAGTTTGAATTTGCAATTGATAGTTTGATTAAAATTCAGTTTTACCTCTTATAGCTATTTTATTTTTCATATAATTTATAATTAGGGTAGCTGATGTTAAATATAAACCTATCACTTGGAAAAATTTTCACTCCCTTAAGATCTCTTCAAAATTATAAATTCTTCAAATTTTTCAATCATGCTTTATTATTTTCTTTTTTTAGGTAATTAGAACAAAAAGAAAATGGAGAAGTACCTGATATTTTTGAGTTTCATTTCAGTTATATCTTGTAGTAGATATGGTAAGTCTTTTATGAGCAAAACATTTTCTTAAATATATTTCTTATATTTTGTATCATATTAAAAATTATACCCTTTTTTATTTATCGATTCAATATGTGTTTCGTTTATAACTATATTCAGTAATTAATGTACTCATGTACTTTAAAGATTAATTTTTATGATTTTTATTAATGCCACTAATGCATCACAGAGTATATAAAATGTCTTTCATCATTAATATCAATAAACAGTAGTCTATTGTTTTCAAACAAAAGTAAGCAATTTTGAGTAACGGTTGAATTAAAATGATTATAAAATAACTTAAATTATTATACAATTATCTTTCAAATGCAAAGGAAAAAGCTTTTATAATATTTTCTTGTGTTGCATTCATTGCTTTCACATCAATCTTTACTTAACACAGATATAAAAAGACATAAATATATAACTATAAATTGTGTATTCAAAAATAACTCAAATAAAAGAAGATAATAATCTAAAAATTTGTTTATCTAAAAAAATATTATTCTAGTGAATTAGATTTAAACTTCATTTTAACCGATGGAAAAATATAACAGTTTAAAGTGATCTCTTAAAATGAATTTTGTATGCATGCAATTCTTGAAAATACAAATGTTAAGCAACTTAATACTATTAGCATGTCCAATTTATATGTGTTAAATTAGATGATACGTAAATAATTGTTATAATTCTAATGTGTTCATTTAAAATTATGCTGAAACATTACATATAAATATGATAAAAACATAAATAATAAACAAATTCATAAAATAATTCTTTTATAAATTTTTAAAGAATTAATGAAAAAGTAAAATAACTAGAAATTCCCAAATTAGAAATGATTTTTAAGAATTTAGAGAAAAAATACTAATAAAAAAATTCAGAAAACAAAGAAATATAAAGAAATAAAAATGAAATAAGCAAGAACGTAAATTAAAAACAAAAAATTGCAAACAGAATAACAAAAAAAATCAAAATATTGATAAAAGAGAGATAAAAACGTTTCTTTCTTGATAGGTGAGTAGAGGACAAGAGAGAGCGTTCCGAATTCATTTGTGTAAAGGCTCAACAGAATAAACAATATACAAATAAATTATTCCCGACGCCCTCGAGTGAAAAAGGAATTGCAAAATTCATACTTATTAAAAAGAGTGGGGAAAATTAAAAATTTAATCTTACTTAGCGATAAAAAAGGAAATTATATATATATATATATATATATATATATATATATATATATATATATATATATATATATATATATATATATATATATATATATATATATATATATATATATATATATATATATATATATATATATATATATATATATATATAACGAGTTATCGATTAAGATAATAGATGGTAGAAGAATAAGAAGTATTTAAAAGGATTTCCAAAAAGAATGAATGTGGAAAAGGAATCCAAATTGAAGATTAACTTAATGTTTTACATTCAAATTCATGTTTGAACGCGTCTCTTTTACAGATATTTTACTAAAAAATTATGATTTTATACATAAGAAATAATTCAGAAAATTATTTATATCTATTTTTAGGAAGAGGCAGCTACATAGATGCCATTGAAAAGTGTAATCAATATGTAGATGACCTTATTGTTACAGCTGTGAACAAAAGCAAGCTTGAAGATTATCCAGTTTATGGTAGAGAACTAAATTTTTATAAAAAAGTTATATTTTATAACTTTAAAGTGCATGCAAATTTAACTGAAGGGCATATCACTGGTTTTGGAAAGCTCTATAGAAAATCACCATGTGCTTTATCTTTTGAAAATGGACGAATAAAGTTAAAAGCTCAAATAGAAACTAAAGAGATACAATGCAAATTTAATGCTTTAGTGACTTGTGTTGGCCTGACTCCAAATGTTTCGGTTGAAGCCATCACATCACCTCTTAAAATTGATTTGGATTTTACTTTTGACGCTTCTTCTGGAAATAAGGGATCGCTTGATAAGTATCTACCTCACGTTATTAGTACCATGAATGTCTGGACGGATGGGTTAGGGTACTTGGACTATGTGAAAGAACCTTTGGAAGAAAATGCTGAATTTTTGTTTTTTGATCTAATTAACATGTTAACTCACATTAATTTACGTAATGCACTGGCATTTGGAATAAAAGAGAACCCTTTCCCATTAAAAGATTTAGAAGTTGATGACGTAAGTTCTACTGTACTAACCGAATCTCCAATAACAACACCAGAAGGTAAGAGAAATTTCTGTCGTACGTCATACATTTTATTGAATATAATTAATGTATCCAATTGAAAAATGCTCAGAAAATGAAAACAAACTGGCATCCTTACTGTTTCATATTCGTTTGAATTAGTTATTATTCCCATTTCAGTTAAATATTTTGTCAACAAGAATTTTTATACACTAATTATATTTAAAAAAACTAAAGTTTAAAAGGTTAATTATTAAATGCATCCATTTCAACATTACTATTATTTGCTACATTCAATATAAATGTTTGAGTTGTTGCTGAATAAATTCCCTTACATTTTAGCCACAGTATATATATATACAAATAAAGATGTAAAAGCGTATGAATCTCAACACCCGTGTATCTTTTTCATTATATTTTACAGAATCGCAATTTTTTGAGACATAAATAGTTATAAAACTAGTATTTCTATCAAAAATTGTTTACTTCTTTTTTATTTAAAGCAATAAAATAAGAATGTAAAAATTAGTAAAATAAAAAGTCACTAAGATAAAATAATTTTAAAGTTCACAAACAGCCGACTTTTTTTAAAGAAGAAAAAATTTGTAAAATTATCTACCAAAATTATTCATTTGTATTAATTTAAATTATTTTGAATGTTTTCAAGATTTTGTTTATAAAATTCTACTGTACCTACTATAAAATTCTACTGTGTGATTATTAAAATGTTAATTCCAAGGCATATCTTAAACGTTTAAGAATTTCTTAAAAGTAATTCACTACTCTGATTTATGAGCCTAAAATTTAATTGTTACAGAATTCTTTAAAGCGTCAAATAATTATCAACCAAAACGAAGTAATTTAAAAGGAAAAATTTATTGAAAAATGTGTAAAATAAATTCATATTTCTCAACAATGAAATGTAAAATGTAGTATACAGAGATTTTACAAAAACTATCCTTCTTATCCATTATGAATGATAAAAAACAAAATTTATAATATCATGAAGTATTTATTTTACAGTGCTATTAGCAAAACATTTTTTATATTCCATTAATAGAATAACATAATTCAAATTACTTTTATCTCGGTATCTAGAAATAAATAAGTTTGTTGAAACTCATAAAATATTCTAGACATTTAAATAAATAATGCTTAGAATAGCAGAAGGATATAAACTACTGATTTTGTAAGGCTCAATATATAATTTAAATTTCATAATAACGTTAGTTTAGAATTACTGTCATAGGAAATTTAAATATTTACTTTAAATTACATAACAATAAATTATAAAAAATACAATTGCAAAATTTAGTAATTTTTTAAAAATGATTTTTGAGTATCTAATCTATGAAAAATCTTAAAGCATTAAGATTGAACTGGTTGTAGTTAGATAATAAAACACCTTTGATAATAATTATGTGGATTTGATGAAAGATTCTGTAATTCTAATCTTATGAAATTTATTCTGACTGAAATTATTTTATTTCAATTCTTATAAGTTACATAAATTAATATATCATATTGTTAAATATTTTATTATTTATATATTACACCATTATAGGTAGAAAGGAATTTACCAAAGAAGATTCAGACAGCTACATAGATATAGTTCTTGGAAATCGTTTTATGGTGGAATCAAAATATAGCAAGTTAGACCCACATGCTTTGGATGATGTTTGCCTTGAAAATGTATTTCTGCGGGAGCAAGAGCCGCAAATAGGGGATCAAAACTACATAAAACTTGAAAAAGGATTTTTAGAGAACCTTTCGCAATTAAAACGTCGATTGCATTGCACTAAGCCCGAATTTAAAGAAACGAATGTTACATTTTCCTGCAATCTTGGTTTCGATGAGCTTGCCATGAAATATGTGGCAGAAGCACGCAATGACAGTCAGGTTTATAATTTTAATTTTGTGGCTACCATCCTTAAGACACTTCTCAATGTTAAAGTAACTTCAAACTATAAGGACAATGTGCCTACTGTTCAGGAATATTCAGTAACTGATCCTGGAAAAATTGGCGTTAAGGCTACTATTGACATTATTGGAGCTGTACCTCGGACTCCTTCTGCCATAGAAACACTATATAATAGTAAAGTTATCCTGAAATACTTCTCTGAATTAATAGATAGCATATTGAGGGGAAGACTAAAAGATGTTCTAAGTTACAGTGTTTATAAAACACCTCTACCTTTTCTTAGTTTTTAAATATTTATTACTAAGTATCACATAAAAAAACTAAATTCTAAATCCTTATAATTTTAAACGGAACAGCTGTAAATTCAAATTCTAAAAGTTATAAAATAAAATGGTTGTCATGAAGGTACATTTAAAAATTTTCATTTGCATGTAATAAAATGCTATTTTCATATTCCATTACACATGTGTGCTTTTAAAATAAATTTAAAAATATTTTAATTTATTGTAAAAGAATCTGTTCGAAAATTTAGACGTTCACATCTCAGATAATTTTAGTTACACAAGTGAGTCATGGATTTTTTCTAATGAAATAAATGTTAATTGCGGGTAATAAAGAGCAAGAAAAATTTAATGAATTATTGTTCTTAACATCAAATTTACTTTATATATTTAGTTACTTAACTGTAAAATAATTACTGAATAAACTATTTTAGATTACATTTTGAATGCTGTTTATTTATTGTATAAATGATCTTGTGTGTGTTATATAATATATTTTGTTAACTTCAGTAAAATCATGGAAAATGTTTAAGCAGTATAAGTGAACAATTAAATTTTAAATTAATGCTTAAATCTTAATAAGATGTAGTGTGATAATGAAGGAAGGGAAATATGCTTAAAATATTGTTATATATTGTTTGATGAACCTTAAATTGACAATGATCAAACTGTGCTTATTGAAGAAAAATCTATAGTGATGATATGTGATAATTCTACTTTAGAGATTTAGTAGGGATAATTTTCAAAGAATTTTTTAAAGCATAAAGTATTGATTTTGAATAAATTTTTTCTCTAAAAATAACAAAAAATAAAAAAGTAATACAATATTTTTTTTAATTATAAAGGACATTGAACTATGAAAATATATTTTGGAGGATAATAGTAACATATAAAAATGTAAATTATGATAAGATAACTTTGCTCAAAAATCCTGACCTGAAAGAAGTTACAGTTTACATTTAAAATTATGTCATAATTCCTTAATAACAATAATTGACATATTTGATAATTGAACTAAAAAACTATGTAATTTTATACAGTTGGGGAAGCAATGTTTTTAAAAGTAATGAAAAATCCGTAATTATAAAGTACATGTTGTACAAATTATTTACTAAAAGTATTTTCTAATTCTTTTTTCCCTTTTTTTAAATTGGTAAAAGTGAAGTAAGCTCGAGTACAAAACTATGTTTTTTTATTTTAAATTTGGTTTAATAAAAACTAAGTTGCTCATAAAAATGAAAATGAAAACTTTTGAGTACCGATTCAGTTTACCTCATTTAATGCATAAATAATTTTTTATGCAATAAACTAGGCAAATTGAATTTTTTTTCGAAGAATTTACTTTGATTTTCACTATCCCATTCTGATGTTCAGTTAAAACATATTTTTTAGGAATGCTTCATATAAAAACACAGTCACAATTTAATATAAAAATGTTTATTATTTTTAAGACACAATTATATTGAAAAATATTTTGAAGAGAAATAAGGAAATAAAAAACTTCTTTTAAAAATACTCAGGCACATATTATAAATGATATATTGCTTTGAAATCAAGGAGAAAAATAATATTAATTTGACATGGACTCCAACAAAATACAAATTATAATTACAAATACAAAATATATTATTTACATTTAATCATGATTGTTATGAAAATGCATAACAAATCTGCATTAGTCTCATTCACATTTTATTTTTTAAATAATATGTTATGAATTATGTGTTACTGACGAAAAAAATCAGTTTCCATCATTTATGAGAATGATTTTTGATTGAAATATTCTGGTGTATTCTAAACATTTATCAACTGTAAAATAATATTTGTTATTAAATTTATTATCACACTTAATTATGTTTGACAGAATCTTAGTTTTTTCCCCTAATTATAATATTCTTCACCAAAGAAGATATAAAATGTTTTTGTCATTGATGTAATTTTAAATAGTTTATTCACCAAATACACACCACTAAATTCCTCATTATAAAATATCGGACAGTTTAACTTATCTATTTCACAAGAATACAACTTCCGGTTTTTCAGATATTGAAGAAATTTAAGAACAACAAAAATGACACGATAAAAAGAATATGTCTTATCGAAATAAAATGGCACAATGTGTGTATTATAATTTTAAAATTATTTGATATTTTAATTAAATAAGCCTTTTTTTAACGTCTGAAAAGATAGACCAATTGAAAATATTTATTCAATTATCTGGCAACTACACTACTGGCCATTAAAATTGCTACACCAGGAAAGCGGCACACCACACACGTGAATTTTGCATGACAGGTAGAACTTGCTGTGATATGCAAATGATTAGATTTTCAGCGCATTCATACAAAGCAGGCGGCAGTTGTGACATCTACAATGTGTATAAAACCAGAGATTTGACAGCAGTTTTCTCATACTCAATTTCCGTTTCAACGTTGTTTTCGGCAAAGAAAGTTGTTGTAATGCCTCGTGTAAGAAGAAGAAATAGCCTATCAGCACGTGTCTGACTTTGATCGAGGAAGGATTATAGCCTACCGGGATTGCGGTTTATCGTACCGCAATATTGCTGCTCGCGTCGGTCGAGACCCCATGACTGTTAGCAGAATATGGAATCGATGGGTTCAGGACAATCATACGGAACGCTCATGCAGGATCTCAGCGACCCCCATCACTAACAGCAGAGAAGACCAGAAGAGCATCTTATCCGCATGGTCACTAAGGGATCGTACAGCCACGTCACGAACCCTGAGTCGAGAAATGGAGTCATTTGCAAGGCAACAAGTTTCTGCTCGAACAGTTCGACGACGTTTGCAGCAGCATGGATTGTCTGTACGGCGACCATGGCTTCGGCTACCATTGACGCTGCGTCACAGACAGGAGCGCCTTCAATGGTGTGATCAGCGACGAACCTGGACGCGGGAATGGCATCACGTCATCTTTACAGATGAATCTCGGTTCTGTATACAGGACCATGATGGCCACATCCGTGTTTGGAGGCATCGTGGAGAACGCGCATTGCCAGCTTGCATTGGACATCGCCATACTGGCCCATCTGCTGGAGTGATGGTATGGGGTGCCATTGGATACACGTCTCGATCACCTCTTGTTCGCATTACCGGCACTTTGAACAGCAACCGTTACATTTCCGATGTGTTAAGGCCCGTGGCTCTGCCCTATCTTCGAGGCCTCCCTAATGCTTTGTTTCAACAGGATAATGCACGACCGCATGTTGCCCGTACTGTTCTGAACTTTCTTGATACAGAACAGGTTTGACTGTTACCCTGGCCAGCACGTTCTCCTGATCTGTCACCAATTGAGAACGTGTGGTCAATGGTTGCCGAGCGATTGGCACTCCATATCTCATCATCCACTACTGTCGATGAACTGTGGCATAGTGTTGAAGCTGCATGGACTGAGATCCCCGTACATGCCATACAATCTCTGTTTGACTCCATGCCTAGGTGGATAAATGCTGTTATTGCAGCCAGAGGTGGCTGCTCTGGGTACTGATTTCTCAAGATCTATACATCCTAATTTCATGTAAATCTAATCACTTGTTCTTTCCACTATAATGTATGTGTCCAATAAATATGGTTCTGTTATTTGCATTCCTTCTTGGTGTAGCAATTTTAATGGCCAGTAGTGTATATTGCCTTCACATTTTTAAGGACAATTCAAGCAAATAAAGGGCATATCCAGTGTATGCTTGAGCTTCAAGTTAAAATATTTATATTTTAATTAAAAGCATAGACTTGGAAAATTTAATAAGCTTAAATTCGAAAATGAGAACTCGAAACCCAATTTGTAGTATGTGCTATTAAGGCTCTTTCATGAAAGAATTTTAATAATTTCTAATTACGGGTAATTAAATACTTAAAAAGTGGAATATCTCAAAGAAAGAGAGTTCTATTGATTAAATACAATCTAAGCCCTACATGGGAAATTCTCAAGTAATATCACTTTATCTACTTAAAATGTAAACTTCTCTAGAATTATGTTTCCATGCTTTATCTCAAAGAATCAATACAAGAAATTGATAAGGTCTGTAAAATTTATGCTGCATCAAAGCAAATTATTTTCGTTTGATCAAAGTATCAAATGGTCCTTTGTAAGTATATGGTGCGAAATCTTTTAAAGGAAACGTATTATACTTTTTTCGTTTTTTTCATCATAAAGCATAAAAAATTCATTTTCAGGAAAATAAAAATTGTGTTCTTAGAAAGGGGAATAGAAGTGTAACAATTAAAATATATTTAAGATTCCATAATATACTTACTAGTTTTGGCTTAATGTCAAGAGAGAAAAATTATCGATTTTGATGGCATCTGTCCTTGGAAAGTGTTCACTAGAAAAATTTTAGCGTATGGATTTAACAGATGATGTTCTAAAGAAGCAAGCAGCCTTATGAATAACCTCGTCAATTATTAAGTAATTCAGGTCGAAGAATTTCGTCTTTGTCAACGACACGAATCAAGGAGGTGCATTGGATGCGATTTTAAGCCCAGTCACACTTTCTTGTCAATGATTGATTTTCTTTTAGTTTTTTTACTCAAACAACATTGAAAATTATATTAGATTTTAGTGACGCTGATTTTCACAAATTTGATTCAACTGGGAAAACATGAAAAATACAATCAAAATATACGAAAATAAATTTTTTGTATAGTTAAGTTATTGAATTTTTGTATAAGTTAAGTTATCATAAATGATTGTAAAAACCAAACTGGTTTTCAAACGAAAATTGAATGTGAAGAAATTTGATTACATTTGTAATTAAAATATTAATGTTATTCCTGAAAAGGCATTTATAAATGTAAAAAAGTACGTATCACAAAAAAAATAATCAGAATGTCTGTAAACATATTTAATTAATAAATTTTTTATAGGTTAACTAAATGTAAGATGATTATTTAAATAGTATCTAGCTTCTGCTTTTTATTTATATTATTCCCTTATAGATCATCAAAATTTTCTGACATTATTTTTGACATTGGAATACAGTATTTTATTCACAAGCAAATTCTAAATATTACTTGTCAGTAACTGAAAATGAACATGCTGTCTTTGAGTAAAGATTTACAGGAAGAAGCATTGAACAAAAATCAAGGAATTTTTAGTTGACTTTTGGCGAAAAAACAACTTTTTAAAAAATTAGATCATATTAAAAAAGGGTTAGTTTACGTTATTTCCGTCCAAAAAAGAAAAAAAATACTGTTTTAGAAAAAATATAAAACAAGAGGAAAATCATTCTAATGTATAGAGAAACAGAAAATTATAAATAGATTTCTTTAATATTTTTAAGAGAAAATGTTAATTTTAAAGACGCAATAAAATGATGTTTTCAACTTTAAAAAAACAGAGAAGTTGTGCTAGCAGAATAAACAAAACAAATAATTGTTATTCTGAATCCAGATAGAAATCCAGATATTCTTATTCTGGCTTATTTTTATTGTTTGATGTTTTCCTGTTTTTGATGCTTAATGACTTCTTAAGAATTTTTACCTTATCGACAAACTTTTGTTTACTTCTTAAGTGATTATCAATTAATTTCTTATGTGAGCTTTATTATTTACGGTGATATTGTATCATATTTTTCTTATAAATTCTATTATATAAAAAATACAACTGTGTATGATGGTATTTACCTTCTCCATTGGTCAACAAATGTGTGGTTATAATAACATCAAAAGTTACGTCAATGTATCTAAAATTTTACACTTACTTACTAAGATGTGTTATTCCATCCTGATTGAAATAATTTCCATATTATGACTAAGCGGAAATTTAACTTCAATATATATTTATAGTCACTTAAAAATTCATTGCCAACCTACATCAAGGCTGCTACGAAAAATTTACTTTTGCATTAGATCAGATTTATTCCTCAATGTCATTATCACCAAAGAAGCCCATAAAAGTTGCTTAATTTTGATGCTGCTGTTCTTCTTTACAAAATCGTAAATAGAAACGAGAGGTATAATGTACCTGAAAATATCAGATTTGTTAGAAAAAATTTCAATAAATTTAATAATAAATGATCAGTGGAAATGTTTGGAGAAGAGTTTACGTGTCAGGTTTACGTAGGTCTTAATGTGCGTTAATGTTTCGACAAAAGAATAATTACTTGACCAAAATAATTTTGTCCGTGTGGGTAGTAGTCTTACAAAATGGAAATACATTAACCTAAGAAAACGTTGAGCCTTGACAATAAATTATGCTGCAGTGTCATCAAAAATCTATAATTCATGTCCTATTTTTATGACGAATATTGTCTTCATAATCTAACAGCAGGCTAGCCTATGAATAGTAAAAAAATTCTTATACAAGAAAACTGAAGGGAAAAAAGCTCATGGTGAAAGAAAAATGATACAGCTTCTGTAGATTAAGGATCCAGTGCACTGAAAAGGCCGAAGTCTGAATTCCCCTTATATGCAGATCTTAGTTGAGCATAAAGGAATGGTCTTCATGCCTCTACCAAGAAAAATCCTAACGTTCAAGAGAATTCCAGATTGTTTACCACTAATTTTATAATATTCAATTTAAATTTTAAAGAGGTTTGTTCCTATTAATTTGCTTTTATCCTTGTAAGTATAAACGTTAGAAAATATTTTGCCAATTCGTTATATATTATTGTCTGTGTTACGAAAAAGAGATCATATCAAATTACAAAATGTTCTTTTTAAGCAGATTCTTTCAAAGTAATGAATTAATACATATGTGGCGACACAATATCTATTTTTAAGAGATTTTCTTTTCTTTCGTTGGCAACGTCCAACTTAGTTTTTTGTACATATATAATATCTGGTTCGTAAATTATTCCAGAATAATTCGTTTATGTGCTTTCGGTGTAATATGTGTTGTATGTAATAAATAACTTAAATAAAATGTAACGCTACGCAATCAATCCTCCAGACATACAACTATCTTTTTTAAAAAAATAATAAGTTTATAAAATTATGAGTAAAATTATGAAAAGTTATGTCCACAAATTTGTTAGTTAACCCAAATAATATTTTCAGGTATATTTCAGTAAAGAAAGAAATTATTTTGTTGCTCTTTATATTTTTATAAGGATTTTGGTTTGATTTATTTCCGAACAGCTTAAATGATGAAAAAGAGAAAATAATAATATATTAAATAATTCTATGTGATATAAAATATGCTGTCTTACTTTAAAATACTGCAAGGGTGCTTTTCAAAGAAATTGTATTTTATAGAATCATGAGAGAGAATTATACTTACATAAACTAGGGCTTAGGTTATAAGTAAGTTTTTAAAGTTTTTATCATTGATCAAAGTAGAGAAATAAAGTGTCTGAGTATCAGTTCAAAAATATTGTAAACTACTCACACACAAATAGGAGAGAATTAAATTTTTTTTTAGTGAACATTGAGAAAGATATTAATAGTAATATAAAATATAACTACAGTCAACCCTCCTATAACGCGGTGAGTGCGTACCGCGTATAATGGAAACCGCGCTATAAGAAACTCGGATTTAACCGTACAAACCAGGCTAATTGGTAGTGCGTTCTATGGAAACCGTCCACCGCGTTATATGGAAACTGCGTTTTGAAAGTACCGCGTTGTTGGAGGGTTGACTGTATACATATATTTTATCTGGAAAAAACCATACAAATATTTTAACAGTATAATTATTATATTAGGTATACTGAAAAATTCTGTCCGTTGATAGGTGACGATGTTGTTAAAACCATTTTAGAGTAAGATCTTTTTCTGACATCATCGGATATCGCGGAAAGTTTAATTCAGTTCAGCAAACTATTTCGGACCATATTCGGAAGATAGGATTGGTGTTGGAATATTCAAAATGAGTGCAAAATGAATTAAGTCAGAAGAATTTTGATGATCGAGTCATCATATACTTATCGCTGCTTGTTCGGAACAAAATAAAGCTCTTCTTGAGCTGGATGATAATTGGGGATGAAATGTGGATTACCTACCAAAACATTGTAAGAAAAAGGGAATCCTAAGAAAAAATATGGGGAAAACCTACCTTTTCCAAGTCTAAAAGCAAATTCTAGACCAGAATAAAGTAATGGTGTGTATATGGTGAGACATTTGAGGACCGATACATTATGAAGATTAAAAATTGAACGAAAAGCTCAATTCGGAAAAATATTTTCAACAACAGGATAATTTAAAGGAGTAGTCAAAAAAAGAGGCCGGTGATGTTCCAAGAAAGAGCAGTCAAAAAAAGAGGCCAAGAAAATAATTCGTCAAAAACATTCAGTACTAGGCAGGGAAATTCTATTCCATATATCATATTCCCCAGACTTATACCACTTGTTTCTTCCTTGCAAAAGTTTTTGTAGGGCAAAAATTTCAAGAAAAAAAAAGATATCAGACAGGCACTACTTCATATTCTGACCTCTAGAGATAAGATATTTTTTAAAAATGTGATACACAAATTGCCATCACACTGGCAAGAAGACATAAATAATGATGGCAATTATATTATTCAATAAAGTTTATTCAAGGTACGAAAAATTTATTCTTTTAGTTTATTCAAAAAGTAGACAAAACTTTCAGGTAGATCTAATATGTTCTCAAGTTCTAAGTCAATCGGAATATCGCTCACATAAAAACTGATTCTTTCAAGCAAATAGAAAACAGTTAGGTAAAAAATGTCAACTGTGAATTGTGCAAATCATAAATTTGAAATTTCGTTTCCAATTTTCTTTAAATTATTTATTTATAATTAATTTTTTAGAATATATTAATCATTACTGTTTGAGTTTCTCTAAAAAAATGACTGAAATAATTTTTCATGAATGCTGTTTTATTTTCATATAAAATGTACGTAAGAAACATTTATTATGTTCTTATGAAACACTAAGGATTCATAGATCTTTGAGAAGTGAAGGAATATGAATTTTTTTCTACATAATAAATATATCATACTTAGATATTCAAATTCATATAAATATAATTTTTTATTAGATTTTAGCATGTTTCCTTTTAAACGTAAATGCACATGCGCAACTCATTACTCAGAAATGGCACATTTTCATGCCACTGTTAAATGCTTTCTTACACACATGTAGATTCCCACGCTTGTAAAATAGATTAAAGATAGTGGAATCAAAAACATGATTCTTAACACTTGCTAATTCCTTCATTGAATCAGAGCTTCCAGCAAGTAAGTTGTGATTGCGTTTCACTATTTAAATTTTACTTGCAATTATTTTATCTACATATGTTCATATTTTTCTATACATTACAAATAATTTGTATTTTCATATTACTTTCATAAATAATGCGTTAAAGTTAAAATATATTCACTCGTTTATTTAAAAAATTTATCCATATAATAAGTACATAAATAAATTAAATTAGAATGTTTTGTAAGTTATGTGGTTTTTAAGCGATTCATCCACTTGTCTGTGAAAAAGAAATTAACTAATATGCAATACATTTGCTGGTTTATGAAAATATTTGAAAGTTATTTTCAAAAGTATTATTAATTTTTATTTCTTGGATGAAACTAATATTGGATATATATATATATATATATATATATATATATATATATATATATATATATATATATATATATATATATATATATATATATATACATACTATATATATATATATATATACATATATATATATATATATATATATATATATATATATATATATATATATATATATATATATATATATATATATATATATATTAAATATATATATATAACAAAAAGTTTAAGATTTGTATTAGGCAATGGTATAATCGAAAGTGTTTTTTTTATTTTTAAAAATTACTTTATTTATAAATATATATTATTACTTTGTTTTTATGTAATTAATTAATTTGAAAATTTCAATTGAAACTTATATGATAATCATAATTGATCAAATACTAATAATTATTTTAAAAGAATAAATAATTCTCTTTTTATTGGATTAATTTGTAAAATTAGAAAACAACTTTATATTTTTATTTTATTTGTACATAATATTTTATTTCCACATTAGTTCAAAAAACTAATACAAAAACTTATAAAAACGATATAAATAAACAGTAAATTTAATTTAGTTTTGCTAAGAAATCATTTAAAAAAAGTATGTATTATTTAAAAATTTCTCAAGATTATTTTATGAAATATGAGAAAAATTATATCCATATGAAGTTGACACACATTACTGCTTAATTAGTTTGTATTTTTCAGATATTATTTTATTTAAATGTGTGTGTGTTAAATCTTTACGCAAACCGTAATTATCTAGGTTATATTAAGTACAGTATATTTTCGCCCTTTAGTGGAACATTCATAAACTACCTATCGCAGTATTGGAAATACAATATTTAAGTACCATAAGATATATTCAGTATAAACTTAATGGAGGAATTATGATTTAAATGAGACTGAAAGATTTTCCCTATTACTTTATTTCATTTAAGGAAAAAAAGAGCATTTTCCTTTGAGAATTTTATGAAAGGTATAAATTTGTCTTAAGAAATATTTCATCGCTTCATGCGAAAAGTTAAAACAGTGCTTGATTTGAAATCTTCTTCATTTTTGAATTTTTCGCCATTCAAAAAATTCTGTAAGTACAAAAACAAATGATAGTTGGAAGGTTAAAAGCCCGGGGAATATGGTGTATGGGACAGATTTCCTAGACTAGTTGTGCAATTGGTTGGTTGGTTCTTATCTCCAGAGATCTGATGGAGTCAGACCATACCCATAAATCCATTGACGAGTAGTAAGTCGGAAACAAGGAGAGGAGAGGTGAAAATTTCCTCCCAGAGAAGTCCCAAGCAGCTTAAAATATTATCAGCTGAAGCCGGATGTTGGCAACATTTTGGGAAGAGAGGGTAAGATTTTATACCCTCATTAAAGGTAAGATATTTTAAATGCCCACTGGCAACTGGCAAGTCGTGAAAGGCGGGTATTGATAATTCTACCGCATGAAAGAACCAGAGACTGTCCCGGCTTATTAGCCCTATACCAATCGTGAGTGGGGACTCCAACCAAATTCTTTTATTTACGTTTTTTGTTTTAGAGAAGAATTTCTGGTAGGTAACTTCATCAGATACAGATGCTTGTAGGCTGCAACCGTCCTTGGCTAAATAGTCTGCTTTCTAGTTTTCAAAATGATTTACATGTGATGAGATCCATTGGAAGTGATCCAATGATCAAGTGAAATACGCTTCAAATTGTGAAGGATAGATACACTTATCGTATCAACGATATAGATCCAATTATTGAGATGTTCCATTGAACTTCGGGTATCAGTCAGAATTCAGAGATTTTCATAATCTTTTTCTTTCAGAATGGATTCAAGTTTCACATCCACAGCTAATAATTCGCTTTTAAATACGGAACAGAAGTCTGGATTTCGTTGACCAAGAGTAAAAGTGTTTTTAGTTGTTTTGTTATAAATGAAACTACCTGCAAGATTATCTGTTTTAATTCAATCGGTATACAATTTAATGTCACTTCTAGGATATTATTTATGATTTCCGAGGTTGATTGTCTAATATGTTCTGGTAATGCATTCTTTTTATTGATGGAGGAAGAAAGGTTGAAGTGAAAATGAACTCTGGAAAAATTCTATGTTGTTGACATGCAGAAATGAAGAGAATGTGGTTCAACATTATCATCAATAGCTCCCTGAGACAAAGCCTGGTTAAAAGGGCTATTTTTCTTGAGTTTTTGGTGGCTTTCCCAATTACAAAGATAATTTGAAGTATTGTTTTGAGGGCCATAGCTGTAAAGTTTGCTAAAAAATTTTGTAAGACAGGCCTGTCTTCGAACGTGAAGAGGTTCCAAATCAGCTTCGAAAAGGACAATCTCTGAAGGGCAGTTCCTTTTCAGACCAGTAATTATCCGAGCTGCATTTAGTTGAACTTGATCTAATTTTTTCAAATTGTAAACTGAGGCACAACAATACATTGGAAAGGCATATTCAAGAATAGGTCTGATGAGTGCTAGATATGTAGTTATATGGGGGGGGGCATCAGCTTCCCAATCTCTACCTGCAATGTATTTGAGAATGCTTATACGTATTTTTACCTTCAGATCTAAGTAATCAATGTGTTTGTTACTTGTGAATTAAGGTTCAAGTATATATCCGAGGTACTTTGGGTGTTTTTCATAGGCAAACCTTTGGTTTTTAAACATTAGTTTTGGTTCATAATTATATAGATGTTTATTTGTTGTAAAATAGTAGTGATTGATTTAGAGGCTTTAAATTTGAGTTTGAGATCTTCAGCAAATTATGTCAATGCCTTTAATGAGTCATTGAGTTTGGACTCAAGGATATCTATATCAGCTCCTGAGCACTTAATATCAATGCCGTCTGCGATTTCATGACGTCTGCAATTTTATGACGAACTCTTTCCTTGGACTCTTTCACGGACTACTCCCTTTAAATTATTCAGTTGCAGACAATATTTTTCTGAATTGAGCTTTTCATTCAATTTTTAATGATCACAATGTATTGTTTCCCATTGTTCTACCATATACACAACATTATCTTATTTAGAACCAAATTTATTTTTAAAGTTGGAACTGCTAGGTTTTTTGCATAATATACCCTTTTTCTTACGGTGTTTTAATAAGTAATCTAATTTTTAAATACAATTATCATCCGGTTCAAGAAAAGCATGATTTTGTTCCAAACAAGCTGAGATAGGTATAGGATGACTCGAACATCAAAATTCTTCTGACTTAGTTCATGTGGTACTCCCTTTGAATATTTCCACACCAATCCTATCTTTCGAATATGGTCCGAAATAGTTTGTTGAACTGAATTAAACTTTCTGTGATCTTCGATGTTGTCAGATAAAGATCTTGCTCTAACATGGTTTTAACAACATCGTCATCTATCAATGGACAGAACTTTTCGGTAGACGTAATGACGTAATACATATAATTTATAAAAGCATTTAAAAATTAATTTAAAATAAAAAAATAATTATTTATATATATATATAGACACACACACACACACACACACACACACACACACACACACACACACACACACACACACACACACACACACACACACACACACACACACACACACACACACACACACACACACACACACACACACACATATATATATATATATATATATATATATATATATATATATATATATATATATATATATATATATATATATATATATATATATATATATATATATATATATATATATATATATATATATATATATATATATATATATATATATATATATATATATATATATATATATATATATATATATATATATATATATATATATATATATATATATATATATATATATATATATATATATATATATTTTATGACATTTAGAATTACAGTTTTCAGTTTTCCAGATTTTTTATAGATGCAATGAACGAGTTTGCACTGTGCCGTACAAACCGATATCACTGACTTTTAGAAAAATGATTTTCTAACACAATCTCGAAGTGATAAAGCTTAATGTGAAAAATCTTCAAGCGAAATAAATTTTTCATCACAATTTGTAAACTGTCTTCTAGTATGCCACAGGGAACACATATTTTCCGTGTTTTGTTCTTAAAGTACGAATGTCTCAGTGTTGAATTTCTATGTGATAGCTAATAAATTTCATGAATCCCTACTTGCTCTATCCCTACCGCATCTGGTACTTATTATCAATATTACTGTAAGAAAATTTAAGATTTGAAACTTTTAACGTCTTTTCTTATAAGATTCATAATTTTCTTGATATTTTTCACAATGTCAAAATTAACGATCAATTTCTAAATGACGATTTACCTGAAATAAATTTGTAATTTAGAATGAGATTCATGAAAAGATCCGTTTTAACCAAACATATAGTTTAACTAGGCAAGAACAAGTTAGAAAATAAACAAAAAATGCTAAAGAAAGCTTAGAATTATAGACCAAAAAGATGTTTAAAGCTACAAATCTTAAATTTTCTTCTGGTAATCGTGAAACTACGAGTGCTAGATATAGACAAGGTAAGAAGTGATCCACAAAATTTGTTAACGATTATATTAAAAAATCAAAACTGAGACCTTTAATATCTTAGGAACAAAACACAGAAATTTTTCTAGTGGTATAAATGAAATCACTTCACAATTTGTGAAAAAATTATTTTGCTCGAAGATTTTCGAGATTAAGCATTTTAACTTCGTGATTGTGTTAGAAAACCATCTTTCTGAAAGTCAGTGATATTATCGATGTGTTTGAAAGACAGAGTGCAAATCTGATAAGTGCAAATGTAAAAAATTTGGAAAACTATATTTTAAATGTCATAATATTCAAATGCATTTAAATAAATAAACTAACTAATAGATATAAATTGCTCAAAATAAATAAAATTACTAATAAATATAAAAAATACTTTTTTTTTAGAATGTAGGTTTAGTTTGTTTTGATATAGAACTGTTTTTTTTTTTTATAAAATCTAATAACCTATATTTTATACTTTATCCAGCTCTTTTAGTTATCAAGACATGAAAATTATATATACTTCTTAGTTAATATTTAATTTAAAGTTTCATTTTGATTAGATATGTATAAAAATGAAGTTTTTACTGAAATAAGAAGCTAGGCTTTATTTTACTTTTAGCAATTTTGATCATTTATTTATTTATTTATACCTTATACTGTTATCTAATTCATCAGTCTTAAAGTATCTACTGAAATGAACAAACAAAAGGGTTACTGTTATTTACATTTTTAAATTAAAATATGATTGTTCATTTTATTCTAAGCCCACATGATGTTCTCAAATGCTTAAGAATGAAATGTACTTGAAAATATTTATTTTTTGAATTAAAATATCATTCCTCAATAAAATATCGGAATTTCTCACATTCCCCATTAGGAATTAGAGATTATATATGTTTACTGGTAAAAGTGATAAATATTTAGTAATTTATCACATTTATATACCTTGTTTAGTGGTGATTAGGAATAATCTCCGGTAATTATACATAATTTCCAATTATTCTCTTTTAGTGTAACAAGCACACACATATAAACTGTGTAATTACTTTATTAAGTTTGAGATCAGAATTGGATCGGATTGCAAGTAAACTGTATATGGAATATTTGTTTATAAGTGGTTGAAAATATTGAAAGACTAATTTGAAGTAATAAAGCATGAATTTGTTTTAAATTACTAAACAAATGAAAACCACGTAAATGATTTAAATTTTCATTATAAAAATTAAGATTAATGTAGCATTTTAGACAGACAATAAATATCTTTTGAATTTTGAAATTAATTAAATCTAATGAATTTGAATTTATCATTTATAATTTTGAAGTCTTACATCAGAGTAATTATCATATTAGTTCATTTATGAAAATTATAATGAGATAAATTTATTAAGTCTTTTCATTTAATAACATTCATTTTAGGCCAATTTGAAAAATGATTTCTTTCAAAGCGGCTGTAAGGTTATCCGTCCTCTTCTCCATTTTGTTTTCTATTGGAAGTACAAGTAAGTCAAATCTAATTTTATAAATTGATACCTGTAAGGATTGGATAATGCAAAAATATAAGTTCAGTTTGAAATTATATATACTTTCATAAATTAACTGACTTTTGCAAATAATTTATTTTTCATTTCAATTTTTATTTTTAACTAATTAGAATGGAATATTTAAAGTTATTTTTTCATTATCACAAATTAAATAAATTGAAAATGGTTATATCTTAAAGAATTATAATTTTTTTTACATATCATCTGCCAAAGAATAGCAATTATTACAAGCAAATATAACTAATGATTTTCTCATATAGACAAAAATAGTAAGCCAAACTTTCGAAAACCTTCTTTTGTGCAAAATAAATGTATTTTTCCTTAAAAATATATCGTGTTATAAATATGCAACTTTTCTACTTTAATCAGAAACATATTTTTATGTTACTGAAATTAAATATTATGTTAATTAAGAAATATACAATATCTGATATATTTGAAAAAGGCAGAAATATATAATAATTTTATTTTGAATTTTACAAGCTGGATACAAGTTTTTTTAGAAAATTATAAGTAAATAAACATTTAATTGTCAGCTTCAATATATAAAAACACCTCTGTATACTTTATATTAGATAGATAATTCTATGGTATAGTAAATTACCTAACGATTTTACTATATAACTTGCATGAAAGTGATGAATAACATTTTTAACTCAGGTATGTTATCAGTATCAAAGAAAATTATGGTACTAGTGGCTCAAAAATGTTTTAGTTAAAAAACGATTGATATTGAAAATTATGATTAGCAAAATTTTATCTGTATAATAAATAAAGCAAAAGTATATATTTTAAATATAAAGTTTCCTTTTTATTCCAGTAAGTATTTTCGATGATGATGATGCAATTGAGAGAGGAGACAAATATATTGACGACCTTCTCAGAGATATGGTGTATGAGAATGGTCATGAATATGATCCATACATTTTAGAAGACAGCCGAGTTGGTTTCTGGAAAAAAATTACATTTGTGAACATCAGTGGAGAAGCTAAGTTGCATAATGGCTATATAACTGGCTTAAAATCCCTTCATCGCCCTGATCATTGCTCTCTTAAGGAAAAAGGTGACAAGTTGCATGTTTCTGCTGATTTAGGAGCTGGTGTCTTAAATTTCCATTATGACGGTACGGTGAAGTTCATGAATGTCGGGCCAACTATAAGTGTCCATGGAGAAGTTGCGTACGTTGAAACACAAATGGAATTTATTGTCGATGCCAAAACTGGTCGCAATGGAGAATTACTAAAATTTAATATTATGGACATGAAAGGAATGAAAATTTCGATTACTGGACTTGGACCAATGAATTGGGCAATGAATTATTTGATAAGTGGCATCACTTCTTTGTTTCAAGGCTACCTTAAAAGTATGATTGAAAATAAAGTCAGAAACCACATTGCAGAACGTTTACCAAAATATCAATTTCCTGTAACAGGTGTAGATATAACAGAGACAGAGCCTGAACCAGAAACTAAAGAGCCTGAACCAGAAACAGAGGAACCAGAACCTGAGCCAGAAACAGAAGAACCAGAGCCTGAGCCAGAAACAGAAGAACCAGAGCCTGAGCCAGAAACAGAAGAACCAGAGCCTGAACCAGAAACAGAAGAACCTGAGCCTGAACCAGAACCAGAACCTGAGCCTGAACCAGAACCTGAGCCTGAACCTGAGCCTGAACCAGAACCTGAATTCGAAGATTCTGAACCAGAAATCTCTGAAGCAGAAGATAATTTAGAAGAAATTATTGATGCTTTTCATTCTTTATATTCACGTCGCTCTGGTTAAATATAGCAGAAAGCAATTAAATGTTTTTTTATGTTCACAAGTTGGAATAAATTTGATATAACTTAATATAGATAACTTTTCCAAACTTTAATATTATTTAATCTTTATAAATAACTTATTACTAGTTGCCAAACTTCTAAATTTTTTTATGATTTTATTTTAGATTGGAACTCCTTTGTGAGTATTTTTCAAAAGTAGTGTATAATATTAATAAAAGAAAATTTTCATTTTAAATTGTTTACGTCATTTTTAATTTACTTTATTCTGGTTGAGAAAGTTTTTCTTTGAAAAATATAAGTTTTCGTATGACTGAAATCAATTTATAAAATTAAGTCATTTACAGATTTATGTATCTCAATAAATAATACCATTCTTTTGAAAACTTTGTTTCAAACGATTTAAAATTTTAAAACCGAAAATATCCTTAAGCAATTATATCTTTAAAATGCATGTTTTTAAATGTTTACCTATTACTGAGTTCATTTTCTGCCTAATAAATGAATCTTAAATAAATAAGTTTACACTAGTTTTAAATAGTTTTTAACTTTACTAGCTCAAAATGTTTCAATATAAAATATTAGAACTATATTGCATATAAAAACTTTCTTTCTTGATAGATGTTGTTAAGTTGATTTCCTATTTGATTAGAAAAATAGTTCGTTAGTGAGATTTAAGTAGTATTTAAAAAAAGTTTCATAGAACAAAATATCTTGATTCTTATCTAATATTTCCTTTTGCTGATCATAAAATAAAAATCATTTAAGTATACACTATTTGTTATAAAAATTTCTACACCAAGAAAGTGAAACTATACGCACGTGAGGATTACGCAACAGGAATAAGATGCTGTGATATGTAAATGATTAGTTTATCAACTCATTCATGTAAAGGGGGCAGCATTAGTAACACCTAAAATGGGCCTAAATAAAAAAATCTAACACGGCATGTTTCGCATACACAAATTATATTTTAACATTGCTGATCAGTGAAAAGTTTTAGCGATGCCTCACGTAAGAAGAATAAATGTTCACCATTACATTACTGACTATAATAGATGTTGTTTAATAGCCTACCGATATTGCGTTTTATTTGATCGCAATATTCCTGCTCCGGACGGTTGAGATCTCATATCTGTTTGCAGAATATAGAATCAATGAATATAGGCTGGTTATACGGAATGTCGTATTGGATCTCGAAGACAAGTCATCATTAGCAATGGAAAATATAGACATGATAACGCAATGGTCTTGATGGGTCGCACAGTTACATTTCAAGCTCTGATTTAAGAAATAGTGTCGTTTACAAGACAACCAGTTCGTTGATCAACAGTTCAGCGACATTTGCAGCAGCATGGGCAGTCAGTAAAACGAACATGGTTTTGTCTACATTTGATGTAACTCACAGAAAAGAGAGTCTTTAATAGTCTGATCAATGATGAACTTTTGCAAAATAATGGTGTGACGTCATTGTTTTTAGGTGAATGTTACTTTGGTTTACAGCATTTTGAGGATCACATATGTATATGACGGCATAGTGGTGAATGTATTAAGCCAACTTGCATTCAACAGCTTCATAATATCTCATCATTTGAGAGGATGTTATGGTGTACTATAGGATACCCGTCTCAGTCACCTCTTTTTCATATTGATGAAAATTTGAACAGTGGGTTTTATATTTCTTTTGTGTTACTCGTGACATTGCTCCAGTACTATAATGTATGACTGCATATTTCCAGCATTAAATGGACCTTCTTAATAAAGATAGTACTCAGCTGCAGTTTTAAGCAGGATATTTTGTAAATCTTTCACCAATAAAAAACGTCTTGTCCTTGACTGCTACTAATCTATTGTTATTTCGTGTAATATATATGTATCTAATAAACATCATTTTATTATTCACATTTCTTCATAGTTCAGCAGTTTTAATTTCCAGTAGTTTATTTAATAAATTATTGGGAATTTAAATTTTGCTAGTTTTTATTATATCATGCTTTAATATTTATGTGTATGCAGGAAAACTGCAGAACTAATTCCCTGTAAAAATTCCCAGCAGTACATGGTGTCATGCACTCACCCAGTTTTGTTCGTCATGGAATCACCCAATGGAAAATTGGACTATAACTGCCTGTCAGAGCATCATCATTGCACTGGAATCTGTGACAAAGCAGAATATCCCTTTTGTAATTCTTCATATGCAATGAACAGAAAGCCCTTTCGTCATTGTGCCTTAGAACTTTTGAGTTAATGACTTCAGTCACTTCCATTATTTCTTTTTATTTGTTTGATTCATGTTTCTATTTTTGTACCTACCTCGCTATTGGAAATGAAAAAATGCACTTGATATTATTGAAAATTACTAGGTACATTTCTTTTGGCAATTTAAAAATCAAAAATGATTTTCTTACAACTATTTTAATTTTTAAGATATCATGTAAGTAGTTGAAATCTCTTCATATGCCGAAAATACATATATTTAGCAAGAATAAAGAGGGAATAAAAATAAATTGCGTTGTTATTTCTTCTCCTCTGAGCTAAAGAAGCTAGAATATTCAATGAAAAATACCCAAAGACTTAATGTGGCCAAAAGGCCTTTACATTCCAATAATTATGGAAAATTTTCCTGGGTGATAATGTTAGCTCTCATGGTCTTCAACTAATAGACAATTTTATTCACGAAGAATTAATTATTTGAATTATTCGACCAGCTAATTTCTCAGATATGAACCAAGTCAAACACATTTGAGAATTTTTTGGGAGAAGGTTTAATAATCGCTTATCATCCAGTGAAGGAGTACAATAGTTAGAAAGCTCTTTTCTCCAGGAATATTAAAGTATATCTCAATCCCTTATCGATTAATTGTCATTTAGATATGCGATGTGGCTTTCTGCCATAGGAAACTATATCCACGATTAAAACTTATCTTAATCTGAAACGATATTTTTTGAGTGTATAGTAGAGAAGAATTATATAATGTTTGTTTACCGACAAATGAAATCAAATAATTACTTATTCTTATCTTATAATGTATATGCATTACCCATCATCTTCCAATAAGTAGACCCATGCATATGCATATTTGTGGTACTGAGCTCCGTCATTTTTTCTGTACTTAAATATCATGTATGATACAGCATTAGCATAAGTCGCATACAAAATGAAACAAAATTCACAACTGTCTGACTTCGGAAAAAGCGTAATTGTAGGATAGCATAGAAATTGTCGTTCCTTAAGGGACATATATAGCAGTTGAAGCTTACTAAAATTGACAATGGTTTTTGTGGTTAAGAATTGGAAAATGAGTGGTGATTCTCAGAATGGGCTTCGACTCGGTAGACCAACGAAACTAAGAGACCGATGGGCGCTGTCCAAAGAAATCTGGAAAAACCGCACCAAATCGATTTCTCATATACACCAGGATTTTTAACAAGCATCCAGAACTGATGTTTCAATAAATACCATCCCCAAGGGAAAACATGTATGTGATTTCTATGGTTGTTCTGCCGCCTTTAAGTCTTTGATAACAAGATACAACCACACTGCTCAGTTGAAGTAATGCAACGCATGTCGAAATCGGACCTTAGAGGGAAGGAAACAGGAGTAATGAATCCAGATTCAAGTTTTACCAATCAAATGGCAGAGTCTGAATTTAGCGTAAGCTTTGAAAACGCCTTTTGTTTGAATGCTTTGTGCCAACAGTAAAATTCGGCTGAAATAGAATTATGGTCTGGCGATGTTTCTCGTGGTATGGAACTGTGCTCTTGATCCCAATTCATGAAATTTACATGTCTGAAAGAACTTACATGTCTTCTCCAAGCCGAATGAAAGAAAATACCTCTTTTCAGCATCCAAATACTTGTGGCAATCATGCTCTGGAGGGTTGACGCTGTAATTCCTTCAGGTAGAGGTTCTACCATTTATTAAATATCAATCATTTGTATTTATCTTTTTTATGACAGTTTTTTAAGCACTTATTGGTAGATAGAGTATACCAGTCATCAAAATATGTCCTCATTACAGTTTATATCCCAAATCATAATTATAACTTCTAATTTTTTGAATAATATATATATATATATATATATATATATATATATATATATATATATATATATATATATATGAATAATATATATATATATATATATATATATATATATATATATATATATAATTTTGAAAAGAAAATTGATTAATAGATCCTTAAAATTTTTATTCATTACAAATGAATATTTAAATAAAATTTTCTAGAATATCAATAAATTATTTAAAATTTATAGAAAATTATCTAACACTGAATATTATGAAAAGATAATGTTCAAGCATTTGTATCCGTATTGATAAAATGGAAGTAATAAATAAAATATATAGTAGATAAAGTAGTTTTTTTATGATTATTGGCATACTTGAAATTATCACTGTATATACTCACATACTCTCTATAGGTAATATCTACTATAGCACATATATGCAATTAAAATTACATGATAAAGTTTAAACTTAAACTTAGATAATTAATTTCTTGTATGTCATTCAGGTTAACTTATATTTTATATAAAATTACCGATTATAGCTACTGTTGCTGTTTATGAATTATGTATTACAAATTCAACCGAAAAATTGTTAAAAATATCTGGCTGTTACAAGTCAAATATTTTAGACAAATTTTTCCATTCATTTGTAGATATACATATTAATTTGATGGAAAAATAATATACAGTTGTGTAAGATTTAATTGAGCGTTTATAAGATTATCTGCTAAACAGCTAAGCAGAAAATATCTTTTGTTTATTTAACGAAAATAATGAGAAGTTAGAAAAATTCTAATATCATATATATATATATATATATATATATATATATATATATATATATATATATATATATATATATATATATATATATATATATATATATATATATATATATATATATATATATATATATATATATATATATATATATATATATATATATATATAATTTTAATAATTTAAATACTTACTTCTTAAGGCTCCATGAATAATAATGTGAGGAGTTATCTAAAATATATCAAATTTCTTTCTCTGAGAACTTCTGAGGTTCTCAGACATGAGCAGAGGTTGAACAAAATTGCCCAGATGTAGCTGTAATTACCGTCAATAATTATGGTGATAAACTAGAATATCATGATTACCACAACTTGAGAAAATAACATATGACTCGGAAATACAGTACTTTAAATAATCATTTTAAGAATAAAATGATTATAGCAGTTAAATCCAATTGTTTCAGATGCGCCAAATATTTTACTGGCTTTCCATCACTTCAAACACTTCGATTTTAATCAAATTATTTAACCTAAATAATTGAAAAAATAACTTAAACATTTAGAAAAGATTTTACTATTTTATCAAAAAACCTATGTCTTTAAATTTCTTTGTGGATACTATGAATATGGACCTTTTTAGAAATAGCAGGAATTCTTGATAAGTCCATGACATGTTAATCGAAATAGGTTGAATGTTTGTGATATGTTGGTAATTTTCAACATATCACAAACATTCTACCTATTATTTGTTGTTTGATTTTTATTTGAATTGAAAAATAAAACATATAGTAAATTCCCTCTCAAATAATTTCCAATCTAAAATTGACTTTACGATAAACTGCATTTTAATTCAATTTAATACACTTCCTTCATAATAGATTTTCAGTTACATAGATGGCGACACTGTACTTTAAATATTCTAAATTATTATTTCCAATTATGTTTTTTAAAATTAATATGAATAAAGAAATGGCCACTGAACTCTTGAACATTATTTTTAAATTATATAGAATATTTAAATGTAAATATAATTCTCTGTAATTATTAAGCAAAAAGTCTTATAATTGAAGCTTGATAAATATTAAATTCATTAAAACTATTACGACACAGGAAACATCATACAATTTATAACACTTATTAGCAAACAGTCACCATTTCCTTGGGAGCATTTGAACACTATATTTTATAGAATACCTTTAGTTAATTAATGTTTTATTATAGTGTTTATTATGTATATTTTACAGCTTTTTTTACAATTTTTTGTCCTCTCTCTCATTTCTGACCTTTCTCTCTTTTTTTAAATTTTACACTTATTTGCAAAATTTATTACAAAATTAAAATAATGCTTTTAAAGTAACGCTTAAGATATAATTGCTGTCTTCCTTGATTGATACAGAATGCAGCAAAAAAATAGCGACTATATTTATTAGTGACAATAGAAACAGAATTACCAATATGAGTTACAATTGAATTTTTAGAAGTTATTAGATGAGATCATGTTTTTGTTGTAAACAAATATTTTAAGGAAAAAAACTACAGTTGTAGGGTAAGCGAGTTCCACTCAACACTTAGTCTATTAACATGGTAAGTGAGGCATGCTAAAATTACATCGTTTGATCATACTTTCAACAAGCTGATCACCACCAAGCAATCTCCATTCCCTCCATAAAGAAGTTAGAAAAAACTCTTTAGCCAAGTTTATCAAGATGATTGCTTAGTAATGATCTTTACACTGGGAAATTGCTACAGTGTACAATTTGACAGAGAATAAAATTGTTGAAATATCTTAACCAAATCCCTGCTCATCCCATGATGCTGTTCAGATGCTCCAGAGTAAATTCGTATGAATTGTTCTCTCCTGAATCAAGACAGATTTGTATCAGGTTGTGGAGAGATAAAACTCAATATTATTTAATCGTAGATATAATCTAATTTAATATCATGAGAAAATTTTCTAAGCAGCAAATAAATGCAACATAACAGAAATATTCTTAAATCGTGTTGTTTGTGCATGAGTAGTTTATTACTAGAAATGAAAATTATTCTGACTTACAGAAGAGTATTGGTCTTTTATAATACTTCAAATATTTGAAACTTTCAGTTTGTGAATGTTTTTGAAGTCTTATATAATGTTACAATATTCTTTTGGGTGTGTCTTATCTTTTATAAATATCATTCACACTACTTAAAATCTATTCAAAGCAATATTTTGAGTTTGAGCATGTAAAGAAGTTTGATTCTTTGGTTATTTTATTAAAGTTGTTTAAATTTAATAATTAAAAACACGTAAGATTAAAATATAAGTTTATTAAAAGTAAAGCTACATGGTTTTAATCCCAACTAACATTTTACTTTTCAAAATTGTTACTCAAATAGTTGATTTTCGGCATGAAATATCTTTTCACATGTATCACTTGAGTAAAAGCGAAAGCTATGAGAATTTTCAAGATTTTTAATTTTCCTCATATACACATTTCTAAGATATAATGCGATTGTTATAAAAATGAAACCATTTCTGAACCCAAAACATATGCCATTTTAACGTATTTTAGCATTTTGTGACAGAAATAAATTCATTTGATTTATTTACTTGAAACAAATTATACACTGCTTTTCTGGTAACTTTTCAATTATTCAATTTCTGAATTGTTTCTCTGATATTTTTTGTTATTGTTTGCTAGTTATATTATTATATTAAATTATGGTATTGTTAAAATTTAATTTTGAATATTTCTTGAATTTTTTCTGCAAAATATAAAAAGATAAACTTTAATTTAAAAAGCTGTTAAACTGATATACGTGAATTATTTAAGTAAATAAAATTAAAAAACTTGCATTATTCATAAACTTGAATATTACTTGCATATTGTTGTACATTCAGAATTAAAATATGTAATCGGAATTGAATACAAATTTCTCTTTTACGACAAAATTTGATGTAACTCTTTCTCATTGACTACATACAATTTTACATCTGTTGTTCTTAAGCCACGTTGGCATTGATTTTAGGTTTTAACTGATAATCTTGTTAATCTGTACGGTTGGAGAAATTTTATTAGCTGAGATAAAGCATTTTTCTGGATTATTTTTTTCTTTAAATCTTGAAACTACTGTGAAAAAATTCAGCTGTTAAAACTTTTATCAGTTTGACTTACAATTTAATGTCAACTATCATCAGTTTCCTTAGTATTGGTCCCTTGGTGTTCTGTTTGGATCCAGTACATATTTTAAGGTGAGTACATTTCTTAAAAAAATTTCCCCTTGCAATACATAAAGTAAAAATATGTTAATTCAGAATCATCCAATTAAATAATAAAGTAAGCGTCCTTTAATAAAAAGTAAATAATAAACTTATTCAATTTAAAATTTTTTAATTCTGATTAAATTTATAAAATAAAAAAGTGCATTATAACATTTGAAAATATGAAAATATCTAATAATAAGTTGCTTTTCTTGATGTTAATATTCATAAAATGTATATTAAATGCATGGCATTAGTAATTAATTTTCATTAATAAGCAATGCAATTTACATACTATATTTTATTCGTCAGCATTATATAAAATTAGAGAGAAATAAAACATTAATCATTATATTCTAAATAATATATCTTATCTACATAAATCACACACTATTTATAAAGTTTTATATGTTAATTAATGCAATATTATGCAATGAACTTATCTTTGTAATGAGATTTAGTGTTATTTTTATTAGTAGGACACAATACGCATATGATTAAATTCCTAATTAGTATCATCTTATGGTACAAAATGCTTTAAAGTGTTAAAAAATACACATGAGACAGTGATAACTACGTAAGTTATTTGTCAGTAAATAGGAGAAGAAAGAAGTTAATCTCTATTAATTTCTACGTAAAAGAAAATTTAACATATAGTGAAAATTAAATCTTAATTTTCTTTTAAATGAAAATGTGTGTGTGGGTCTGAAAAATTCAATTAAATTAATTTCAAAATTTATATATTTTCTCTAAAGAAAATATAATTTTTAAAATTAATTGAACAATATTAAAAAGGAAGTAAATATCATATTCACTGAGCATTGCTATAATTTTCTACAACACACAAATCAAGTTATAAATAAAAATTAAGTTACATTACAAAAATAATTTAACTATTATTTTATACATGATTACTTAAATTTACAAAAATATATAATATTTAATAATAAAAACTAATTTTTTCTATAACATAACATTTTTCTATAATAACATAATTAAGTTGAACATTTTTATCTCCTCTTATTCTAAATATTTTATTCGGTAACTTAACTAATTTCGTTTTGTAGATGCTGCTGATACTTTTAATAGCTGCTGCTGTGCTAGCAAGTAAGAATGATTTTTAAACATGTATATCTTACTTTTTTAAACAAAAGAGAATAGCTTTCTTCTTTTTAAATACTGACAATTTTTATTCATAAAAATATGATTATTATCTCTTATTTAAGAATTAAAAATACTCTAGTAATAAATGTATATTTTTTCACATTCATTTATATTGTTGCCATTTAAAAATTCTTACTATGCATTTTTAACAATTTAAAAGATAAATAATAATAAATTTATATAGATTAATGAAGAACTTTATATTTAGGATAGTGTAATCGTAAATTAACCCTGAGACGAAAAGTTACATTTTATTTGACATTATAAACACGATGCAGTGAAAAAAGCTTTTTTTAAAACATTTTATAAGATATTAATGAAAACTGATGTTTTATATAATTGCATCACAGTTAAGCTCTTTCATTAGAATTCATGTGTTTGTCGAAAGTAAGATTTTGAATTCAATATTTAATTTGCTTAAAATTTAGCGTATTGAAAAAGTAAAATATTTGAATTTTTGAAAATATTTTTAATTTAAAAATTAATTACTTTCGTTTGAAATGAAAACCAACCATGATAATAATTTTTATTATTTATGATTATACATTTTACTGGGGGATTAGTATTAATTAAAAATTAAGTTTTATGTTAATTGTGTTTTGCATATAACTAGTTTAAGTTATGATATCTTTTATTCAAAATTCTTCAAACATAGCACAGATATTGGTTAATTTGTCTTCACATGAAATTGCGAGATTCATACAGAGGAAAAGATAAAAGGAAATCAATTCTAAATTTGCTTTAATATCTATATCTACCTATGTATATATATATCCTTCTTCCTTCTTCAAGGGAAGGGATATAAATATACCTTTATGTACCTTCTCCCTTTACTTGAAGCGAATTGAAGGCCCGTGTACCACTCTGATTATTGACATTTGGTCTCCGTGTCGCTTCAAATCCCCAAGTTTCGTCATCTAAAATCGATTTGTCCAAAAACTTAAGATCACGTTTCCACTTGTTAGGTTTTATTGGAACGTTTCAACGCACTGTGACTTTTGATCGTCAATAAACATTTTTAAATCATTTTTGCCCAAACCTTCCGTAGGTCATTATGGTTTGTAGCGATTTCATGATATTGTGTTTGCGGAGTGTTTAACGTGTCAGGCATTAAATGAACACTTAATCATTGATTTGAGTTCAACAGTTTTCTCAAAGTAAGTTGCGTTGTCATCCGTAGTGTTCGTGGATGGCCGTCTGACATGGTTTTCATCGTCGGCATATTCCCGGCCTTGCAAAAAAAAAGTCTTGCGCCAACGAAGCATTTGCCTATCTGACAGGTATTTCTTTGTAAGCAGTCTTGGTTGAAAATTCTGTAGCGGTTTTGCCAAATTTCACGTCAAACTTGATCGCAAATCCTTGTTCTAACGATGGCTGCATTTTCACTCCTAACTGCCACTGGCAGGCATGGTTTTACTCTCCAGATGAGCGAAGCACATTAAGTGGCAACGCGCTGCTGTTCAGCTGGATATAAAAATGGAAAATTCATATGAGAAAAGTTAAAAGATTTCAAATCGATGCATTTAACTTTTTATATGTATGCAAATATTTTAAAAATAAATTTCATATACAAATTTATAGAGCTATGCATAGTTACATACCTGTTTCATTTGTATAGTGGAATATCATGCATGTATAGACTTCTAAACAAGCATATTAGATTTATAACCGAGTATTATAAGTTTAAAAGAAAAGATCTTCCTCAACAATACCACATACAGATCAAAACCAAATCTTTTAGGCATATGAGTCTACAATTTAAAAAGAAAATTTGCAATCGATATTAATAACATATTTATTCTGTTTATCCATCAAATTTTTGTCCATGGTTGAAATGAGAGCAGCTACATATAACAGATGCAAATTTTTATCAGGATTTTGGTTCCCGGCTATCTTAAAGCAAAGGTTATATTCCATTCCAAAATTATTTTATAATTTTATTATTTTAAATCATAATTAAGGTTGATGTAAATTCATTGTAAAATTGATTATGTCTTGAAGTAGTTAATTAAAACGGTGTATCACTTTTCTGGAACTCTGTTTACCTAAAGAATGAAAGCGTATGGTCTTTCTCCCTTTTAAAAGTGACATCTAATGGTAACCAATGAAGATAAAAAATATTTAAAGTACTATATGCTACCTTATTTCTACATTCCCAGTGTAGTTTTTTTTTTTTTAAAATAATGATATTTAATATTTTTTTAATACTTGAAATATTGCTTCTTTACTATAACGAGTATACTTGCACTTTTCCAATGCATAGTTAATCATAAATGCACTGGTAAGAGGATGAAAGGAACTCCCTCTCTCTTTATTAAATATTTAACACATTCATAGTTAAAGTTCATTCATTTGCTTTCAGTACCTCATTTGTCTTATTTTAATTAATCTATACGTGGGACCTAATTTTATGGTTTAAAACAGCATTCTGAACAAAGCTATGTAAATAATACTTAAAAAATGTAAAGTTGGAATAATTATCATAGAAATTTAAAAATTAAACATTAATTTAAGTCCGTTAATGAAATCTTTGTCTCGCCTTAAATAATTAAGAAGAATACCACTTGTAATTTCTTAAACATGCAAGAATATTTTTAAAATCTTTATCGACAGTAGGAAGTTTTATATAAAACATTTTATAGAAACTGTTTTTTTAAATATAAATTTTAATCTTTCTTAAATTATTTCACAGGCACTCAAGCTTACACACACAGAGATGCTAACAATTACATAGATTTCGTTCTTCGGGAGCCCTTTAGTAGAGAGCTGTTGTACAGTAGATTAGATCCTTACAAGCTTCCAGACATCCACGTTGATTTAATCAGTAGGAGAATTACCGATAATGAAGCCAACTTGAACAAGGGGCATCTAATAAATTTATCTCAAGTCAGGAGAAGTGGCGATTGTTCAGTCCCGTTGTGGCAGTCAGCTAATGTATCATTCACTTGCACACTCTCCTTCCCTAACCTTGCTCTCAATTATACTGCTAATGTTACCTATGACAGCATGCAGTTGGTTTTCTATCCTAAAGCAGCTATCCAAGGTACAGAAGTATCAATTCAAGTAACAACAACCAGACAAGAGAACATTCCAAGCTTGAGGATGTTCTACATTACTGATATTGGTAGAATGACGGTGACCACAAAAATGATCAGCGTTGGTGACATATCCCGTGAAATCGGTCCACCTGTCCGGGACGCTATTGTTAGTGAATCTACAGTGAATCTGCATAAAGCTCTTAATGGACGTTTCAAAGAGGCGCTGGCTTTTAGTATCTACAAGACACCAGTTCCCTTCGTAGAAAATATTAAATAGCTTGGAATTTCTTCCTATAAAGAAAGAAAAAATATGTACTAAAATAAAAATATATGATTACTTCAATATACAAGTGTTTATTTCATTTTAAAAAATCTCAGTTTTTCTCAAAGATTAATTATATTTCTTAATAGTTTAAGTTGAAAGTTATTTTGTCAAAAGATGGCTAGCTTATCACAACAGAATAAACAGATGATTACATTGCGACAAATCAAAAGTACCGAAATTGAAGAGCTTGAGAAACTATGGTATTTTAGTAAAACAGCTGATGAACGGACTGAATTGAAAATAAATACAAATATTCTATCTTTAAAGGAAAGCAATACATTTTTTAAATGACAACACTTGACAATAAAATTTCACTTAAACTATTTCAATTTAAAACTAACAATTCTTATTTATATGTTACAATTCTGAAGCATTTTTTAAAAATTATATTAAAAGAATTCACGCTGTCACTTAAAGAAACTTATATTATCACATGTGAATATTTTAAAAGTATACTGTCATTTTTAATTGATGCTTTACATCCACTTTTAAGCAATACTTAAAAGTAGTAAAATTCTTACTCATAATAAAAGAATATTTAGCTTTCTTTTACATATGTTACATATGCATTGCAAATACATATAGAAGTATGCTGAATAGAAGAAAAAATCACTAAAGACAAATTTCCTGAGTGCTCAGAAAACTCATTGTTGATAGACATTTTTTCCAATCGTGAGTGTGGTAAATTGGTGTCTCAATCAGCAGTCGTCTGACAGTTAATTCAACACTCAACTTACATTTTTATTTGTAATTGTTCAAAATACTCTTTAACCAAGAATTCCTAGTTAATTAAGCTCACTGTGTCTTTCTTGAACAATTAAAAAAATTACTGTGAGAATCTTGAACAATTAAAAAATTAGAATTCATTTGAAATTTAAAATAAGATTTTTTATATGAGCTTATAGTAAGACATATTTAATAAAAATTTATTATCATGCTAGTTTCTAGTGAAGAAGATTTTTTACCATATAATAAAATTAATAAATTATTTCATTTCACGTTTACCCTAAAAATTTAGAAAGAACTCATAAATTGAAGTATAAATTATAATTTACCTCAACTTGAAATGAATATGCATTAACTATAGATGTATAGAACTGCAATATAAATATATAATAGTTTTTATATCGCGTCTTCCCTTCCATATTATGATAGTGAAGGTCATTAAATAAAAAGTATACATAAAATCACTTAATTCATATATCCAAAAATTATTTAAATAGTCATATTTAATAATTTGCTTTTTAATGATCCTTTATTTAAAATATTAATGTAATTTTATCATGAAAACAAATTTTATATGTGATTTCATGTAAAATAAGAAGCATGCGTTATAGAATAAAAGTTTACTTGAAAAATATCTCCTTAAAATATATGTGTTGATACTGATTATATGTCTATACTTTTTACTGGACAGAGAGAAAAATGATTTATATGTGTATAAATATATAAGGATTATCAGAAATATCTTTTGCACTGCTTTAATTTTGTACATTACATTGAATTTTCAGATATTGAAATATGAAAACTCAATATTAATAATATAAAGCAACGGAAAATTCATGATTAATTTGTGAAAGATTTATAAAAAATGAATTTTTATATTCTATTCTGATTTTTTCTAAAAGTTTTAGCACTGAACATTAGAATTAATAAAAATTCCGCAATTCTTGAAGTTTAAAATAGTTTTCAAATGAATCCTAAAAAATATAAATATATAAAATGGGAGGAAAAAATTATGGACACACACACACACTACTTTCATATTTTATCGAGAATAATTTTTTTAAATGCTTGGATAAAAAAAAAAACTACAGACTTCATTTTTATGACTTAAAAAAAGTAATTTTAATGTTACATGCACATACGGTGAAAGAATTTTACTAAACACCCCCATTCATGAACCTGCTTACAAATTTGCGTATATTCTTTAAGTTTTCCCTTATATTAACAAGCAAATAGCGTGCGTGGGTACCATTTCTATCTCAGATATGGATCTTTAATTCATTCGGAATCTTATTTAAATATCCCCTCAAATAAACTCTCTCGTCTGCTAGAATTGAACAACAAATCGACTAACATTTTTTGATAACCATTTGTATTTTATTGACAGTATATCTTATAATCCTAGCAATAAGAAGTTAACTTAAGAAAAATTTAAGATCTAATATAAGAACCAGTATATATTTGAATAAACTGAAATTACCCGAACGGTAATAGGAATAAGAATTCATTAAAACTAACTGATAAGCTGAAGGAGATTAATACTTAATTTTTAATACATTAGTGCTTATCCATAGAAAATAAATGATAAGAGGTTAATTACTATTATTTTCTATAATAGTAAAACGCATGTTATTTTATAATTGGGAATAAAGAGTTTTTAACACTTACAATTTAGAAGAGTCGAATTTATACCGATGGTTTGCTTTTAAGCAAGGATTTAAATGCTACTAAAAAGTTTTTTTTTAGATATAATACCATTTTAATGCTAAAATCATAAGACCTCTGCACAACAATATGAATTATTAAGATCTTTCTAGTGGAAATAAAACAAACGCATTTTATTGTGATTAAAATGCCTTTTTCACATGTAAAATTTCATTTCCTATCATAGATTTTAACCTTGCAATAAAGAGTCTTACGATTTGCTTGAAAAAGTATGTAGATCAGCATTTTACTTCGTCGCTTGTGTGTCAATAATGTTATATAATAGCTACAAAACAGGCTGCAAAGAAAGATTTTAAATGTAATTCTCAGGAAAACACACTAAATAATTTGAAACATGATCAGAACTACGTTAAAAATAATATTCTCATGCCATTCCACTATGTTATAAGCATATTATAGGATTGGGAAAATCAGAGATATTATAGTACACTGATGATTAAGAGTTTTCTAAAGATTTTAACTCAACTTGTGTGTTCCTGTAAGCCTAGATAATAGTTTCAGTACTATATGTACAGTCTTATAGCAATTTGATAAGATTACACTAAAAATACTGGATTTTTAAATTTTTCAATTTAAAAGAATGAAATTTTTTAACGAAACATTCAGATGATTTTTACAAATTTTATTATTTTATAGGTAATTATTTTAATTTTCTGGATCTCACAAGAGTTTTTGATTGATAAATTATTATTCTCTTTATTTTTTAAAATTTTCTATTAAAATAATTAATACGTGTATTATCTAACCAAGTTAGGATGATTTCAAAATACTATCACTATGATATATTAAATTTCAATAATATATTTGTAAAGAATAAAAGTAGCTTTTAAATTCAGTTATGCAATGCATTTTGCAAATAATTATTTACAGGTTCTTTGATGATAATTTATCTACTTACTTCTTTCTTATTATATATGTTAACGTAAAAATAAATTCCAATGAAAATCAAAAAATTAATCTTTTTTTACGATTTCACTGACATCTTATACATAATTTAATTTAGTTTTTTGGCTAAGAAATAATTTTCTTATTAAGTGTAATGAAAACAAATGAATCAAGTGAATAAATATAGAGTACTTGCTGTGTCTTTATTTTCTCATAAATATTTACATGTGTGAAAATTTTAAAAATTTTTACTGAGAAAATAAGCAGTGACTCATTTTAAAATTGTAGCAAATCTTTAAATGTAAGTATAAGATTCTATTTTATTGACAGTGATTTGGCTGTAAAATATACAAAATATGTTAATTGCTGCAGAAAAAGTTAGACAATATTTCGACTTATGTAAACAAAAGTTATGACTTTGAATTTGAAATGTAATTGCAATTTTTATTTAAATATTTTTTTGAATTATAATCGTATTAAATTTTTTTTTATCTCGATGCTTGTCATCATCATCAAGATGCACGAGACAGTTTGAAACATAGTTAGGTGGATTAAACTAAAAACTGTACTTTAGATTAAATTAATTCTATCATTTGTTGGGATGCATGTAAAACTAATTGTGAACAGACTTCATGCTATTTAGAGTCTAATAAAATACAAGCTGGTTGCTTTGTTTTTCGTCTCCAATATTTTGAAAAGTTCAACTGGAAATTTTACTTTGGAGTTTCTAATTACTAGAAAACATATTTTAAGAAGTTAAGCATCTGGATAACACAACTTTTAACAATTATTTTAAATTTTTAAACAAGATTTTGCATTATGTTCACAACATGCTAAGTCTTGTTTTTTGAGAAAGGACATCATCGAATAAAACTAAGAATGTCAGTTGGTTAGATTTTGACGATTTGTGGTGTTGACAATTCTTTTCTTTTAAAAGGAGAAATAAAAATACAATATTTTATTTGCAAAATGCATATACTTTAAGCACAGAAGCAGTCAGAATTATCATATTGAAGGAGTACTATGAAAATAATTATATCAAAAATAGGCAAAACGTTCATAGATTTTGTAAATTTTAATTGCTTATTGTGATTTTTTTGGTTTTTGGAAGTTTTTTTGAAAATATGCTAATTTATAAATAGGATTGACGAAATTATTAATTTTCTAAATATTTACTCTAATAATGCTTAATTTTTAAGTCGTGGGAAGGTTCTAAGCCTTTAAATTATCCTATCCTAAAGAATGGCTGTTAGGTAGTCCCTTGATGAATAATTCAAGAAATAAGAAAAATATCCCATTTGTATCTGAAAATTCCTTGAATGACCTTTCTTATGATGAATTTTAATCTACAGATGCATATGCAGGATTATTGAAGAAAGGAAAAATTGGAGTTTCTTTGAGCTATGAGTTGCCAGTTGATTTCTCAGGAATATTTGGCATTTCAATAGAAAGAAAAAAAGGCTTTCAGGTGATGTTATAACTTCTTCTGCATGAATCACTTTTTAGCATTATTTTCACAAAAAAGACAATTTAAATTTAGTTGAAAAAAAAAGAATTTGACCTTATTCTATTGATAACATTACTTACTCTTGTAATGACACTTCTTATTTTCATTTAACCATTTTTACATTTCATCAAATGAAATACTTGTACCTCTTATAATTGTACTATTGGGGAATCAAGGGAAAACTCAAATCACAGTAAAAGAACTCGAGAAGTAAACTTTCGGTCTTAAACATGATTTTAATATTTGAAGAAGCCAGAAGAAACTCAATATAAAGTGCATAAGATTCTCACATAATTCTAATCCTGTTTGACCTGAGGGAAAGCAATATCAAAGGATAATATGAATTATCAGCGGTCGTAGTTTAATTGTTGCAAGTTTTAGCTATAATAATTTAAATATAATATATAATTAAAAAGAAGTGAGTATAAGGAGCTTTATTTGGTAAAAGAAAAAATACACTTGATTGTTCATCATGGAATAAGAGAAAAATTAAATAAAACTTGCTTTAAATTTTATTTACTATCCAGGTTTGAAAAAATATGAATGAAATAGTTATGCGATTGATGAAAAAGCACAAAAAATTTCTAACACTAAAAAGAAAGAATTTAAACTACTTGAAAAAATGACCTGTAAATAATTAACGGTATTAATTAAAAATATTTACCAACACTTTCACTATATTTATATGATTTAATGTTTAAATCAAGAAAATATTATTCATTGAAAACAATATAAAGAATAAAATGAACGAAATTTGAAAGTTAAATTCTATTTCACTTATACGCTTAATGTTTCTTAATATGTGTGTGTGTGTGTGGCATGGATGTTTTATGAAATAAATGACCTATATTATGTTAATATTGAACAATTTACAAATTATTATCTTTCAAACGTAAAATCTTTGAAATATTTTGATGCAGACCATGAGAAAAATAGCTGGATATCCTTGCTTAATTTTGAAGTCTTTCAAAAGTACAAGTAACCAGATATTGCTAAAATCAAAAAATGCAATAAACTACGATGGATCCGGTATTTGCATAGACCTAACAATGCAAACCCAGTAAAAAATCTCACTTTTATTAATCCCATGGGAAACAGAAGACGAGGAAGACCACCAGTTAGGTGGCTTGACTCAGTCGAAATGGACTTTAATCTGATAAGTAAGGGAAACTGGAGGAGCCTTGAAATGGATAGGACCAGATGGCAACAACTATTAGGGACAGCTTTGGCTTGTAACAGGAAGAATAAGAATGAATAATTTACTTCAAACTTATAATACATTAATAAGGCAATAACATATAATAAATAATAAAATGTCAAAGATTAGTTTTGTTGGACATTTTATAAGTATTTTCCTTTCAAATAAACTACACCTGCTAATTCTGAAAGTTTAATTATTTTTATCTGGAAGGATTGATAAAACCACTGGCTGATAATTCATTGCCTGATAAAATTGCTTATAAAATCTACCTTCAAATGTCAATTTCTCACGCTAATATATTAGAAAGCTACTGGACAATTATCTGAGCTTATTGTAGGTAATAATTTATATTTTTATAAATGACTATTTTCATTTAATTAATTAATTTAGTTTTATGAATATAATTTTAATTTTCTAATTTATTTTCGAAACGCTTAAAACATATTTAAGAATTGTTTCATAATTAATGATCTCAGAATTCTTCTTCTTAGAGTTGGGTTTGTATGTCATTGGGCACCTCTGCTTTTATCAGCATTTTGTACTATTAACTCCAAACCCAATGTTTCCTAGTTCCAGTTGCTCGGGTCACCCACTTTATTAATAAAGTCCGATAACCCTTTAATGGAGTGATCTCAGAATTGAAAATATTTTGAGAGATAATTATGTCTGCAAAGTTTTCATCAAATCTTTTTTATTGAAAAGACATACACGTTTAAAATAAAATTTATTGATTAAATTTTATTCTATTTTATAAAATTCCATTAAAATATGATAGAAATCAATTAGAAAATATAAAAATTTACATATCTGGGATATAAAAAATATTTTTAAAATTTAGGCATTAGAAATATAAAGACAAAATTGTGAAAATAACTAATTTAAAAAATGGAGGAAACATTTTTATTTTAAGTTAAAAGGTAGAAAATATTAGATGAGGAAATCGAGAGTTACATGAAAAATACTGAAACAAAAGGAATAAAAAGAATTATAAAAATTGCATATAATAGAACTTTTGAATTTTGATTTAAATCAGAAAACTTATGTATAAAAATTCGTTTGAAATTAATTTTTTATTAACATGATTTTTTTGCTTAATATAATAATTATTCATTTGTTTGTCAATAAAATATTTTCGTTTTTAGTTATTCGTAAGCTTATATTTTTTTAGGAAACTCATTGATTAAAGCAAGTACCCACAATGAGTGCTTATTTCCTCATAAAATCAATTGTTTTTCGGAATATATTTAATTTAGCGTCTTTATGATATATTTTAAACTATAAATATTCAAATCTAATCTAAGCTTTGAAATACAAAGGAAACAAAGACTGCAATACAAAATATAACTACGGTGAGGAAAATTAATTTTTAGTAGAAATAAAAATAGGTGTACATATTAAGAATTATTCCCCCTAAATTAAGTTTATTTTTGTAAATATATTTCATAAAATATTGATTCAATGAACATAAAATTTTTAAAATAAGGATTTTAAATAACGAATTTCCATTTTGTCTTATTGCAGAAATCAAATTTAGTGATGTCAGTTGTTCACGTCTTTCTTATTGCAGTGGGTAAGTAAATATTATTTATTTTCGTCAAAAAATCTTTTTTTTATTTTAAATTTTTTTAAATCATCAAATTTTTAATGAAGATAAAACAAAATCAAAGAAGAATACATTTTTTACAAAATGTGATTTAATTTAAAGTTGTTTTATTTTTTATTACTATACATTTTCATACAGATATTTTAGATTATCTTTTATCCATACAGAATTATTTTTAAGGCGTTTGTTGATTGAAACATGTACAAAAGTCCGTAAATAATTTTGTAGAGATAACATATATATTATATTACTAAAAAAGAATTTTAATTATTTATAAGAGATATAAATTTCAATACTTTGTTGACTGATGGCGTTGTTTATTCTTGAATGCTATAATTCAAAGGTAATAGTTTTCCATTCAAATGCTTTTTCAAGAGTTATTATTATTTCATTATTCATGAAGATATATTATTAAGATGATTAACAAAAATATTAAAAGTTAGACTGTATTACCCTATTACAATCTTGACTGAAGTGTTAAAATACTCTGTGTTATAAAAGTTTTTATATTTTCTTTTGATTGACTTCAATTATTTAAAAGTTTGATACTACATGAAACATCTGAAATTGTCTTCCCTTCCTTTCAAATAGATGATTCATTTTGAAAAAGAAATGAAGATCTTAAAGTATTATAATTTTTTCTAAGTACATATTAAGAAATATTATTTAATGAAAAATTATTATAGACAAAGGTCAGCACACAAAATAAAATATAAATAAAAATTTACAAAAAAGAGACACCAAATTATATTTATTTGTACTTGGTCCATTTATGTACTATATTTTCCTGTGTAAAATAATACATTAGATCCACAAAAAATGCAGATAAAATAAAAATACAGATATAATTATTCTCATATGATTAATTTGTATTTGAAAATATGTATTTTCAAATTTATATAATATTTAGTTACTAATATTAATTTAAATATCCTTTATATTAAAAAGGAAATAACTAAAAAATTACTTCAAAATTATCAAATTCATATGATCTAGAATTTTTTAATGTTAATATGAGTGCAGTTAAGCATTATTTTTATAACCACTAAGAATATGTAATTTAATGTGGAAAATATTTAAATTTATATATAATTTATTGGATACTTATTTCGTTTAACAATATTAACTTACAGAATAATTTGTGATTATCTAGGATTTATATAAAGGCATATAAGCATGAAAATTATAGTAAGAATGGTTACCACACTGACAGTAAAATATATTTAAATTTGTTAAGTATTCATAATAAATTAAATGCAACAAATAAAACACTAAACTGAAATTTAATTTATATACATTTCGTGAGTCTAACTGATTAAGTTTGCTCTCTTTCAAAGCAGAGTGAAGTTAACGATACTTGAGGTACTTTATTTAAAAACTTTCTGAATTAATCCAGTAAATTTTATATTAAGTCTTTTATTGATTTTTAAAACTTTTAAAATTTGTTGAGGAAAAACAATATTTATCAAACATTTCGCAAAATAACAAATGCTTTGTTATTATTGAAGTCAACGCATGAGTTACTGTAAAATATTTAATCTTACAGTTTCCTGTTTTTTTTTTTACCCTCTAAAGTTTGGTTACATAAGAAAAGTATCTTCTTATATTTAAGGAATTAAATTAATTGCATCAAGCTGAACTTAATTATATTTTAAAAATTATGTTAAACTGAGTAAGCAGCATTAATCAGATTATTTTGTGCTTTCAAAGAAACTTATTACTTTTATTTTCATGAATTCAACTAAAGTTTTACAAAAAAAGAATTTCAAATCATAATAAATGTCAAAAAAAGTTTCAAAATATTACAAATATTTAATATTTATATATATTTATTTTGCATATACATATTTAATATATACAAAATATTTATTTTGTGAATTTTATTTGCTAATTATGTTAATTTCTTTAATACCATGATTATAAATTCGTGAATTTTAACTGAAAGTTTTTGAATGAAACATGAAATCACTTTCGCGAAGAAAATAATTATATCTAATATAATTAACAAGTTTCTAAGCAAACTCTACGGACATATTTCCTGTGTATTGCTTTAGCAACTCTCAATACTAAAGTATTGCAACATGATAGCTTGTGTTCAAAGATAATTATGAAAATCAATGTGATGTTGATACTAGAAACCACATTATAGAGTTTACTGGATAACCGAAAAATTTTATTTATTGGAAAATGATATCGAAATATATTCAATAAAAGTTCAATAGTTTTTGGATATATGAATAATTTTAAGCCCTGCCAAAATTTGAATATCTGATTAATTTTCTGTAAATTTGTGTACATTGCTTTCTTGTGTTTGTGTGTATTTACTCTGACCTCTTCTTATCAAATGGGTTATTCATGAATGGTCGGAATGAAATTCTTTATTTTAATGATTACATTTTTAAGGAGACACTTCAGTTGTGGGACTTTTCTTCAACTTTCTTTTTTTATTACATTTTTTACCTGAATAGGGCTATTTAAAAGGTCAAAAGAAATTTTGAAGTAAAAATATTTCATTTTGAAAATTGAAAAAAGTGTTTTTTGTGAGAAACAAAAGATATCTGATGAATTTTAATTATTTTTATTGTGAGTTTTCTGTAAGCATTTAATATTAATTTAATGATTACAAAGTTGCTTATCGTGTTATGTAATCTTTATCTGTAACTAATAACAATTATATACCTCTTTATTATTTTAGATAAAATATAATTTTCTGGGAAAGAAATATTCTAATTTTGATAAAGTAAATCAAACAAATACTAATAAAATTAATAATACAATTTTTAAGTTAAATTCCAACATTATAAATTTTTTAATATAATTGATATCTACAGGTTTAATAAAAAATAAGAGTTTTGGACTTTAAAGGCCATATAGCAACAATAAATATTAGTTTATTTATATGCAGAGATTATCGAAGGTTACTGTTTTGTTTCTGTTTGATGAATTAACAATTATAAAGTTTCTTAGGTTATTTCTTAAGTAAACATTTCATCAAACTAAAAGGTATGTATGATAAATAATTGTTTAAATCATAAAAATACAGTTATTTATATGAAATGTTTCAAACAATGCGTTATTCTTGATATGTTTTTAAATATATACAATGTTGATTATTTTTAAAATTGGAAGTTTTATCTCTTTAAAGTTTCTTACGAAAATATTAACAGTAAAAATTTATAAAATTAAAAATAGTACTTTAAATAATCAAAATTTACCTTGAAAATTGTCGAATTTTCCTTAGCACACTAACACTAATTTTTACTGACTAAAATGACATGCTTTGTCTTTTCTTTAACCACCTGTTTCTTTTAATTATCAAAAATTATGTGTTTCTGACAGTTGCTCGAAGATTTTAGACTTAGATGATCCAACAAATTCTTGATTAAACAGATGATTAAAGACTAATGCATTTATATGTACAAATAATTTGTGGGAACTTCGAGAAGGACTATCCTTCCTTACATTTCTGAAATGCTTTGTATCTTTTACAGATTTCCTCAATTCTTCAATACTATTTTTATCCTTGTCTGGAATTAATAGTTAAACTGAGAATAAGAATATATTTATTAGTTAACATTTGATTGCCGTAATCTATATTTCCTCTGATTCTCCAACAAATAATTGCGCTTCATCATAGTAAAGTATTTCTTTTTAAAAAAGATCTAAGAACTGGTTTTCTCGGGAAGATAATTTGGCAAGTAAGATTATATTAATAATGTGAAATTCATCATTTTATTAATATTTCTCATAGATTCAACAGATAAATCAGTCAGCGAATTTTTTCTTGTTTTAGTTTTCATAGTAGAATCTTTCATTAAATTCGTTTCTCTGTTATTGTGCATTTCTATGTTTTGTTTCTTAAATTTTTCAAGCACATTAAGAATAGTTTCAGTTTCATTTCCAATACAGTTTTATTTACAATTTTGTAAATTCTAATTTCTCAATTTTTTTTGCCTAGGTTATAATTTTATTAGAACACAGATGTATGTATACATGAACTCAATATAGACAATGTTTTTTATGCTAAACATTGAGAAATTTGATTTTTTCTACTATTTATGTCATGCTTTATGTAAGTTTAATAATTCCAATGATTAGAAACAAAACCATTTTATATACTTTCCTTAAATAAAAATTTAATGAGCTATATTTTCACTTTTAATAAAATTATTTGTAAAAGAAATTTTGTTTCACATATAAGCGACTGCTATAAATGAAAAAAAAAACATATATGAAACTACTAATCGTAACGAACATATATTGTTAGCGTTTATTGAACATCTCATTCTGGTTTATCATATGATCTAAGGTATGGCGTGCCAACAGATGCATCTCTTAGTCATATTTTGTTTGAACTGTCTTAATAGAGGCCTTTACATTTCTTCCGTGACATACTTCGTGGTTTAAATTTATATTCAAGCTCTACGAAACGTTACATTTAAGAAGATCAGTATATTACCTCATGTAACCTGTATTGTGCAAATCTTCCCTTATTCAGAGAATGTTTAGTTGCTACTCTAGCCAGCACTTTTGCCAGATCTCTCACCAATAGAAAACATATAGTCAATGGTTTCCGATCGGCTGGTTTATTGCGATTCCGTCTGTTACTACAATCAATGTTTTGTGGCATCGTGATGAAGCTGCGTAAGCAGATATATCTATACATGCAATCCAATCTATGTTTGACTATATGATAAGATGTATTATTGCTACTGTTTATACTAGAGGTCTGTTAGTGACTTTTACGGATCTATATTTCTTGGTTCTGATTTCTCAGGATTCAGGCTTTCAAATTTCATAAAATTTAAATCACTAGTTATTTTTAGTATAAAATTTTTGACCAATAAATATTATTTTATTATTTGTATTTCTTCTTAAAGTTTCTTTTGTAATGGCTAGTAGTATAGTTAAGAGCATTGAGTTTTTATTTAAATTTTTTGGTTGCATAAAAAATAGATTCATATATAATATTTTTATATTATAATCACATTATGAGGCAAAAGTGTTTTGGTGTCACTTATTTATTTTAAGCAAATAAATTTAACTGAGTTTTTTTGATAGTTTTACCGAAACTAATATTTTTTTCTTTTAGCCTTCACTGCGTCATCTGCCACAACAATAGAACAAGTTAATACATATTTTGATCAGGTTGTAAATACTTACTTACCAGAACAGATGATGGAAGCTGGAAGTCTTTACTATAATTTGCCAAATTTTGCTCAGAAAATACGGGATACAAAAACTGAAACTGAGTCTGTTAAAGTAGATGTTGAATACCACTCGGGAAATTTAACAGGACTGCAACAGGCTTACAGAAAAAGTTGTCAAGAACCGACCACGGATGCTTCTGGTTACACTACTGCTGTATGCACAATGGTATTTCCCAAAATTTCTGTAAAGTACTCTGGAATATTTACAAGACTATCTGGCAGTCTTAGATCTGTACATATCCTTCAATATCCATTCGGATTATCTGGATTTAGTACGGATGTTGAAGCAAGTGTAGAAATGACCTATTTACCTGCCTTAGCAGTCCCTACAGTCAAAAGTCTTAAGCTCACAGATAAAGGAAAAGCTACAATTAAGTTTGACACAGAAAAAGAAGCTGAATTTGAAGTCTTGAGTGAGAAGTTCTACGATAAAGGATTACAGATCTTTGATGAAGTTTTTCAAGGAAAATTTAAGTCTGCTCTTAATGAAGCTTGTCAAAGATTGCGTATTAATTAATATGTACTAAAATGAAAGCTATAATTTCCTCATAAGAATAAAGTTTTGTGATTATTTCACTGCTTAGTTAATTTTTCTTGTTATATATTTTTTAATACTTGTTTGTTAATATTTTATAGAATGTAAACTGAACTAAATTTAATAGAATAAAATAAAGCAACATTTTCACATTTTCAAGCATATTTATATGTAAGACATATTTAAGTTATTTGGATTAAGATTATAATATATATAATATATATATATATATATATATATATATATATATATATATATATATATATATATATATATATATATATATATATATATATATGTATATATATATATATATATATATATATATATATATATCATATATTATATATATATATATATATATATATATATATATATATATATATTATATATATATATATATATATATATATATATATATATATATATATATATATATATATATATATATATATATATATATATGTATATATATATATATACATATATTTCAGAAATACATTATATTTTAAAAATTAAACATACCATTGTGTTGAATTTGGATAAATCAAAGTCATTAAAAAACTCTCCTTTTGAAAGTCAATTTTGTAAATTTTTTTTTTTAACGCAGGGAACTTACCTTACTCTTTATCATTGTCATAAGAATTTTAGGTATACAAATGCATAAAAAATGAACATAACAAATATTTTTACCCATAAAAGTCTCACCCCACTATGTAATTTTGTTTTATATTTGTTATGTTCAAGACGTATCATATCTCCTAAAAGTTTGCAATAATATAAAATAAAATAATAAATAAGACATCTCAGATAGTGTAAATACAACGCTTTTAGAGAGTGATATGGAAAATATTGCATAAACGGATACGCTTTACAAAACGAAACTAACTGACTAAACTGAAACTAACTGAAAAAGTTTTTTTTCAAAGTTTACTAGTCATCTGTGTTTTTTAGTCATCGATTTCAAATAGGAAGAGCAGGAATAGTCGAATTTTTAATATATTTGGATCGATATCCATTCATTTTAATTCGCATTTTAAAAGACCATAAATTCTAAACCAAGAATTATCTCAAGTCTTTTGTCTAGAATTAGAGTAGATAATCTAAATCGTTAAATTTTTGTTGTCATGTAATGGGTAGCTTTTTTTAAAACTGGATTCTGTGCGGTTTTAAATTATTATTAAAGAGTAGCATTGATGAGTAAAAATTGACACCTTAATTTTTTATTTATAATACGAAATTCTTCACATGAACATAAATTTTCTTGTTATTATTGAGAATTTTCACAAGAAAATGGAGCTATTTCAAATAAAAATATTTTTGGACTACTTGAACAAATATTGGGTTTTATTTTTGAGACCTTAAAGATTTCTCTTGAACAAATTAATAATAAATCTTGTAATTAAGATTTGCTTTCAATTTTTCTTTAAAGATTTGCTTTAAAGATTTCTTTTAAATTGAAATCTTATCATATCTTTAGCAATAAACTGATAAAAATAAATATAAACAATAAGAAATATAACTATCCAAACAACTTTCGAAATTCTTCTATTTTAAATAAAATCCTTTTTAATACCTATATATTCAAAGAAAGCAAAAGAGAAATATAAAAATTCAAGCAAAATTACTACATTAAAGCACAAATATGTGTGTGTGGATTATCTATTTAATAATTATTTAAAGTGGATGCTTCATAAAAATGTATCGCAGATAAGTTAATATAAAACATACATTAATTTGAAAGTAAAACGCAACACTAATCATTGTTTATTTCTTTGAAAGAGACTTTTAGAATAAGCAAAAAAATTCAAAGTGCAGGCAAAGTGTTTTGCAACCAAAGGGAAATTAATTCATTAAACGAAGATCTATATAAAATATACACTATGAAAACCAAGTTGACCTAGTTGACCGAATTATTTTGAAATATCCATTTTAGTCTATTTATTCTAAAGCCTCTCGAGAACATTTCATTGATAATTAAACCATGAGAATGTATTTGTTACTTTGATGTAGCGATTCTTCTTTTTCGAAAATTGCCCCACCATAGTAATATAAACTAGTGCTCTATGTTACTTTTGCTACTATCACATTAGCTATATCTCGTCCAATAGTATTTCGAAAATATTCATTACAGAGTTATTCAGTGATCTATTAGAGATGCATTTCTTCTGAAATTTCTGTTTATCCATAGATTTTTTATATATACATACATACATAACATACATTCCTACATGCATGCATGCATGCATACATACATACATATATAAATACTTACACACACATATATATATATATATATATATATATATATATATATATATATATATATATATATATATATATATATATATATATATATATATATATATATATATATATATATATATATATATATATATATATATATATATATACACACACATACATAACATACATACATACATGAATGCATCCATATGCATGTGTGTATACAAATCTTCGCGTTATTTGATACAAATTGCACGTGGTAATTTTGATACCTTCATAATTGTTATTCATAATGATAATATTTTAAGTTTGTTATTCTGAATGTTTGATAAAGACATTGAATGATAACGGAATTACCTGAGAGATAACATTAGTTATAAAAGCCTTTTTCTTTTGTTATAACTTCACAAATAAAAGCTATAAAGTCACGTAGAGGCCACTGGAAGTTTTCTCAGATAAAAGAGAAAAGTAAGATTATCTATTGATTTATAAATAGTAAGTTTTATTAAAATTAGTAATTTAGTTAATTATAGAAGAATAATTATTTCTAAAATTATTAATAATTATTCATAAATTGTACTATTTAAAAAAAGAGATATTATATCTTTGACTCAGTTGGAATTAAAATTAAAAATTTCAAGTGAAATATTTTTCAAAAAGTACTTATTTAATTCTGGTAAATAAAAATTTAAATCTTATTTTAATCATTTTTGAGGATTAACATATGTGTGACATCATTTGAAATCTGAAAACTCAATTTATTAAGTTATAAAACACATTTTCTTTAAGGTTGTACTTATAATCGTACTATCAATGTTAGAAAGCTAAAATTATGAATTTAAAATATTAATAAATTATAGAAACTTTTTTGATCTGATGAAAATTCTGAAATGATTAAAAATAACGGTTAAGTGAAGAATTAAACTGCATTTCAACGAAATATGTAGCAGAAATGTCACAGTTTCTAAAATTTCCCAAGTGCTTAGAAATTTTTGAATTTAATGAAAATCAGAAAATTTTTATCTGCATTTTATTGAAAAATATTTTATTCTTATTTAAAAATATTAATTTCTGATATATGAGGAATGATAGCTTGTGTAGTATTTTATAATGCAGTAATATTTTGGTATGTTCATATTTGCAAGTATTGGTTTTTATAAACAAGCTAAATTCAAAATTTAAGCAATTTATACATTTTCATTTTTTAGTTATAATTAGTTGTTTATTAAATTATTACTGAATATTAATGAAAATTGAATTTGAAACTTTTTAGTGAAAAAATTAAAAAATTTATATGAAAAGGATTAATTTCACTTCCATTAAATATCTTGTTATATTGTTTATTTATTTTACACATTTGCTCAAAAATAATATTTAAATACTTAAAGCATTTAGATTTTAAACATAATAACCTTATGACGAGTTTTCTTTGCCTAATTTCAGAAATAAAGCTTAAGATGTTAATTGTACCGATCTTTTTCATGGCGATGAGTAAGTAAATATGATAAATTTCTTGTTTTAATTATTTTATTTTAAGAGAAGAAAAATGCATCATTTGCATATATACTCAAATTAATTAAAAGTAAATCATTGAATATTTTAAGTTAATACTGGAAACTGAGATAAATAAGATTTAATTTTAACATGTGTTTCAATATTCACTTATGGTTATTTTCCATTACTTATTTCTTCTACTTTTTTGCGAACAGAGAGAGATCCTATAATATCTACTGTATCACTAAAAATGATACAGGTAAATTTGTTTATTGGGAATGTATCATGGCAAACAAGAAATTTATGTTTTTAATGCAATATCATAACTTAAGTTTGTATTTTTATAAATAAAAGACGTATTATATAATCAAATATATTTCTGTAAAGGTAAATCACGATGCATTGACTGATTACTCAGTAGATGCAATTTTAAATTGACTTCCAAGTATGAGAGAACATTTTGCTCATTTAATTGTTATGAAATAACATAAGAATTTGCAACTTTAAAGTCTGAAAATCGTTACTAAAAATTAAATTGTTAAAAAAATATAATTTTGAAAATTACTATCTTGATAAAATCATAAGCCTAAAATGAGTTAAAGAATTTCAGTCCAATCACTTTAATTTAAATGCATTAACTTATTTTTTAATTATATATAATAAGAGAGGGCTGATTTTACATTATTTGTTTATTGAGTATTATCACTTATATTTTGTCATAACAATTCATATATGTTATTTATTAAAAATTTTAAAAAATTTGAAAATATTATAAAATTAAATTATAATATTAATATTAAAAATTAAATTAAAAATATTAAAAATTAAGAAAAAAATAACTGGGTTAACTTTAAATGAACGTTTATAAATGTTTTCAAATTACATGTCAAATTATCGCCAATAGTTTAAAAAATCAAAATGCTTCTTTTAATTTTATTTTCCTTTTAACTAATGTAAAATCAACTATTAAGAAGGCGCAATAGCTTTTGTAACCAAATTTTTTAATGTAACCATTGTGACATTTATTAAATGGCAGTTATAACAGAGGTGCCAATATTAATTTATTCGTGTGGCTGTTATCTACGAATTTCTATACGATTATCTATCATCTACGAATTGAAGTTTTTCATGAAAAGAATTTTATTAGTCTTTGAAATAGCTTTTCATTTGCAGCTTATAATTCTATGAATCAGATTGTGATTTATGGGATTTTTATCCTATTATTTTCTGTATTTTTCAATTTGAAGTCTTATTTCAGGAATTTTTTAGTACTTATATCTTAATTATAGCAGGGTTGATAATATTTATACCCATTCAAATTTTAAAATTAGAATAAAATGTATGCGAAATTAAAATGTTATTTACTCTTATGAAAGACTCAAATTGTTATCATTTTCTCAAAAAAGATTATAAAATTGGAATAATAACTAAAGAGAATCATAAATAAATGCATAACACCAGCTTTAGAAATCATAAGCAAATGCCAGGAGCAGAAAATTATTATAAATCTATCAGCAAATAATCAGAGAATCATAAATAAATGGAAAGACATAAAAGTTATTTTTATCAAATTTTTTGTCTTTTATTACTAATATGGTCATTCGTATCACTACCAAAGAATTCGTTAAAAAAAGATAATATTTTTGACTTAAACTATTTAAATAATTGATGCTACGTCTTAAATTGATAGTCAATAAGAATTTCAACAGTAATTATTCAAACCCTTCTCATTACAAAATTTCATGAAATGCACTGAATAACTTTATCATGAAGCAGATTTAGAATCAGACCTGTACTGTTACTAAAATGTTGTTAGTAATCTGAATAACATTATATTACATGAAGTAAATATTTCTAAACTCAGTATATGAACTGTTTTCTTTTAAAAAATATGGTTTTTGATTTATAATATATAATATATCACAATGATTATCAATAAAATTATTTTGAATAACGTTTATAAATGATAAGTTTATAATTAATAATTTGGTTTTCATAATAACCTTGATTTACTGTAAATAATATTTACATTATTTAATTTACATAATTTAATTTTACATGTACAATAAATAAGATAATTTTATTTGAACTATCTTTTTTATCTTTTGAAAGCCATCTCTGAGTTATCTGCTGTAACATTAGAGGAAGTTGATTCCTTTTTTGATCAAGTGCTAAGTACTGGGCTCCCAGCAGAAGTCATTGCTGCTGGGAATGGATATTATGAGATGCCTAGCTTCTCCCACAACATGCAGACGAGAACGTCTGATGGAGCAGTCATCAATACAAAGGTTGAGTACCATTCTGGAAACATAACAGGTCTTCAACAAGCGAACAGAAAAAATTGTGAAGACCCAATATGGACTTCTGGAAACGTTACTGCTGTATGCACAATGGTATTTCCAAAAATTTCTGTAAAGTATTCTGTACTATTTTCCAGAATTACTGGCCATCACAGAGATATTCACTTTCTTCAACATCCATTCGGACTCTCGGGCTTTAGCACAAAAGAGGCAAGAGTGGTAATTACTTATTCACCTCATGTGGGAGTTGCTGCATTGAAGAGTCTTCAGCTCACAAATCATGGGGAACCTACAATCGATTATGAAACTGACAAAGAAATTGATTACGAACACCTGAGTGAGCACTTCTATAACAAGGCAAAAAAATTGTTTGAGGAAATTTTCTATGGCAAGTTTAAATTTGCTTTAGCAAAAGCAGTTGAAGAAACACCGTTTACTAAGAATTCTTAAAAGTAAAAGTAAATTGCTCTGTGATCTGTAAAATTAAGTAATTTATTTAAGTGATTTTTCTTGCAAACATTTTCGGAGTATTTCTGTATTACGATCTCAAAATGTAAATTGAATTTATTGTGTAATAAAAACTATCATGTGTGTTATTTCGATAATATTTTTTACGTTAAATTTACTTAAGTATTATATGACGTTGTTATGTAAAATATTCACCATCATATTCACATTCCACCGCCTTAATTCATTTTGATCATATATATATATATATATATGTATATATATATATACATATATATCTATATCTATCTATCTATCTATCTATCTATATCTATATCTATATCTATATCTATACATATACATATATATATATATATATATATATATATATATATATATATATATATATATATATATATATATATATATATATATATATATATATATATATATATATATATATATATATATATATATATATATATATATATATATATATATATGAGATAATGTATAAAAATGCGTACTTCAAGAATGTTAAATATATAGTAAGTTTAAATAATGGTATAAAAAACTATGTAGAAAAAAGCAAACTCTAGAATTAAACTTGTCCTCATAAATATGTTTACATGATGTAACATATTTATAGATTATTTGTTTCTGTGACATTTATAGAAAGAATTATTTTAAATGTAAAACTATTTAAATATATTTTATAGGTTAAATAAATTTTTACCTAGGCAATGTGAGAAAATAAAAAGATCTCAATAATCATCTTATCAGTTTATCCTCAAAAATTAGAGAAATATTTTACTTAATTAAAAAAATTTACAAAACTATACGACTCTTAGATTTAAAGACAACTGATTCCGTATTCATGTATTTCAGAATTTTATTTTATATATAATTTTATATACTTCTTAAAGTTTCAATCGTTTTAATTTTCGATAAGCTTACCAGTGTATTTAATGTATGTTCAAAATCAATAAAATTTTAATGTTACGAACACTTGAGATTTATAAACATATTTAAGCCACATAATATATAAGTGAATGAATTTTTAATGCTACGAACACATGAGATTTATAAACATTTTTAGACCTCATAATATCCAAATCTAATAAGTCATTAACCAAGTATTTTATTGTATAATTGCTTTATTATTTATTTTGTGTGTGTGTGGTAAATTGAAGTACTTTAAAATACTAAATGTTATTTCTTGATTCCAAAAGTTTCAAAGCATCGGACATTTTTATTTTTACACAAGATAAATTGACGTGCTTAAATCTTATTTGCTGATTAAATAATATTTTCGGTTATGTAGTTTAATTAAGGCTTTTAGTAATTTAGCAATATAAAATTTATTTAATTCATATATTTGCCAAATTTAAGAAAAAATTTAGTTAATTTTGACTCAGATATTTAAAAATATCTTAGTCTTAATAAATTATATTTGATTACGAAATATTAGACCCACACCATAAGTAATGCAACCCTTCGAGAAAAAATAATAAAAGTACATTCAATCACCAATACTTTAACCATGTTCTGAAATAATAATTTGTATTATATATAAGCATTTTAAGTTTCATTCCAACGAAAAATATACAAAAATAACAGTTATAAATATAAAAAAATCAGTTGAATATTCAAATTTTTGACAGATAACATAGCTCAAATGTTTATTCAGCAATCAATTACCAAATTAATGCATTTAAATATCAATTATTTGCAGATACTAATTAAACAGTATTGTATTTTATACATATTTAATTTTTTCTATAACTTGATAAAACTTCAATATTATAGTGAAATTACATTTTTAAGGACATTTGTCATTATTGGAGATTACTTTTGATCTCCAATGATGACAAAACTGAATGAATTGATAGAAAAATCAAAAGTAATGACTGTCCTTGATAAAAATTTATCAAGGATTTAACTAATTAATAGTAAAGAAAATATAATATCATTCTGTCATTGTTTAGAAACAACAAAATTTAGTTCATCATTTTTTTAAAGCTACGTAATTAACAGTTCAGTTTTGATAAGTCTTATTAGTTCTTAACAGCTCCTACTGGACAGTCTAAAACCCTAAAATTGTGTGTAAGGTATTTTAATATGCAATACTTATTATTTTTAAGGAAATGGATAGTAAATGCTCGTTGTCTACAGTTAAAGATGCTAGTTTCAATCACAGTCACCGTGGAGCAGCCGGAGTTGTTTGTCCCGCTTTTTTCTTGTACACTCACACTTGAAAAGGTTTTTAGTGGGTTTCAATTATTAGGAATCTCACATGAATGTGTTTCATCATTTTTAAAATTCATTCAGAAGCATACTAACCAATGGATAATCCAAAAATTCTTTTCAATAGATAATCGAAAATATTTTCTTAATACTTACGGAACATCGAAAAGGTATGTGGCTTTGTACATTAAAATGTTTACATTTCGTAAAAAAAGAAACTATGAGTAAATTGGTATTTATTTGGCTTAAAGATGACGTGTGGAATGTTTCTCATAAAACTACTATTAAATGAAAAAATTTGTGATATAGAGATAAAATAAAGAAAAAATTTCACTTGTGCGTGTGTATGTGAATTTATTGTATTAGATGAGTCAAAGGAAAATACAGAAGCAAAACATCTGTTATTAGTTCATTACTTACAGCATTTTGTCAGTGTATCAGGTCACATTTATTTTTTAATAAGTAAGTTTTCCTTAAATATGTGGATTTTTATCTTGGAAAAGTTTTGTGCTCTTAAATTCTTATTTGTATTAGTAAATTTAAATATTTAAATACACTGCCCGACTTTGAAAATGCAACATGAAGAAGAAATCACCAGAAAATTATGCAAATTTCAGGGTAGACGCACCTTACCAAGTTATGCAAGTGATGCGACGTGTGCAGTTCTCCAGCGCACGTAGGGTAAGATATGAGGTGAGTAACCGGCAGAGTGGGCAATATTCACGACATTATTGCCTATTGTAAAATAATCATTGAAAGTTTGTTCTTGTAGCAAAAGACGCCGGTAATCGCAAAGAACATCAGGCCATCCTCGACGGAGTAACTTCTAGCAGACAGACGTTTACGAGGGGCTGATCAAATTGAAAAGGTCAGGTTGGGGTTCTTACTGCAAATCGCAGCTGAAAAAGATGTGGATGCATCGACAATGCACCGACTGTGGTGAAGATTCTTGGAGCAAGAAACTGTGGAACGTTAGTGGGGTTCCGATGCAGTCAGAGAGACATCAGCATGCGTGGATCGACACGTCCTAAGGAGGCGGTGGCGTTCCCGCAAAGCACGTCTACCGAAATTCTGCAGCATGTGCAAGACATCCTGGATGCTCCCGTATCCAGCAGAATCATTTATCGTCGATTGGTTGTTAGTGGCCTGTGCTCATGGCGTCCGTTAAGAAGACTGATATTGATCTCATATCATAGATGCCAACGTCTGGAATGGTACCCAATTAGAGCGATGTGATTGACGGAGTGGCACAGGATTGTCTTCGCAGATGATACATATCCTGATGTATTAATTAATATTTAAAATTTTTAGGTTTATAAAATTATAAACAATATTTATTCAGAGAAAATTTATTATTAAAAGTATTACACTGTGTCAAATATTTTAAATTTCTCACCTTGAAGTTAAAGATTAATGACATAGCTATTTAATAAATCAATATACGTTTTTTACGCTATTTATATTTTCGTTTAAGTGACAATAATTATATTATAACAAAAATACATCTATCTATTGTTGTCGAGATAGCGTTTTACAGAAATTTTATAATAACAAAATATTTTAATAAAGTTTTGGTTACAGAAATAGTTACGAAAATGTAGATTATTTCTGAGTCGAAATGTAAATATTATGAATAACAGAATTACATTGCCAAAATAAAAGAAATGAAATATTGATGAAATAACCATACCTGTTATAAATATAAATAGCAGCTAAATATCTTTAATTACCATTGGCAATATTATCTATAAATTTCCTAATGAATAATTATTTTGTTAAAAAAGATAAGGTGATAATCTTTATATTACTAAAAATGAAAATATTTAATGAAGTCCTGATTATTTACTCTGAAAACACACACACCACAGATTTAAATAAAAAAAGGTGATTATATTTTGGACAAGATTAAAAAAGTATTGACGCTCGTACTTCCCATAATTTGCCTATAATTCTCATTTCAAAACATTATCCATTAAAATTAGAAAATTAAGTGCTCCATAAACTAAAAAAACACCGAAAAACTCAACTCAAATAATATAAAATACAAATAACATAATTTCAGCTAATTCAGCAGCAAATCGATATATATTTATGTGTGTGTAGATTATGCCATATTAAGAATTCTCTTCATTACTTATAGTTTGCATTGAGCAGTACCCCCATTAGAAGGAAAGGAATGGTTCTTTAAGACACATTTCAAGTTATTTTAAATTTCGAATTTTTATAACGGCATATAAAGGAATTTAAATACAATGATATAGCCGATTTAAATTCAAATTCATGCTGTAATAATTATAATATTATGCATCGGTCATACAATATTACATTTATAATGCATGTACAACTTATTGAATGTAAGATTTTTGTGCTGTAACCTGTGAAGAAACCATTATCAGATGTTTAATCTTTCTCAGAACTAAAATTTCGAAGTCACTTTCTTTTTATCATTTATGCGAAATAATGTATGCGTTTCCTAAAAAGGCGTATCAAATCATACGAATAAATTATTATTTTATTTAATCTTAGTACAATGATTTTCGATATAACTGATTTGTGTGCGTGAAAAATCTGTTTTTTATCATCATTGCCCTTTAGAAATAATAGTTATCTGATAACATTGGCTATAAAGTCTATAGTTGCAAATGTCAGTTTCTCACGCCATCATCATCGGATTGTTTCTTCTATTTAAAGGTAACACTATATCTTTCATCTTTAAGGAAAACTTTTCATACATAAGTCATTAAAAATGCAAATTTTTTCATTAACTATGCTTTAACATAACTTTGTGCAGATAATATTTTAAAATGAAATTATCTTTAAGTATATAAAATAATATGAAACACAAATTTTTTAAAAAATGATTTTGAGTAAGTTGTTCAAGATTGTAAGTGTCATTCTTCATCATCATATATATATATATATATATATATATATATATATATATATATATATATATATATATATGTTTGTATGTATGTATATACATACACCCATATATATATATATATATATATATATATATATATATATATATATATATATATATATATATATATATATATATATATATATTTAAGTAATAATCAATTCACTAAATTTTATAACATTTTAGGTTTAAAAGTAAATTTTTAAATTTCGAACTTAAATTATTCATAATGCATTCTAAATTTAGCTGTCAAGTATTTGGCACTAAATTATTAGAAGAGTGTAACATGCAACTATTCTCAAAGTTATAACTGTTTCATTATTAGAAACAATGCTACATAAATAGATCAAAACAATTTTTTATCTAATATTTTAGAAATACTTATTGAAACCCTCTGTATAAGATTGTTGTAAAATGTCATCAAGTAGCTAAGATTTTATTAATATTAATAATTTCATTTCGAACTTATTCTAATTAAAATCATTGTGTAATGCTATGCTTGAAGAAACACTTAACAATATTACGAACCAGATGGCATAAGCAATTTAAGTATTTATAGTTAATATTTAAGTTTTAGGAATACAATGTTATGAAATCATGTTAAATGAAATAGTCGCTAATACTATTAAGTCTGTGCTGAATGAAAAAATAAAAATTCAATTAAAAACCCATATGTCAAAAATTGATCACTTCTTAAGATTATTCAAAATCATGTAATTGAACTTCTAAAGAGAAATTTCTGTCATATATAAAATTTAAATGTGTTGGATAGAGAGTATAGGAACAATAGTTGACATGCCATAATTTGTATTGTTTTGCTCATGAAACTCAATTGAATTTATTAGATTACTTCAATGATAGATTAGATTCTTCAAGTATTCCCAATAGCAAAAATGACTAGGTGTTTAATCCAGGGAGCCTTTTCTCCTTAAACTATGAATACTAATGATTAAAATACTAATGATAAGTTTTTTTCATGAAGTATGTAAGTAAGAACCCGGACTTACAAAAGTATTGTTAATATGGAAAAATGGTTGATATAGAAAATTGTCTTTGTCTCAATTGGAAGTTGATTGTAGTGGATCTTGTATAAGAAAAAATAAAGTGTGTTTTTTAATACATGATCATAATATGACGTTTGAAAGTTATATGAAAGATATCAATATTAATTTTTTGTGTTTCATTTATTATATCATTTAAAATTAATATTGATATATTAATTACATCAATATTAATTTTAAAGATGTGGAATATGGAAACATTATTTCTCGAGGTACAGCATAGGAACTATAAACTACATAAATAGACATTCCTGACAATGTTTCAGTTATTGTTAGAGTTTCCTTAATATCTTCCGATGAAACTGTTTCATTACTTTTTCTAAAGTTGAAATCTTGATGTAATGAGCATTATTGGATATCACAACTGAGGTATTTTTAGTAAAACATTGCCCACATTCTTGCAAATCGGCTCCAAGCAAGCATAAGTGACTTAAAACCATTCTTAAAGTTTCTCATCTCATACAAACCACAAACAATATTTGCATTCAGTTCCTTCATATGTTTTACTTGCTTTTAGAGTTTAATTAAATGACCACAATTGATCATTAAATTATCATTAAACGACCAATTGAAATTTAATATGATCTTTATATGTTTTCTAAAATAAATGTGAAAAATTTATTAATGCGTTTTTATTATTTTTATTATTATTATTATAGGAAGAAGACATGATGCTTTTTATTGTTGTTTCTATTTTAGCAGTGAGTAAGTATAAAATAAGTTATATTAATTAATTTCCAATTCGCTATTTATTTCAAACTATGCAATGTACTTAAAGAAATGCAATACTAACTAAATTATCTCTTTAAGTGAAAATTATAATTATCGCAATATTTCTCAGCTCAAATTTTACATTAAAAAACACCTCAAAATTTAAAAATAAAATTCATATCCATCCGTATTGAAAAATAAAAATAATTTTATTTTTATTTAAATATTTAATGGAATGAAAACACTATATAAACAGAAATTATAATATTTTAGAAGTTCACACTACAAACCAGATTTATATATAAAACTTTATTATAAACAACATTGTTCCTGTCAGGATTGGCATATTCTTACCTTGACTATCTGAGTAAACTAATCTTAAGAAAAAATTAACAAACCCTTGTCCATGGAGAAGATATGACAGCTTCAAATACAAATCATGGGGGAAGTATGACAGTCACAAGAGCTGTTAATCAATAAAATAAACTGTTAATGTGGCTTGTGATTAGTGAAAGAAAACAAGCTTCACTAGAGATACAAATTTCTTAAAACTAAAACGGTTATTCATTGGAATAAGCCGTGGAGTTAAGATTTAATAATGTAATATAAGTTATTTCATTTTTTCTCCCTTTATTGTTTGGATAAAGATGTTACTACTCTTCCCTATAACACAGAAAATTAATGATTCATGTTGTTGCTTATTTTTACCAATAGTGATCAATTTAGATTATTTAAAAATTTTGTGATCAATTTAGATTATTTAAAACAACACCATTTCTCAGAAATAACTTTTTCACTTAATTTTTTTCGTATATAATTTGAATAGAATATAACTCAAGTCTTATAATTATACTATCACACACAAATTCATACACACATACATATATTTATATTAGAAATATTTAGTTTATACTATGCTAAGAAATTTAAAATCAATTGTTAACTCCCATTTTATTCTAATTTGGGAAAACAATATTATTATAAACTCATTTCAAAATCATTTATATAAAGCTCAAGTGACTATTTGTATCATGAATTTAGTATAGTTACCTTTAAATGATAAGATTCGGCATTTCTTATTTTAAAATGAAATAGCTTTAGCAATTCTTGTACAAGAAAAAATTTGCAAGACCGGATATATACTTTGATTTTGTTCTTTAAAAGGATTTTACCACGCAAAAAAAATTTGAATTATTTTTGCTATAAAATTTATGGTTTTTAGGAATCATTAATAAACTTCAGTAGAATATTCACTTCTTGTATCCTTATATACATGCATATATATATATATGTGCATATGTAATATGTATATATATACTACATATGCACATATATATATAAAATTGCTAAAATTAAATTTATAGTTGATTAATATACAGACACACTTATATAAATAAAAGGTGTTCCTGCGAAATGAGAAAAACTTTAAGCGATGGTTGCACAAGCCAATAAAAAAACTTTTCAAATAAGAATACAGAATATAAAATAAAATTTTAAAGTAACACTAAGGAGAAATACAAAATACATGAAGAGAAATACAAGAATAGCGTATAAAAACAATTTTAATAAACGATTCACAAAAATTGCTTAGCAACCATAACAATGATACTAAATACAGAAAGGTGATGAGTAGATTAAAAATCTTCATAATATTGTAGAAACATCATGATCATTCCCTGCCATGTTTAAAATTTTCACTTCTCTTCAGTCCTGTTTACAAGAAATTATTTTTTACAGTCAAGAGAAATCTCATGCATCAAAATTATCAACTTCCTCAAAAGCAAAATCAAGACAAATCGGGCTAGACAAGACAGACAGTCAATAGGAGCATCTCACCATATACATCAGTTTGGAAAATTACTGTGATGACACTTCCGTATTTTTTGCACAAAATGTGCTGGAGTTCCATCTCTTGCTGGAAATACCATTTATATTTTGAGTTCAGATGAAACATTCTAAACTTCATTTTCATGCAAGAAAGTTGAGTCTTTCTGCCCGTCAAGGCATTCTATCATATAACACGGTTCTACTATATAGTCGCAGATGATTCTAACACAAACAATAATGTTATTAAAACAAATACTTACAGATATACAGACATGTTTATTATGTGTTTTAAAATCACCATATTCAAAGAAAATGCTTTCATAAGTAAAAATAAAAAAAAATTACGAAATATCTGGGTTTGCTGTTTTCTGTAGTATTAACAGAGAGTGAAATCCATGAGACAAGAATAATCTCCATTATTTGATGCTTAGATTCAATGAAAATTATGTGACCTCTATCTCCTTTCCTTCAGCACTTCTTACATCATAAAGTTTGTCTCTGGAACTATACAGATTATTGTTCGTGGGCTTTCCTTTGGCTAATCTTTTAAAATCTCTAGAATCATCTCTTACGCATTTGCTGGTCTGTTACTACAAATGGCCAGTATCAGACTAGGACCTTCTTCACTATTTAGAAAGCTTTGCAACAACGGGTGTTCATACACAATAGGAGAATTACAAACCTGGAAGTTTAAATACTATTGTCTCCTTTACAGCAATATATCAATCACAAAATATTTTCATAGTCTAAAATTATGATACACTAATATGTAGCTAAGTGATATTTAATTATAAAACCAAGTAAAATGCTGTTAACAACATGAATGTATGTTATTGATAATGGTATGTACAACTTAAATACAATCAGAGATATAGCAGCTGTATGAAATGCGATTAAGAAAATGGGAAAATAAATGTTTTATAAGATACGATTATAATACATTATTTTTGAAAGTGCTAGTAGTCTATAATAGAACGGAGGTTCTTATGTGAAACCTGAAATCGATGAAATTAACGTTTCCAAATAAACCATGGCTGTCTCTTATGAAGACAAACATACAATCCACGAATTGTAAGGAGTCTTACAATATTTTTCCCCAAAACGAGCTTAAAAGACGAAAACAGATTAGATTTAGATTAGAAATAAGATTTAGATGAACATTTATGTTTTGCAAATATAATATTCAAAAGAAATACACAATTTTAGGGATATAATTTGCATTTGCGTTAATGAAAGCTCAGATGTAAAATTTTTAATACCTAATATTTTTGTACAGAATAATACTTTATTTCTTCAGTTACGTTTATAAAGATCTTTTTACTTGTACCCCTGAATCGTGAGTGTGTGAAAAGAATTATAACATAATTACTAGTAAAAGAACTTACGAAATGTATTTTCTAATACTTTTTGATTTTATTATTTGGTCATTTTGCTTAATATTTTTACAACTTACAATTTTTGTATTACATTTTAGCTTTCTGTGAGTCATCTGTGCCCACAGTAAAGGAAGCAAATGAATTCTTGGATGAAACGTTGTCCGTTTATCTTCCATGGGCAGTCGAAGATTTTGCCTTTGAGAACTATGAGCTACCGACTTTCTCCCACGACATGCAAAACATATCAGATACAGATGGAGCGATTATTGAATCGAAGTATATTTATTATTCCGGTATTGCAACAGGTCTCCAGCTGGCTTACCGAAGAGAATGCCAATCACCATTTTGGTCCTATGGAAACGTTTCAGTCGAATGCACTATATATTTCCCGAAATTGAAAGTAGAATATAAAGGATTATTTGTGGAAATTTCTAGTCATCAGTCATATGCTCGAGTTCGTCAATATCCATTCAGTGTAACTAGCCATCTAAATAGTTCAGAGGCTTTGTTAGAAGTAACTTCTTCTCCCCGCTTCAATATTCCCGAATTGAAGAAGCTTCAACTTACGAAACAAGGAGCCCCTTCTGTTAAGTTTCAAGCAAATAACGATCTACCTTCAAAAGAGTTGAGCTCATACTTTTATCGTAAACTGATCTCTTTATTTAATGATGCATTTAAGGGTAATTTCAGAAAAGCTCTTAATAGGGCTGTTCAGAGTGTATCTTTTCCAAAAAGAGCTGTTATGCTGCAGAATGCTTAAAATATAATCAATAAAATTTATTGAATTTCCTCTCTACTTACTTTTTAAAAGCTTTCAGGAATTTTGGACTTGAATACACTCCTTAAGCATGCCTTAGATCTAAGATCAACATCATTTAATTTAAGATTAAATATAAAACTATTTTAATGAATTTAAATTAATTTAAAATAGTAATTAAATTAAAATAAAATGAAATAAGAACTTAGATGTGCAACATTAAACCTGTTAAGAATTCTGAAGATATTTTAACTAAATTAAATAAAAATTAACATCATGAAGATTAAAATGACAAGCCTGCTTTTTACCCATTTTGCAATTATTCATAAAATAATTATATTTATAAAAATATTGAATTCTAGAGGAACGATATAAAAATACAAGTATCTGAAAAATAGTAATTCACATCATAAAAAGCCTAAACTTCAAAATTAATTAAACGGCATACTTTCATATTCAAAGAAAAGTATAATTACTGCATTCAGAAAAAAAAAGATTTTTTCTGCTTAATACACACACAAAATAATAACTCTTTTTTTAAAATCTTTATACCATTTTACAATGAATTATTTTGGAGAAATATTTTGCATTCCATTTTAAAAATCTTAAAATTACTGTGATTTTAATTAAAAATTGATAGATATAATTTGCTATGAAGTATAAAATGAATTATGGAATATGAAGCTGGCAAAAGAGTTTAAAAAAAGGAACAAAATAAACAGAATTTCATTTACTTTTTCAAAGGAATATCTAATATGATCAACTAAAAGCACTCGTTTTGTTTCAGACATGAATAGAAAAATAAAACTGTCATCATATTTTTTTTGTCTTTAATATACTAGTTTAAAAAATGGAAATTTTAAATATATACTTTATTAGAAAAACATGCACAAAGTCAATTAAATAATCAATAAATTAAAAAGAAAATTTACCTAACTAACTTGCCAAAATTGGTTATTGTAAGAAGGTTAAAAATCAAAATGAAAAAAATAATAATTAAAGAAATTAATTTTACATGTTTTTTTGCATTAATCTTCAACAGATTTGATTAGGAAAGAGTGTTGTTAATATGCTATTTCTATATAAGGTCGCTTTTTTAATTGTCTAACTGGTTTTCATAAAGAAAATCAATTAAAAGTATTATAATATTTGTTATTTAAATACTAATAATAATTAAAATTACTCCTAAAATTATTACATATGGATTATTTTCATTTGATTATATTTATTTTCAAACATATTATATCTAGTTGTAATCTTAGCTCTAAATTCAATCCTGATAAAAGAAGTAATCATCAACAAATTATTTAACTGTCAATTTTAATTATTTTTAATTTGAAATTTAGAAGAATTTGCTTAGTAAAATTTGCATTGAGATTTTATAGAGACCGCATCAATAATATTTGTATACCGAAATTATTAGTTACTTATATATTTCCAAAAAGATTGAGAAAATATATATTAATCAAATGCTATTTAGATTCAAATTTCCATTCGTAAAATTTATTCTAAAGTGCAAAAAATGTTTTAAATATTTTCTGAAATCTAAATAGCTTTTTTATGCAATCCAAGCAACTTTTCTCTGTTTGTCAAAGCGCGAAATGTCACGACATTCGTCAAAAATTTGGAAAAAATAAAAAACAGTGTCAGATTAAGTTTTTTATATTGTTGTTTGTGTGTTACAAAACGCATTATCTTGTAAATTTGTTAAATCAAGGAACTATTAATTAATTAATACTTGTTAATATTCATATAGTCTGCGTACAGCATAATCTCATATAAGTTTAGTATATTTTTCTCTAACTATGGCTGATAGTGATATTTTACTAACTACAACGGTTATGTTTAGCTAACTAATGCATTTTGCTGTTCAGAAAAAACAAGATTTCATAAATAGTTATGTCGCAATTAAAACTATCTTAATCATAGTTTTAAGTGAATTCCTCACGTGACGATCGCTCAGTCATATCACGTACCATAGCATAGCACATTCAGTCTGTAACGCATCATCCAGTGTCTGCACATACCATTCGATGCCATTTACAGAAGAGTGGTCAGACGTCTATTGCCCACACTTCAGACGTCTATTGCCACTTCCTCTACTTTGACGCAGAATCATAGACATAACCACCGCCAATGGTGTGATGTAAGGAGGATGTGGACGGCTGAATGTTATGAAATTCTCTTAACTGACGAGTCACGCTTCTGTCTGCAACACCACGATGGTCGCATTCGAGCCTGGAGACGCCGTGGAGAGAGGAGGCTGAACATCTGCATTATCCACCGCCATACTAGTCCTGTACCGGGTATTATGGTATGGGGCGGTATTGGATATCACTCTCTCAATCCTCTAATACGCATTGCAGGTATTTAAACAGCCAGCGTTACATCTTTGATATGTTGGAGTCACTTGTTCTTTCTTACCTTCAGGCATTGCCCACAGCCCTATTTCAACAGGATAATGCGTGACTGCACCTGGTACAAATTGTCCATGTGTTCTTCGTGAATCCCCAGATTGAATGTCTTCCCTGGTAGGCTAGCTCTTTAGATCTCTCACCGATAGAAATATGTGGTCCGTGGTTTCTCAATGATTGACCCAGATAATATCCCTAGCTGCAACTCCAGATCAACTGTGGCAACGTGTGGAAGTTGCTTGATCTGCTGTACCCCAAGAACACATTCAAAGTCTCTTTGAATCAATGCTGAAGAGTTTGGCAGCGTGATTTCCAACAATGGTGGCTTCTGTAGCTATCGATTTTGACAGGAACCCCACTTCATTGAAGTCTATAAATTTAATTGTTTGATACTTGGTCAACATGTTATCTACAAAATCAATTTTTGTGACATCTCTTGTCTTTCTTGTTGTTGCAATTTGGATGGCAAGCAGTGTATTTAGATTACTAAATTAACAAAGGTTATTATCGTAAGCAATTTCTTTTCTTTATCAAAGCATCATAATTTAAATTCACTAATTTAACATCATATAACTAAACACGTAGAGAGTTGGATATTCGCAATTTTAATTTATAATGTAACAATGATAGATTAAAATTAGGAAAATTACATACTTGCTAATTTAAAACTTGCAAGTATTAAAATAAAATTAAAAATTTTCTTTTTTGCTATATCATCTGCTCTTATAATTTGATTTCTGTACTAATCTTTTTAATATTAAAGTAATTAAATAATTACTAATTTTTAATTTTTTTTAAATGTCATGATGTGAAGTGTTATTTTGAGGCCATTTCAAAAGGAATATGCTTTTGTAATATATTTATATATATATATATATATATATATATATATATATATATATATATATATATATATATATATATATATATATATATATATATATATATATATATATATATATATATATATATATATATATATATATATATATATATATATATATATATATATATATATATATATATATATACACATAATATTGTATAAATACATAATATTGTTTGCACAAAAGGCGCTGATTTTGTAACAAATGCTTCTACTTTTGTTTTATATAAAGAATTTAATTTTCAGAATAGGCTATCCATCAGAACAAGCTGTCCATTTCAGAATAGGTTAAACCTATAGTAAAATGTTGGTAGAATCGCCAAGGGGGGTTTGCTGAATGAACATGTGCCATAAAGTGTTGATACAGAAATAGTGTGTTCCAAGCTATTGCCATAGTTCAGGAAACATTACTGTCAATTAATTAATCCCGTTGGCACGACAGCCCGTTGTGAGATCTGACTTTCTTCGGAATTTTTTCTCATTCAAAGCAGTGAACCTCCAGTTTCTTATTTTAAACTAAGAAAAATCTTTATTCAGGCTGTCCTATATTTTATTAGATCTTTCTGTAGATCTTTCACAGAAAATAGTTACATTAAAAATCATAAGAGCTGTTCTCTCGGTTCTCATTTTCAGATGAGAGAGAGGTTATTTGTTCCTCTCATTCTGTTCAGTTTTATGTACTTAGTAATGTTATCAGCTTTATAAATTTTATTGATTTCAGTTTGTATCTTTTTTTTCGGGTAATGCATTCTTAAACACAACACCAAGAGTTAGTTTTTGGAACTTTCCTTTTGAAGATATCCAGTGCTTCTTTTCTCCATCGTCGTTAAATTCCATGTCTTTGAGACATAAATAAAAGCTGATATAATCTCATTATTGACTAAAATGTATTCTTACACACCTGAACTCCTTGACTCCTGAATAGCTAATTTTATTGATCTTCATAATAACGGGGAAAGACTAAATCAAGATAAACCACCCAAAGCTTAAAACTTTTGATACCAAATTCTAAGGTTTAAATTACATATTTCAGAAAATACCATTCGTCAGAGTCATGCTCGTCAGAGTGCCAGATTGTGATTCATGCTCAGACATGACATTCGTCCTAGATCCTAATGTCCTTTACTTTTTTCACCATTTCAGATTGCCCTGCACATTGGTGTATTCGCTTATTGGAGACAATATGACTACAATAACCAATATATATTATATCTAGGAGGATAATCCTGTGTCTAGCTTGTGTAACTGACATGGGACATAGACATACGCAATGGAACACCTGGTCTGTACCTTAGGTTATCAGGTATAGTTCCATCACGTAATACATCTGTTGTGACAGAATTGACACGAAGTTTGATAGCAAAATTGAGTTTCAATAGGTCTCTAATATTTGAAATTAATAATTTGACAGAAATATAACATGAACAACAAAACATTTACAAAATTTTCACTATGGGAGATGACATGAGTTAAATATTGCAATAAAATTGTGAAAATAGATTATCCTAACACTCCAAGTAACCTTGGTAAAAAATACAAATTAATTATCTTGATGATGGTCATAGCAGACGATATAAGTAGTTTATTACACAAATATGCAAGCAATATAATTAAGTTTAAGTAGAAGAGTATAAAAAGCGCAAATAACTGGAACAGAGATTTTCAATAAGTACTTGTTACTCCCTCATGCTTTAACTGGGTCCTTTAATGTAACATTGCGTTTTTCGCAATACCAAAAGACTGCATTGTCTACACGCAGATAGTTAAGATTACATATGCATGAATGGTATCCTGTTGAACATTTAACATTTGCTGTAGGTGATAAACTGTAGAATATTTAAAGTATAACAGATTGTAATCTGCTGATTCAGTTAATATTTTGCAGCAGCTCAGTCTGTGCACTGTAGTTAGTACGATTAAGAAAATTATTGAACAAAATATAATTACAATACAATAAATAATAAAAAGGCTTAAAAAGTGAATAAAATATATAGCAAAATATTTTACAGACACATTCTAACATTACTAGAAATAAAATATTGAAAATATATTGCACTAAAATTGCTAAATAGGGTATTTCTGAAGACTCAAAGCAAACTTGAATATTAACCCCCAGTTTTATATATAGTGGTTAGATAGAGGAAAGTGTTATATCACATGACGTACCATATGAAGATTGTATTAGAAAAAGCGCAAATATATACAATACACATTGATAGTATATACATAAATAAAACATAGACTAATTGTGATATATTACAATGCATTATTTTATCACATAAGAAACCTGCATTGTCTGTTCACAGTTTATAATGGTTTACAATGTTTAGGAAATATAATGCAAAATTAGATATTAAAATTACTAATTGATAAACTTTGCTAGGATATTTAATATTGCACATGACATTGTGCTAAGTCAATCAATATTTGTCAGCACCTTAATCTGAATAATTATTATTATCAAAATTATAAAAACTAATTGCTAAACAAATACAATACCTAATAATATTTTATCACAAAAAGTGGAGAAATACCTTACAATGATTTTTATCCTTTACCAAATTGTTCTTATGATGAAATCCGTGCTGCTCAGTTATGGCATTATCCTTACAGAGTTCGGATCCTTTTTCATAGATAAAGGAGATTATGTTCTTTATCTTATGCAGAAGTGAAGGAGTTTTGCTAGCATAGCGGAGAAACGGAGTAAGTTCCTCCGAGTTTTTAGGCGCTTTTAGGTGCCATTGTTTTGTGAAATCACATTCAAACATGTAATGAACAATGGTCCCAACCTGACCGCATGAAAAAGCACTATTTGGAGCCATATCCCTTTTATTGAGATACTCCGGTGTTGGAGTATGTCCAGAAAGAAACTGTGCTTCTTTGTGGTCCTTGACAAGGAAATCAAGAGAGACAGAAGGTTTAAGGCTGTATGTCCATCTACCTTGTTCTGCCTCATTCCATTCTTGTTGCCAGGCCATTAGTAAATGGTTGCATAATTTAGAAATCAAGTATGATTTGGGCCATTTTAATTCAATTTTTTGCGTGTTTGAGCATGCTTTGACAGCTTGCTTTGCCAGTGTGTCAGCTCTTTCATTACCAGTATGTCCGGCATGAGCCTTGATCCAGTGAAGACAAATTTGCCATCTATTGCTAAATGTCTTGAGTCGATTTTGGATGTCCAGAATCAGTAGGCTTCTGTGATATGGATTATATATTCCCAGAAGAGCTGGTTGGCTGTCTGACCAAATCACTGCCTTGTATAAATTATTTTCTGCTGTATATTTTAATGCTTTATCAGTCGCAACCAATTCTGCTTGGAAAACATTGTTAGCTTCTCCTAATTGTCTTTGCACATAAACCACTCTCCTGTCCATTTTCGAAAATGCAGAAAGCTGCTCCCACTTGGCCTTCTATTTTTGAGCCATCAGTGAAAAAGTGTTGGTGAATGCCTTGGCACTGTGTAGGATTCAAAGTGTGAACCATTATCCCTTCCATCTGTGTTGCTGGGTGGAATAATGCTTTGAAGGAAATTTCAAAGTCGTCTGGGTTATAAATTACATCCAGGTAAGTGATTTTTTCTTGATGTTGGAGAATGTTAGATTTAGAAGCTTCTAGTTGAGCCATTAAATGTAATGGAAAGACTCCTACCAAAATGCTTAATGCTGCCGTAGAAGTCATGCGGAAACATCTAGTGATAGTTAAGGTGAAGTGTCTCTGCAAACTGGATAGCTGTCTTACTTTACTGCTTGTCATTGGTTCCGCCCGGACTGTTGATCCATAGCATATCATTCTTTCAATAATGGTTTTATACCAAATTTTAAGAATTCTGGCATTTACACCCCAGTTTCTATTCGTTGTTCGTCTTAGGCTGTTTACAATAGCTATAGTCTTTATCTTTTGTTGCCTGATGTGAGGGAGCCATGATAGTTTGCAATCGAGAATTACTCCTTCCCTTTCCTTAACTTTTTTAATGCTTTTTCCACAAATTTCAATCTTTGGATATTATTTTAGGCACTTCTTGCTGCTGCCAAAAAAGATGGCTTGAGTCTTTTCATGGGCTATAATTAATTTATGCTCCTTACACAAATCTTCAAATTGTGAGAGTGCAATATTGGCTGTTAGCTTTAACTGCTCTTTTGTTTTTGCAGAAGCAATGAGCAGTGCATCATCGACAAATGCTTGCAATGATGTGTTATTTGAACATTTCTGGAGAAGGAAATCATTAAAGTATATGTTCCAAAGCAATGGTCCCCCATAGGATCCCTGCCGACAGCCTCTGTTATGGTGGTGTAGTACAAAACCTCCATCGTGTTTAATTAAACTCTTTATATCTGTGAGAAAGTGTACCCACATCTTAAATAAATTGTTGGGACAATTAAGCTTGGCCATTTTATCTAGCACTCCTGGCCACCAGATTGAATCAAAAGCGCTTTTCAGATCTAGACTGATTACTACTGTGTAGTGTCCTCTGTTTTTATTTTCTTCAATCTTTTTTATCAGGTTTTTCAAAGCATGCTCTGTTGATTTATTAGCTCGAAATCCACACAGTAATTCGCTCAGCTTCTTATTATTTTCGAGATGGTAACTCGTTCTCTCTATCAGCAATTTTTCCAATACCTTACCTATTACCGCCAGAAGACAGATAGGTCTGAAGAATCCAGGTTTATTTGCCTTTTTCCCATTTTTTAGAAAAAATATGATTTGGCCTTTTTTATAAGTACTGAGAAAGCAGTGTAGTTCCAAGCACCAATTAAATAGTATATTGAAGAGTGATGGTGCAGCATAGTGAATAGCCTTGACAAGGGCATTATATATACCATCTGGTTTCCTGTTTTAAGTCTTCTAATGGCGTGAGTGACTTCTTGTTTTGTGAACCATTGGTCATTTGGAGTAGTATTTAATGTTAGGGAATTTCGAATTTGTTTTTGATGGGGTGGATCTTCTTCGATGTCATCTTCAGGAAAACAAGAAGTCATTATTTTGTTTATAATATCTTCCGCTATGACTTGTCTTTTGCGCTGTGGACCTGTACCATTATCTGTTAAGAGAGTTGGCTTGAATGTTTTGCCCATAGCGAGCATCTGTAGTGTGCAATGTACTTCCTTGTTATTGGTGCAGTATTTGCGCCAACTACTTAACTTGGCTTCTTGGATTGAACGCTTATAAATAGCCAGTTCTTTTTTATAAGCTTGAAGTGCTATTCCTCTTGCTGGTTCAGGTGTTGATTTCATGCGTCTTCGCAAAGCTTTGACTTTTTGACGCATCTGCCTTAGTGTAGAAGTCCACCAGTTTATATTAGTTTTCGGTTTAGCAATTTTTATTTTTAATGTCTCATCACAGGTTTTAATAATATTGCTATAAATGTCTGCGACTATATATTCTAGTTCTTCTCTGTTTTTCGCATTCTGGGTTTTGGAATTTCCAAGAGAAGATAGGGTCTAATTCGATTTTGAAAAGCTTTCAATCTGCAGTTTGTTTTGTATCTTCGGTTTGTAATTACAATAGTATCAGTCTTGATTGTAAAGGTGATGTACAGGTGGTCAGAACGGGAAAGTTCATCATCTACCTTCCATTCTTCAATTGAAATGATGTTTGCTCCAGTGTACAATGTGAGATCTGGCCAACCTTTTCCTTGATTTGTCACAAATGTAGGTGGACATCCAAAGGTATTAGCAATAATTAAGTTGTTTGAGGCTATGAAATCCTCTATTTTTATACCTCTTACTGACATGGGACAGATGATCTTTGTAAATTCTTACAAAACTGTCAGCTGGTAGTTTTGCCCTACATGATACATTCTTGATTACTTAAATTTTCTGTCAACAGCATAGATTATATGGCTTAGTATCTTCATAACTTCTCCACTTGATTATATCACTAATTATCCACTGATAAAATTTTATCAATTGAAAAATCTCTTACATGCTTTGTTTTAATATAGTAAGGCTGCTAATATCTTTTGAGGAAAAGTATCATTCTTGAATCCGGAATGTAACTTTTTTTAATAAATCAAACTATTTTTATTTCAATGTTTTCATTTTTCTATAATTATCTCAGTACAACTTTTTATATATCTTCTTTAAAATATCTTAAATGCACAAAAAAGATATTGTAATAAGCTCTATTTTATGTATCTCATAGATATATTTGCCTAATTCTAATGTGTAGTTCTTAATTCTCTTTGAATTTTTATTAGATCTTTATTTCAAGTTTATTTTTCTCTAAATTTTTTTGTGTACCTAAAATGTAAACCAAAGCTCATATTCTTTAGTTCAATATGAAATCACATGGATTTCAAGCACATTTTTACTACCGTTAATTATATTATACAGTTGTGTTTCTCACTGTCTTAATATCTATGCCTTTATGCTTTTAAGATCATGTTCAATTTTTATATAAAATTATAATAAATATATACATTAATTTAAAATATGTATTGGTTAATTTTAAATTATATACGTACATTTAAATATTTCTTTATAAGGATTTTGCTTACTGAACAAAGTTGAAGAATATTTTTTGAAATTATAAATTTTATTTACATTTAATTAGTTTTTTTACAAGTTATACAATTTTATCTTAAAATAATTCATAATCTTTATAAATCTTTTTTATAAAGTTTAATAAATCTTAAAATAAATCTCATCCAAATTACTTAAATTTCCATGATTAAAAAAATACATTACTTAAGCCAGACATTGCTGTTTTTACAACATAAAAGTTCAAAAAAGCAAAATGCTTTCTGGTTATTTGATTTTGGAATTTGTTTCTTTGAAACCCACGTAATGATAGCACATCCAAGAAAAATTCTAAAATATTCCTGTTTCATTTAATGATAAATTTCTCACGAATAATTCATTATTATCTTGAATAGTTGGATTGCAGCTGTTTCGTCAATGATACACTATCTACTCGAAGAATAAAACAGGTGTTGATAGTTTTTATTCTACATTTGTTCAAAACTTTAATCCACTTAATCTGTATTCAAGCATTTTCATCGGTAAAGTATTTTCACTTTTTAAATAATATATATTTGCATAACTTTTTTAAGAAAGTGAATGAAAATATTAGTGTTTGAAGATATGTATACCTTTTTATAATTCCATTTATAATGACTTTTATTCATAGTTATCAAAGTAAACCTTTCTTGAATCAAAATATGTGACCTCGAGGATCAGTTTCAGTGTTTATTTAAAAAAATTAAAGAAATAGAATTGTTTTTCCTTCGTCTGCATATTTTCCTATCAAGTTATTATAACCATGAAACAAAAATATTTATCATTATTAAAATATAATTCAAATTTTGTTATTAATTTAAGTTATACATTGGATTAATAGCGAAACGTGTTTCGAATAATATATTCCTAGATTATACTTATTTTAATAAACTTATTATAATCAAGAAATATTTCAAAATGTTATCTTTCATTGATTTCATACCCGTAGAAAATATTTAATTAAAAAATTAATAACATTTATAAAAGTCACTAAAGTGATATAAGCAAACACATTTTTCATAATAAAGTTTTCAACTGTAGCGGCTCAGTGTGTCCTAATTTAAATGAACTCATTTATGTATATTGTGTATATATGTATAGATAGATACAATTTAGTAGTTAGACAAATAATGAAGAATAATTATAAATATTAAATAAATATAAAAAATTAAAATGCTAAATGAATTTATCATAAATTTTAAATATGCTGAATATTATTTTATTGAAAACACTCTTAATAAAGTTTTAATGACTTAGAAAGTTGTTTTATTTATATTGAGCCTCATGCTGTTATCATTACAATATATATATTCTTATTATTACGTATGAGAATCTAAAAATAAACTGTTGGACTAATGAGTTAGAACAAAAGATGTCACAGACCGAAAATAGCATACCAAAATCGAATATTTTATACAAAAATATTTTAAATCCTAAACTAATTTTTGATAGACAGAAAGCATTATTTCAAGATTGTTGAGTTAAGGTTATTTACTGTTAAAGAGAAAATATTTTTATGTTAATAAACGAGATAAAATGTCAAATCTGTACAAATTATGCTGTAATTTATTAAATTCTGCATAATAAGTGAAATTTATCTAATAAATACTTAATATACATAATTTAGCATACTTTCATTTAAATATTTCTTAGAAATGCTCTCTTAGGAGTATTATCATGAATGAACTCTCAAACCAATTTTTGTTCATACAGATAAATTCAAAAAGTTTCGTTATGATGTAATAACTAATAAAATGTGTTCCAAAATCTTTTACATTTATTTATTACTTAATTTTAAAAATAAATTAAGTTTAAGAATTCATTTATACACAATGCACATATTATTTTGTAAATAGTTCGAAATTTTCTGTAAAAATATTAATCCTACACAAGTGTAATAAGAAATTTGTCATTTTCATAGATAGGAAAACATGGCTTACGTTTTATTTTCTTATATATTTATGTATGCTCACTTTTGAAAATGATATGAATATAGTGGTAAAATACCTATCCTGCATTTAAAATATTCTAAACCTTTTGCAGTTTAATTTTCTATAAGCAATTTCTTACACAAGCAATTACAAAATTGTTTTTTGCAACTATGCAAATCATTAAAAGCATTTATCTTACATTGTAGTAATTTTAATCGATATTCCTAATATCTTCATTTCATCATTTTGAATTTTTTTAAAAAGTTAAAAACTTTTTAAAACAATCAGAAAAATTTAAATATACTTTTACTTTTTATTCAATATTTACTAACAGAGCATATCTTTGATAAAATAATATATGTGTTGACACATGAAATTAAGGCTTCAAAAAAGTTATCATAGTCAATGGAATTGTATAAAAAATGTACTTTATTTTTTATTCAATATTTACTGACATGGCAATTCTTTGATATAAGAATGTTGACACATGAAGTTAAAGCTTCAAAAGAATAATCATAGTCAATGGAATTGTGTGAAAAATGTACTTTATTTTTTATTTAATATTTACTGACATGGCAATTCTTTGATATAAGAATATATGTATTGGCACATGAAATTAAAGCTTCAAAAGAATTATCATAGTCAATGGAATTTGTTTGCTTTCTAGGTTCTTGGAACAGTTGAGACAATGAATATATTTGCTTTCGTTTGCATATTTGGTACAATTATTATTGGTGTATCGAGTCAAGATGAAGGTAAACATTTATTTTTAACTGATATTATTGTCATAATCTAATACTTCATTATAATTGATTAAATTGGATAAAATCAGAGCAAAGGAAGTTAGTATAATAAAAGAATAATGCCGTATATTTTATGTCATTCTGAAATAAATTTTATTTTATTTTCTTATGATCTGTATCTAACTTTACTTAGATTACTTCAAATATTGTTAAAGTAAATATCTTGAATATTTTAGTTATTAATTTTAATACCAATTAGCTCTTAAAATTTAATTTTTTACCATACCACTAAATATTGTAAATTTTCTTAATAGGTTATGAATAACATTGGAAAGCAATATCTAATTATATAACATTATTAATTCATTTGACATATATAATACTTTTGTGATTAAGGTTTTATTTTAATATCTCTTCTAAAATTTATATTTTAGAAAATTAACAAAAAATATGAAGATATTCCAACATTTCTAATATATATATATATATATATATATATATATATATATATATATATATATATATATATATATATATATATATATATATATATATATATATATATATATATATATATATATATATATATATATATATATATATATATATATATATATATATACTTACATATATATCATTATTTCCATCCAATATACTCTATATAAGTTAATTATTTTATCTTCAAAAACAATAGGCAAATTTTAAATATAAATATTTTTAAAAAATAAAAAAATTTAAAAATTTATTCACATATCATTCAGAAAAATAAAGTATAATATACTGATTAAATAGATTTAAAATTAATAAAATAACACACTGCAATTTAAAATTATCATTTTTCTCCTTTGTCTTGAAGATAATGCAAACGAATATATTCTAAAAAATTAAATGAAGTTCAAATTTTTTTCAAATTCCATCTAAGTGTATTTAATATAACTGATGGTAAAATACAAAAATATAATATCATGCATACATTTCAAATTTATTTTTCCTCACTATTATAGATTTTATCACCAATTTTATGTGAATCACTCCACTGCATTTTAATTTATTATAACATCTCATACCCTGCAAACAATTCTGAAATATTTTTTTACATTTCAGTCGTAAAAAATTGTTTTATTACTTACTGAATCTTATTAATGTCTAATATTTACCTTATCTTATAAATTCAGAGTTGTTCATCTTTCATGTAGCATAACATGGGTAGTTAAATTGTTTCAAATGACCAGTAAAGAGTGGTTTGTTTTTTATTTATATAATACATGTTAAAAATTAATTATTTCTTAATGTATTTTTAATTTTTTCTTAAAATTTTTATTTGTAACTCTTAATTGACCAAATACTATTTTTAAAAGGAATCCTAAATTAATTTAAGTCATCTTAATCATATTCAAAATATGAAATGTGTAATCAATTAATACTGCTTTCGTAACAGAATGTGTTCGCTTTAAAAATAATTTTTCATCAGTAATCATAATTTATTTCTAAGATATATACATTTAAAAACCATTGATAATTTTTTATTTAAAATAATTCAAGGTCATCCATGCAATGATTATGTCGATGGAATCTTAAGAGACCTCAAGGAAGACAAGGAATACTTTCAAGATCCTTACATAATACCAGAAAAATCCATTGCAGTTCATAAGAAGCTCATCTTCATCAACTATACGGGAGAAGCAAGTATTTACGATGGATACATTTATGGGCTTTCATCTTTGCACCGAGATGGCGATGTTATTGTTGACAAGAAACAGAAAATTCATCTTAAAATATACCTCGGAGCTGGAGAATTAAAATTGCAATGCAGTGGAAAATTGAAGTTGATGGGCCACGGGCCTCAAGTGACCATTAATGCTAAAATTGCTTACATCAATATGAAGCTCGACATTGTCCCAACTGCCAATGGTACCAATCCCAAAATTGCCAATTTTAAAATTGAAGATGTAAAAGGATCAGAAGTGACTGTCACTGGGCTAGGACCTCTTAATTTTTTCATGAATCAGTACATAAAAGTAATAGGTGGTCTTTTCAAGAATTTGGTAAGACATTCTATTGAATCCCGCTTATCAACATTTATGGATAAAAAACTGAAAAAATATGTCATTCCGCAAGAGTGCTTGAATGACAGTTATTCCTTCTGATCATGATATTTAAAATTTTTAGAGCTTTATCAGTCTTAACAAAGCAAATAAATATCGCATGAAGCTTAAAGACATTTATTATGTAAGTAAATGTAAATTATAAAATCTAAAAAATATCTGTAAAGAAACTGTTTAAAATTGAAATAAAATACACTAATTAAAAGAGTTTGTGCTTATGTCATCAAATTATTTATAGTTACTTAAATATAAATTATTATGTTTATGTTTAACTGTATTCATTTTCATTAGGACACATTTTACTTAAAAGATCACTTACTTACAGGAAAGAGTATCAGAAAAATATTTTTGAAAAAAGATTAAATCTCAGATTAATAATAAATTCTAAAATATAGCAAAAACCTATTTTTTACTGTAAATCTATAATATATATTTAATAACTTCAAGTAATAACCCGGTTTAGGGACTACTCTAAATTATAGAATTAAAACATGTGAATTCATTTTATAACCTTTCTGAAGTTTTAAAATAATATGTTTCTGGTGCTTTTAATAAAAATAGTAAGTATAATATAATTCTTATAAAATTAATAAGAGTTAATATACTCTATTAATATATTACAAGCTTCATTATTTAAAAACTAATTATTTAAAAAACCGTTATGTTTTTACACTTGTAATTAACTGCTAACATTACAGATGAATATTTTAAAAAACTGTAGAAAGGAGAAAAGTGTTTTTTTCTTTTTTTGTATTTAATATAAAATGCATAAGCAGCTATATAATAAAATTAATGATTATCTATGTAAATATTAAAAACAATAACCACACACATTCAACTAGTATAATAGTGTAATTGTGTTAGGGAAGATAGTTAATGAAAACATTGAAAAATAAATGCAATTAATTCCTGTGCTTTTGTGAAACACACATTTTTTTCCTTTGTTCTTCATTATCTAAATATAATAAATAAGTATACAATTTTTTAAACCTTAACTGAATTGAATATATGTGAAAAGAGTTTTGAAATTCAAATAATGTTATGGTGAATGTATTGATTTAAAAGCTTTATATATTCTTAGCTGTACAAAGGATTTTTTAAAACTTAATATTATTTAATTTTCTGTAATTTTTTCACTTAACTTAATTTTTAAATGAGAAATCTAAATAATTGGAATCATTATTTAACTTAAAACCATGAATAAAATACTCTAAATTATCTATAAGTCACTTGTTGAGACAAAATATGCAAATTAAAACAAACTTTAATTTAAAAAATAACATTTTCAAGGCAAAGCTAAAGCGTTTAATATTTAACTTTTAAAATAAGAAGAGTGAGAAACACAGTTTTGTTAGAAATAACATATTGGTATTTGCCACTAACACAGCATTTATAGACTTAAATTTTAAGAATGCTTGTTCACATATAATAAAATAAAAGAATAGAAATTTAGAATTTTGTTAGGGACTTTAGGTCTTAAAACCTGATTAAAAATTATAACAAAATATAGCAAGCCGTTTTGTAAAGAGTTTAGTGGGATTGTTTTCGTTAAATTTTATTTATCACATACAAACACACACAATATTTATGAATAAAAGAAACTGAAAAAAGTCCTTTCAAGATGTTACTTTAATGTGACATCTTATTCTTTCTAGCCTTAGATATTATTCAGTAAAAGGGAAAAATATTCGTATAGGTATGAATACATATGAGTTTAAATATTATGACTTAAACTTAAGTCTAAATTCAATTTTTTTTTAAATTTTAACATATAAATCGAAATAAATCAGAGAAATATAATATTTTTATTTTGTGCTGTGTAAAGTGAAATTAATGTTATGAATTTTCGTTGGAAACAAATGACAAAAATATAAAAAGTCATTAGCTTTTATTATCTCTGAAATATCGATTCATACTGTCACTGAGCAAATGTTTTATGATTGTACAATGGTATATTTTTAGAACTCTTAAACCAAATATTGTTTATCAAAGTAAACAATTAAGTTTGGTCTGTGAATCAGAAGCTCTAATTACGTGTACACCAATAACTGTTTAACTCTCCACTTCATGAATCTTGTTGAAATCCCACAGAGAATATATATGTAATGAACAGTGCACTTCTTAGTAACATACCTAAAATTTCGTACAAAATGCTGTCAAAGATATCTTTGCAGGCTTTTGATAATATATGTATAAGGTAGTTCATGAGTTAGGTAAAGTATACTAATTTGAAATTGAATAGGAGCAATAAATTTAAAATTCCAATAATTTAAATACAATAAATTTAGTAAATATATTTGTTGGCCCACCGATCTCCACTTCATTCTTAATGAAGTTCTGACTGGACTCAATTTAAGAATGAGTTCCTCAGACGTATTGTAAAACCTTATGCTTCAAAAATTAGAGATGACTTCATATTAATTGACAATTGCAGGTTACATCATGTTAACTTGGAGAATGATTTCCTTTTGGAGGAAGAAATCATACGAATGGAATGCTCAGCATGTTCTCCAGACATGAATCCAATGGCATGTTTGGGACATTCTAGTTGTCAGGCGCCTACCACCTCCAAAAACTAGAAAATGCTCTTTGGGAAAAGAATATCCCTCCTCACATTAATAGTCTCATTTACTCTGATTCTATGCCCTAAAGGTGTTTAAAATTGATGGTCATCCAGGGAAACCATAACCTCTTCTAAAAACTATTTTTTTCAAGAAAACTCTTCATTTTAATTTGTTTTTTACATATTCACAAATTCTGACTTTTTCCTTTGGTACACAAATACTCAATAAAAAGCAATTTTTTTGATAAATGCCATTTTTATCTCCTATAATCTACTATGTCTGTCAATAATGTATCAATCAAGTAAACAATTCTGCAGGTGCGAGATCAATCCGCAACCTCAATATCCCTTAATTGTTTTTATCAGTGTATAATTTGAACACATGAATTTTACAAAATGTATATCAAAAGATAGAAAAAATGTATTAATTTAAAATAAATTAAGTTTGCTTCTGCTTACATCTAAAAATTTAGTTTCAATATAAATATATGAAATATATTTTTATTGATGCACTTATAAAAAGTTAATGCTTCAAAAGCTAACATAATTAATATTTAATTAGGACAATATCATATCTGATTCAAGTAAACACTATTCAATTTTAGTTAAACTAAACGTTAATCGAAAAACCATTAAAATAATTCACGCATTACCAAAATTAAAGCATGAACCAAAATTTTCTAATTTGATAGAAAAAATAAAATTAGCCAGTGCTTTTCTAAGTTTTATAATTATAAGGTAAGCAAGAAATTTCTTGCACTTTTCGCGTTTCCGTAGAATGAATTGAGAAAAAGTATGCAAATTAGTGTATGATATGGTTAAGACACATGTCAGTACAAAGAGTAGGAATATCAGTTTTTATAAAAGCAAGAGTCCACTGCACATATTCACCAATCGTTACTCGTACAGTAGTGAAGAGGAATGAACATGTCGAAGGAGAGCGTTGGGTGTTGCTTGCTTTACGACTTCAAAGTGGGATTATCATCTACTGCATCTAGTCGCCCAATATGTCAAACGCTTAGAGATAGTGCTGTGAATGAACATACGGCAAGGCATTGGTTTCACAAATACATTTTGTGAGATTTGTCTCTCTGTGATGAAGCTGGTGTCTCGTGGACTAGTTGTCAAAGGGTGCACTATGAGTTGCTACCAGCAGACCAAACAGTCACTGCAGACCAGCAATTGGAACGTGTGCAACAGGCATTGCAACAGAAGGACTCAGCAATAGTTAATAGCAAAAGTGTGCTGTTCTTGGCCGACAACGCAAGGCCGTATATGACACGGGTGTCCAGGAATAGCATACAGCGACTTGGTTGGGAGACTTCATACCACCATCTTTACTTACCTGACCTTGCACCATTAGATTAATAAATAATAATTTGCAATCTTTATGCTGCCTTGTTAATTTTTAAAACTTTACTATTTCAATATTTTGGAAAACCACTGAATTTTTAGTTTTCATTTCTCTTACAGAAAACAAAAAAATTTACTTTTTATAAAAACAATTTAACGAGTTAAATAATCTGAATCTTTGATCCATTTTTTTATAAAATAAGTAGAAATTAAATAAATTTACTCTAAATTAATAGAGTTACAGATTAAATTTTTATCAATACCGGAATGAATCAGTTTAAATAACTTATGAAATGGCTGTGGTAGCTTGTTTGGCTAGAGCGTAGTTATTATTATAAGAAGGTATTGATTTCGAATTCCGACCCTACCAAAGATCTGTCGTGCTCATTAGTAGTGGTTGATGCACTAAAACATGTTGTGATTGCAATGTCCTCCAGGCGAAATGATACCTCTGAGGGACCAAGTTTTGAGTTCATCTTCTTAGTCCCTGCTTCTAAATTACGATGACCTGCTCATTTTCGGATTACAATGGAACGACACTAGATGATACAAAAGTACCATCATTTTCACTCTTTGTGCGGAACAAGGTGGGACATAATGATGTCATAGAGCCAATGGTCCAGACACCTGAAATAAATAAATAACTTTTGAAATGTGAGGAAAACAGCTGATTTAGGGATAACGTACTTCCAATATTGTATCCTGGGGATGACTTAATTTTTTAAAAGTAGAATACAAATTCAACTTTATATGTTTGTATCCTCACGTTTAAATTTGTTAATATCTTTAATTATATAAAAAAAACTTTAACCACAGTATTTTTATTGGGATTTATATGAGAAAGAGATAATTTATTATTAAAATATAATACATCACATAAAAATAATATAATTACAACACACAGTATATTTTTTAAAATTCCTTATTAATAAACTGAAAAACTTTCAACTGTTCTGATATATTTGATTTTACGTTTTCCTTTATATCTTGGTAAAAATTTTATAAAACATTTTTGTAGAGTTTAATTTATCTAGCTAAGAAACACATTAGCATACTTTCAAACTTTTGTTATGTTTTTTTTACTTTTATACGTATCACAGAATCAAAATTTTTAATCGATTGAAATTTCAAGGGCACTGTTGGGTATGGATTAATGAAGAGAAATTAAATTTTACTGATGTCGTGATTTATTTCAAAATGAAAAACTTTATTGTTAAAACTAAATAAAATTTTCCTTCTCACATAATTAGTGAATTTGTAGCAAATTATTTTGATTTAACAATTATTTTCACAAAAGTATGAACTATGAAAATCAGAACCTTGGGTTATATTTTAAGAGGGATTTTAAAATAATTGAGAGTGCATTATGAAAAAAAGAGGAATCCTCTTTAGGTTCTATTAGGATATGAGTTTGCACCATTTGAAATAAGAATTTATAAATTTGAAAATATAAGATCTTAAATCAATAACATTTTTAAGATAAAATTTTAAAGTATTTAAAGAACTTTATAAAATATAATTTAAATAAACACGACATTAATTCGTTTTATTATTTTGATTTCATAGTTATTTTGAAAATTGTTATTTAATATTTATTAATTTTTATTAGACAGAAAATTAAGTATGTAAATCCATTAATACCTTACTATAAAATTTTTTAAAATAATTTTCATAGTTACATTTCTTGATATATTTATATTCCTTTCAACATTCATTAACCCATGTTGCCGATAAATATAATAAGAAATAATATAAATAATAAGAATAATAATTATGTAAATATTGATATATGAAATAATGTTTGCGCACACACTTAAAATTGACAATGAATGTGTTATCAACATCTTCTGTATATTATATGCATGTGATAGTCTAATTGTATTTTTAATCTGAGTACTTTCTTACAAATTCAAAGCAATTCAAAATTATTTCTAGTATTTTTTTAAAAAACATTCACTGATCTCAATATAAAATATCAAACTTCTATTATAATTTTTAATTACATGTTAATGAATAAATCTTACTATAAGTACCTATTAAAATAAACAGTTTTACAAAATATGTCGTAAAAATTAATTTCTGAAAAACATTAACCCATAAACCAAAAAGTATTATTTTCCTATAAATAAAATTTTAAAAGAATATGTAATTTCTTAAATTAATAAAATTTCAAAGTGTGAAGTCTAGTCGAATTAACTACAAACCCGAAAATCAAACATAGAATAATAAACCCCAAGAAAGTAAAATTTAAACTTCACTAATACATTATTATCAAAAATGTTAATTAATCTTATTCCACATAAGAATAAAAATTACGTACGGATATTATTTTTAGTTACTTTTTTTAAAATTAAATATTGCTCTTTTTAAGCGAATATACTTACTGCGATGAAAAATACAAAGAAAAAACTAAATTCTAAGTTTAGTTTAAAAATCTGTGAATTTGAAAAGTTTTAATTCCTTCTGGTTATTTGTTAATTTAACATTTTTATTTTGATATTTCAAGAAACTTATAATTTTTTGCTATCAATTGTCGTTTATACCAAGCACATTAAACATGTAGAAGTCAGTTTTGAAGTTTGCGATTTGTCAGTAAAGTGATAAAAAACAGTAAATAAATGAACAAGGAAAATATTTATATTTTTATTACAAGTTTATTTTTTTTTAATTTCTTATATTTAAAAATTTTATTTTATCACAAATGTATGTCCAATAATTTTAATATATGAGTTAATTTAACATATTGCTGTTGAGAGAGATAAATATCTTTTTGCAAAAGCAGGTATCTAATATATAACAGAAGGAATATAAACATCTAATAAAAGATATATATTTATATAAATACTATTCTGAAGTTCATGTATCAGTTCTGTATTTAAAATTCAGCCACAGTGGTGACTGTTCCCTTGGCAGGAAATGGAACCTTTTCAATTTCTTTACTGAAATGCTCGAATATTTTGATGGAGGCAGCTTTAGCAACAGGTTTCTCTAAAGCATTCAAAGCCAAGGTACTAAGGAGACTTGCACCCCATCCAAAGGGTCCCAGACCCCAAATACTGATACGAATATCTTGCAAACTATTGATGTTGAAAGACATAAGGTCGGCTTTGCCACCTTCAGATGGTACGACTAGGAACATAGATACTTTAGATTTGCCTATTCTGGCATTCATAGTTACTCTAGGACCAGCATCATTCAACAAAAGAGCTCCTCTGTAGAAAGCGTGGATCTTCTTGAAGGTCAGCTGCGTTGAAATCATGAGCATGTCGTCCAAGTCAATAACCACAGCATTGCCTTTTCTTTGCAGAGAGGACAATCCATAAATTTTTCCATCATACAACTTCGCTTCTCCTTTGACTTTGACAAATGCTATTTCTCTCTCAAATCCTTTTTTCAATTCCTCTAATGGAAGAGGATCGATGAAACCACCGGAACCATTGGTTGCTTTCTCGATAAAATAGTCAATGTATGCATTAGCTCGAGCTTGCAGTTCATCTGAAAAAATGCGAAAATGTGTAAAAATGAAACACATAATAAATATGATTAAAAGCTTTTGACATAATATTTAAATTTCTGTAATAATGTGGTGCAAAATATGTATATTTTTAATTAGTTAAAAGTAAATTATTTTAGGAAACAGAATAAACTTATTTTTCTCAAAATGTACATTCTTTCTCAATTTCCAAGTTGAAATGTAAAACAGCTGATAAAGTTGATTATAATATAAGTGTAAGCTACGGTAAGAAACATGTGTGTGATAAAATTAATATATTTATAATTGAAGTTCTATCATACTATCATATAATTCAGGGGAAATATATAAATAAAGATATTTAAAATCAATTCCCAAATATAAATAAAAATTAGGATTTTTATGTCAACTTATATATTTTTGGGTTTAAAAATCAAATAAATACTTATTCTTCAACAAAAAATTAATTTCCATACATGAGTAATTTTTCCTTACAATTTAAAAATTAATCGATTGTGGGAAATTAATTTTGGTCTGACTATAAAACCACCAATTAGACAATATATTAAGTTAACTTTAAGAGTATATAAAGGAAAATATGTAGAAAAGTTACAAAAAAAGCAATGTATGTATGGGATTGGTTTTTATAGTTTTGATACCTTATATTCTTGTTGCAGAAAGAACCTTATTTCTCTCTATTTTATTTTCTTAAAAAAATCTAAATTAAAATAAATTTCTAGCTGTTTTTTTCCTAATCAGGATCATAATCATCTCTTCTTTTTCAAATATTGTATTAGACGATTATCTTTACTAGACAACTCTAAGATAAAAACATCAGGTAGTGTGGAAGCAGTTTTAGCTTAAAGTACACTATGAAATTTATGGTATGTTCGACAAGTTTAGATTTTAGCATCAGATGAATAGATGCAAAATAAAAATGACTCTGAAGGTTATCATCTGCGAGATGAAAGAAATTAATGATGCATTCTTTTCCATGATTAGTGACTAGATGTAAATATAGTTGATAGAGGGATTCTAAAGATATGCAACTTAGACACAACTGATAATAAGTTAATTCTAAATACGAATACCAAACAAAATCAGTCAAAATTATCAAATTCAATCCTGATTTAATAAAACTTGTGTACATATGTGAAAATTCCAAAATTAAAACTTTTTGTGATTTTATCATATTTATTTAAATTTCATTTATAGCATAATTTCAATGAATTATAATTTAATGATCAATTAATTTATTATACGTGTGACTCATTGAATTATAGTTTCAGCCTAAAAGGAATACTCTCTTCTACGACTTATTAAATACGCATATATATTCATATCTTTAATGAATGAAGATGAATCTTCTGTTTCAAATTTCTTGAAAGATGATACCGAAAGCATTATCTCAATTTTACTAAATATTATTTTTAATGAACCATTTGAAGATACAAATATGAAAAAGGTATCTATTTAGTTACCTAATTAGATGAGAAATAAAAACAAACAACTGATAATTTTTCAACTGATTGATTTTATGAATGTATTTGAAACTCCTTTGAATTTAAAGTTCAATGCCAATGATGCCAATGAAAAGGTTTAAAGTAAGATAGTTTACTCATAATGTAATATAAGAGAATTATGGTCTGTGTGTGAAACACTGAATTATCAAAAGAAGAGAATGAAACTAACTTCCCTCCTTTCCTTATGCAAAGTACCTCTAAAAGCACAATTTAAACGTTTCATTCCATTATTGTGCTTTCAAAATCATGAAAAGAGGAGAAAAAGTATTTTTTCTGACTCCATTTCTCTATTTCATGTTGCAAGATTTCGTAATTTAATTTGAAATTCATATTCCGTGAAATAATTCTTTAGATAATGAAGAAAATGTGTTTCAATATTTCTTACTTTAAAGAGATTTATTAAATTGAGCAAATATTTGTCGGTAATCGAATTTCCTAAAATGAGTCCCAAAATTTCGTTTTCGGAATGGTTCTAATGAAACTGAAAAACTGTAAATTCTGCTTATATTATAACAGATTAATAATTGTAAATGATTTAGTTTTTATATATAAATTGAATACATGATTTTTCGTTGAATAAAACTACCTTACATGGTTCAAAGACAATTTCAAAGCAAGGCTTTGGATAAAAAATAAGAAATATTGAGAATAAAATTCAATTTCCTTATTTATTCATACATACACTTGCCGGAAAAAGTCTGCGTTCAAACGCACAGTAAACATCCTACAGAGAATAAATGTACATTATAGTCTCAATATTAACTCTATTTTTATATAAAGCTTTTCTTTTACAATTCCTTATGTATCAGTAACAATTTCAGAAAGATAACACATATTGTTTAAAAGTAACGATGATATTAATTAGAAATTGCGCCAAAAGTTATCAGAAAAATTTGCGTACAGGTACAAAATACAAAGATATTTGGAAATTAATCTTAGGCTTTTTAGCCTCCGTGAGCTTGTATGAAATGAAATATTGTCTGCATTTATTTTTTTCTACTTATTCATTTTAACTATGGTGGAAATAAAACAAACAGAATAAAAAACATTGTGTTGTTCTAACGATACATTAGAACTTGCAAACAAGTAGACTTAAAATGGATTCTACAGGAAACGAGATTATTCTGGACGAAAAGAAAATCTTTCTAAGACAAAGGAATGAAGGTAAAACACTTCAAACAATTGGAAAGATAGTTAGACGAACTCATTCTTGTATCCAAAGAGTAATCAATAATTACAAGTCATCGAAATGTCTGTTATCTTAAAGCCCCGGAATAACCGACCATCTAAGTTGACTTTACGAAAATAGATATGCATCCTGAAATCCGAACGCTTAAATAAAAATACTACTGCATCTCAAATAGCACTTGATATTAGAGAAAGATTTAAAAAATTTCTCATGAAGATATTATACGAAAAATTTTGAAAAAGTCTGGCGACAACCCATGGAAGTTATTTTTTAAAAACTTTTCTCATCTGTATGCAATTTTTTACTGCTTTTTATGTAATTTTTAATTATCATTATTATTACCTCGAAATATATTCAAATATGTACTTTATCTTCCTGAAATTATAACTGATATTTAAGGAATTGTTAACGAAAAACATCATATAAAAACTGAATTGATGTTGACAATAGAATGTACTTTTATTCTCTGTAGAATGTTTACCATGCTTTTGTACGCAGACTTTTTCTGGAAAGTGCATATTTAATTTATGATGTAACATGACCATATAAAAACCCACTCCTCTAAACTTAAAATTTCATTAAAAAATAAATAAAATATACAGAATGTATTTTTTAACTGAAATAGATCAATAGGTATTTCCCTTTTTATTTAAATGAAAACAGAGGTTTCAGTAGTCACATTCATGTAAATTTTAGTCATATATATCTGCTCTGCATACCTCTAACCTAGAAAAGAGATGGTCATATATCCACAAATATTAAAAGACCTCGTCTTTGATTCATTATATATAAATTAATAATAATGCTTCTATTTTTTAATGTATACAATATAAAAATGTTTTCCTGAAATAAATTATAATGCGACTGATTCTTCATATTAAATTACCTTTAAAGAATTCTTATGAAAAAACTAGTTTTTTTTAACATTAATAGAAAGAAAACTGAATAATTATGGTGTGACTTCAACAGAGATTGACCTAGGAAGATATTATCAAAAAGACTTTAATAAAAATTTTATAAATGAAAACTTTGAAAGTATTTGGATAAAAGGTTATAGAAATTATGAAAGCTATTCTTCAAAATAAAGTAATTAATTATAAACTGCGTGAGTTTGAAAGCATATTCAAATACTGATTATTATCAAAATATGAAAGTTAAGTAACTTATGGGCACTGATAATTTTAGCTTTCGTTAAATGTTATATTGTTGATAAACAAGTAAAGACTAAAGATTAATTGAAGGAACTGCTGAATCATGCTATTTCGATTTTTCCTACTAAGTAGTTACAGTTAAGAATAAATGTGGAGTCAAAAAATGATTATGTATATCAGAAAGTTCAAAAGTTTAGTACATTTTATATCACATTGATAGAGCATTTGACATTCAGGAAAGACATCCCAGGGAATGTAGACGCTAGACAAAAAACATGAAAAATTCACATCACTCACAATGACAGAAAACAGAAGCAAGACATCCATAACAGTTTGTTTTCAATGATGACTGGGATTAAACCCGGTCATCCACTTGGAAAACTGTGGTACTACCACAAAGCCACGGCAAGCTTATATCGGTAGTATGGTCGATAAACTTTAAGACTTTAACGGATTTTCAACGCTGTATTAATCTCTTTTCATGTACATGGGGATTAAAATTTTTGCCATTATGATATCAGCGTAATACTTGTATAAAACCCTTTTTTCCAAATCTAATCACGTTGTGGTTTTGAATTAATTGACATTTAATTGAGGAACTGAAAACTTGTTGAATAATTCTATTTTTAAAAGACTTCATTTAATTTAAGTGTTTCTTAGTGTCCTGATAGTATAATTCGAGTTTTGTGCATCACTTTTATTATTAAGTTTGCATCAGATATATCATTTATATGAGTTAATTAATGGTTTCTACACTGATTTTAGGGAGTTTGGGATTTAAATAGTAATAATTTTGAAATTTTTTTAAATGGCAGAAAAGGGAATATTTTAGCTATTTTCAATCCCCATGTTTCCATGCAGATTAATGAATTAAAAATTTATGCGATTAAATTATATAAGGTGAAAATCAATGACCAAAAAATAGTCAAAAATAATTTGAGCTTAAAACAAAAATAATTATCACGAACTATGATACACCTGCAGCAAATATTTGTTATGTCAACGCAGCAAAGAAACTTTCATATATAGCAGTTCTCTGGTATTTTTATGCGAATAAATATTCAAAGGAACAATTTCAATATACTATACCATTTAAATAAATGAAAACTTTCGTTTTAGATAACGAAACTATTTATATAGTTATGATTATGTATAAATAACTTTTAACTTTATTATTTAATCTCTCTAAGTATTTAAAAAATATTAAAAATAATTTAATAACTTATAAACTTTTAATTTTAATAATTATTTTTAATATTATTTATCAATAATTCCTCTGTCTTTAGAAATAAACATTATTATCAAAATATTTATATTTACCGTCTGTTCCTAATACTCCGAGGAGAACGCTGGCAAAGATAATGCAATGTGTTACTGAGACCATTATTGAGAACCTGTAAAAATATACAAAAAAAGTTGCTACAAGAAAAGATTTTTGCTTCAATATTTAAGGCATCAATAATTAATGCATATTTTATTATCATTATTCGTTATTGCGCTTAAAAATACTTGTAAAGAAATGTCAACACATGAATAAACTTTTTATATCAATGCATTATAATACTGAGATAAACTTCTTAACAATGAAACAATATGTTATTCATGATACACATTCGAAGCAATTTTCTTGTAATATTCAGTCGTTGTTTTTAAAATTTGAAAGCTTTATAATAAAGAAATAATGGGAAATATATTTGGGTAATATAATTAATTTCTGATGTAATACAAAAACTAAACAGCATTAATGCCCAATTATTCCCTACATATCTTAACAAGAGATTTTATAAGAATATATATATATATATATATATATATATATATATATATAAAAATAAATTTCAGTCAGCAAATTACATGAAACTATATTTAAAATTAAACGTTAAAATTCCTATTTTAAAGTGAAATAATAAATAGTTGACTAGAATGGTGCTTACTTGGTGTAAATAAAAAAGTAACACATCATTAAAGCAAAAATTTACAATTAAATTTTTAATACTTTACAACCCAATTTTTGACCAGGTACTTAATATTGAAAGTTATGCTTGCTTTACAAACTTTATTTATATTAAATTAAGTTTAAACTTGTGCCTTTAAAGAAATTTCTAAAAATGAAAAATTATAAGATATTTAAAATAATTTATAAAAATATAAATTTAATATCTTATTACTTTACATAATTGAATATTTATCAATAATATTCGTTATAAATATGTAGGCAAATATCTAACTTGTATAAATATCAGTTTGCGAACTAAAATAAATTTAAAAAAATTAGAATAGCTGTTTTTTTAATTAAAAGAAACTGGCTAAAATATTCGAAGATTGGAAAATTAAACTTATTTAAAAAATAAATTTAATATTATTAAAATTATAAGTTATTACAGCTCCGTATTGTTCTTTATGATAACAGAAACAGAAATATAATGAGAGAGACTTACTTTCTTTTTGGAAGTTATTTGAAAAGGAAAGGTGACGATTAACGTCGTTATTTTATTTGCAATTTTTGAAAAATTTTGGAATATTTATCAGAGAAATCTGTAGTTTCTCAAGTGTTTTTCTTTTCTTAACAGGATATTTCTTTTCTTGTTAATATTTAATAGTACATGTGTAACATCTGTTCATTCCCATCCGCTATATTAAAACATTTTCTTTTACGCTCTGATAACTAAATGCTTATAAATCTTATCAGTTTTGAAAAATAACTGCACATCTGCAACTGAGAATTTTCAACGTATTTTATTTATAATAATTTATACAGGAACGTCAAACAAGAGATATTCATTGATCTAATACAGCATTAAATTATCAAATGAAAATTTCACGAAATGAGTACTGATTCTGCAATATTTTGATAACTAGATTGATATCATAGAATAAATGGAAGGACATGAAAAAAGAATGTCCTATATAAATTGAGTTGCATCCAACATCATTTAATCACACAAGAAAGAAAAATATATACTTTTCAAGAATTTTTAACTCGCATATCAGACTTTATCACTTCAGAAAATTTCTCTCGATAAGTTAATGCTTGCAATGTTGGTAGAGAATTTTTTGAATTTTATACTAGATACAAATTTAATTTAAATTATTTTTAGAAATAATGAAAATGAAACTCCAAATAGTAATTAAAAGAGGTAACGAAATACTTCAATTAATTGTCAGTTTATAATTTTTATTTTGTTACTTATAAAATAAATTTCTCATACGATAGATGACTAAAATTACAAAAATAAAATTATTTATTTTGACACTAAGTTATACAGATAGCATTTCGCAATTCATGCTATATTGGTCGATTTACATTAATTTAAACTTGAATTTATTCATATTTTATACAATTTTAGACACTTTTCTGGAACCAAATCGAACCTTAATTTTTAATGACTTTTTGTTTACTTAATTAAAAGTTTTCATTATAAAGGTGCTTTGATCTAATATATTTATACATAAGTTTATCCTTTTGATTAACTTAATTTTTCATTTAAACATAGCTTTAAAATAGCAATATGAATATTGTTCTTTAGTTAAATGTGTTAATATTTTTAAAATTGAAGCTGTTTTCAATGACAAAATATTTATTAGATTTTTGAAAAATATTAGAAATGTAAATTTGCTTAATAGAGTGAAAGTTGGCTAGGATTAAAAAGAAAACTATGTTTGAGAAATATATAAGATATACGTTCTTTAAAAATGACAATAAGAGTTTATTTTATTATTAAATAGCTGTTTATGTATCTAATAATAATCTAAAATTTCGCATAAGTTATTTATAAAATATATTTTTACAAATTTGTAACTATTACTTGCATTTGTCATAAAATATCTCAGACATTTAAAATACTAATTGATTAAAAAAAAATTGTTCAATTTAGGCGTACTCTACGTTAAAAGCGGCATTTCTAGCGATTCAGCGTCTTGGCGAGCGTTTGGCGAGATTATTGGTAACTTGACGACCTCTTAACAAAAAATAGATATTTCTAGAAAATTCCATCACCTAAGCTCTAAAACCAATATTAAGCGAAATAGTCTAAATTCTAGGCTATATTATACGAGATAACTAAGGATTTAGGCCATAAAATTTTCGAAAAACGGGACAAAACTCTTTCGAGAAGCCTGTCAAAACTGATATTTACTTCAAGTCAGGTATATATACCTCCTCCCAGCATAGGAGAATGATTAGTGAGATTAGTTTTAAATGCTAGTGTAGTGCTTAAAAGCTACTATCTGTTTGAGGTATTAGAGACTTCTGCGTTTAGAAGCTGTTTCCTGTTGTATTAACTGAATTGGAGCTATGTATTTGTGACTTCTACAACTGGACTTTCCTATGTCTTGTAGAAATTGGTACGAATAAAAGTCTTGCGGTTTTTAAGAGATTGTTTTATCTACACTCAAAAAACACAAACCCCGAAAAGCGATATATATATATAAGTGAGCGCTTATATAAATAATACGTTTTAGAAAAATCCAAAAGCTTATGTAAAATAAACTGTAGTCTGTTAAATTAAAATCTATATAAACAAATTTTTGCATATCTATATTTACAAATAAATTATCTATATATTGCATAAGCAACATATCATTCAAATTTCTGAGTGCATTAATTATTGTAAAAAGGCTTGTAGAATGAAATTCTGTAAATTTTTAAACAACGGCACAGCCTAAAGCTCTAAAATGTCGGAAATATCAGAAGATAATTTGACTAAAATAAATAATCGATAGTGATGTTCATTTATACTATGAATTTTTGTCAAAATTTTAATTAAGGCTTATTTATTTGCAACGAATATACCATATTTGCTAGCACAAAAGACACATTGGTCTACAGACGCAGCTCTTTTTTATACACATTCATTAATGATGAAATTTTATTACTGTTCATTATAATGAGTGGACAGTATTTTTAATATGAAATAATACAAATACTTTTTTCGAATTCCCAATCCATCTGGGAACTAGCATCTTTTAATTTTCTTCGTCAAATCCCAGACACTCATCTCCAGAGCTTAAATGAATAGTCACTTGAAACCTTTTCTAAATTAGCATCCAAGTCCATGTGCAACAAATTGTCCTTTCTCCAGAGCACTACTAATGCCATTCTGCTTAATTGGATCAACCACTTTTTCTATTTTATATAAGTTGTGTTATGCTTACTGTGAGTTGATTTTTATAGAATCTCCTCCCAAGTTCCAAAATGCCTCTTATTTATATAAATTTACAATGAATAGCTGAATTCAATGTACAATCAAATGATTTCTAAAAATAAACCTATTATTTTGCTTTTGAAAAAAATATGTGGCATGGATTAATATACTTTAAAACTAAAAGCATTAAAAATAAAGTTACTTAACACATTTCAATAGTTTTATTAATTAAATTTTCTGCAAAGATGACTTTTATCTTTTTACTTACTATAGCATACTTAATATATAAATGCTTAGCATATTTAATATGTAAATGCTGATGACTTATTTCGTTTGAAAGGCCATCTTAATGCAACGCACAAAGTGTTTCATATTAAACTTTACATTTGCGAGAGGCTTGATGCAAAAATTATGCAGTCGTATTTCGTGAAATATAGAGGAAACGGTTTCCGTAAGCATGAAAAAGACTTGAAACACATGCATTTAATGCCCTTCGATATAATCTGCACAATTAGACCTCCAACTTTTAATTCAGCAATTAATAGGCATAAGCAATTCTTGCTTGAATATTTGTTGTGGTATAATATTTACTAATATTTGTAGATTCCTGTAGAATTAGTCCAAGTATATGAAAAGAGGCCATAAATCGACTACTAAATCAAAATCTCCATCTCTCCCCCAATTTTAAGTATTGTAAAATATTCGTATGAAAATCATGGTTTAAAACCTTCCACAACTTGACCTGATGTCTGTCGTTGAAAAAGTCATTTTAGCTTTCTAAGGTGTAGAAGACATTCTTGTAGAAAGCATGTCAGTTCCGTCAATAAAAGATTACTAAATTTTGTACTTGCTTCTATTTAATTTAACACTAATATGCGTCACATAGTAAAGAATTTACATAAAAAAACTATTTTTTTTATCTAATATAAAATTTGCATTATTTCATTGCACCATTTCTTCATTATGAACAGTTGAAATATAGTTCTGATATACTATAGAGACGGCCTACAAATGTTATATTTAATTTGAGTAACTGTATAACGTTTTGCTTAGAAAACTGATTCATATTTAAAACTTTATTACAATAAATAATAATTGAGTAGTATTTTTATTTGTGCTTTATAATATCTATTTATCCTTCTTAATACTATTTCTGGTGCTAAAATATAAATATTGCAATAACATTTGAGGTATTTCATAGAAAAAAATGAATTTAACAGCAATAAGATATCTTTAAAGTCCTTTACAGTCAATTTCTTAAGAAGTGTATTGTATTGTGCTATCCAATTGAGTAACTAATAATGCTAATGAAATTTATGAAAAAGTGAAGTACGCCACTGTAATTGATCTTGATGATGTGTATACCAGATTGCTTAAAAGGGAAAAATATCCAATATTTTTCAAAACCAATCTTTAAATGGATGGATTCAAACAAATTATTTTAAGAGCATACGCTAGGGAGTTGTTGCTCCCTCATTTATTCGAGCTCTTCTTAAAAATAAATAAATTGACTAAAAAATTAATCCATGACTTGTGTTACCTATTTTTATAATAATCTTTGCTTTTATTTAAATATCATGGTGATATTAATGGCGATATGAAATGATTTCTTCATTAGCTATAACTTCCTTATTGTTTTAGTTTTACTTAGAGTACACAAAATCATAAAATGTTTCAGGTTTTAAATATTTTACTAAAACAGTTTTATAATTTTAAGTTTGTGTATCTAAAATAATTATTGTATATTATCAAAATGTGTTATAAGTTATAGGATAAGTTTGAATTAATAATTATATTTTTCATTTAAAATTTTTTGTTTTTTAAATTTTTTATTTTGATTTAGAAACAAACACATTTTAAAATAACGGTGTATTTGTCTGCATTAACTTGATCAAGTGTTTCATCAGAATTTTCTATAATTTATAACAGTTTCGTATAACTACTTATTTCCTTTTAATTTGAGCATAATTGTATAAATCAAAATAAGATTCTTCGAAGAAATATGTGTTTAATTTTTATGTTCTCAATGAATTTATATTCACACTTCATTAGAATTATTTGTACAAATAAAAGTGTTTTTACGTGATGCATTTTAAAAGTATATTATATATGCAACGAATAACTTCCTATGTGCTGATATTTTCAAACAACAAATAAAAATATTATTCATGTTTCCAATACAGTTTTATTGCTTTGGAATAATTCCTTTTATTATATCTTTAACTAAATCGCAATTAAACTTTTCATTCACTTTTTTTGTTACAGACTCTTCAAGTTTTTCCATTATTAAAGGTTTGTAAACGTGAAAAATATCTCGACCTAAACTGGGTAAGATTCTTTGGAGTACATCCGAGAAGCTTCCTCCTCCTAGAAAATTTTCCATGAAGATCGTAAGCTCTTCCCACGTAAAATCAAACTTCAGGAAATCCATTTTCATCGTATCATTCGTGAAGCCAAGTTTTCCTTTACCAAACAAGTGTATGGCTGTTGCGTTGATGTTGAACTGTCCCGTACCGTAGATAGGAAATATCTTTGCCAACTTTCCATTAACTGTATATTCACCATTAATGTAAATTTCAGGTAAAGTGAGGTTTATAGCGAGAAAAAAATCTTCCAAATCGGGTACCAGGCAAGTAATGTTAAAAATGGAGAGGCAATGCACCTTTAGCTGTAATAAAAAGAATATCTTCGCATTATAATTTGCTTCTTTTACGGAATAGGATAAATTAGTTTTCATACGAAAATGCATTTAATTCTTAAAATGTTTGTCTTATAGAGTTTCATTTTATTCAAAAAAATATGCAATCACTCATTTCAACATATAAACTTTTATTTACCGTTGGTTTTAGCAATGGAAAAATTTATATTTGTAAACTATTTTTCTCATTTAGAGTATGAATACTCTTGAGAACAAAAAAACGTATTTAATGATGTGAAATATAATCATTACTTTTAAGAAACATTTTGTGTGTACCTAAAATCCCTAAAATTGATTTATATCACAGTAAAAAATGATATTTATAATAAACAAATATAAGGTAAATTTCAATTTTAAATTAGTTTTAAAGGTTCAACATAGCAAAATTTGTTCTAAAATGTACAGAACTATGAGTAATTTGTTTTTCACAAGTATGTTTTCGAGGTTATTTTAATGAAACAATTTATTCTACAAATAAATATTATGCTTTGAGATTTAAATCTCTTCAGATGAAACTAATATTCATCACTAATTAAAAAAGTGCTAAATAAAAGAACGTGGAAATCTGTAACTTTTTAAATGAATCGAAGGAGTGTATAAGCTTATTTTTAAAAATAAAGAACAACCACGAAGCAAAATTTAACATAAATAAATATTTATTTAACAATTAATAAATAATTACAATAGTTGATTAAAATTGTTCATGCTCATTTAACAATTAAACTATTTTAAATCATTCTTTCCCAGGCAAAATACCTTCGATAATATTTTTAACTTCTGGCTTTCGAAGCTCCTTGTTTACTTCATTCATCAAAGCCGTATTCATTAGATCAAGAATTTTTGGCTTAAAGTTATCGAAAACACTTTTACCAATCGCTGGAATTAGTTTTTGCAATACGTCAGAAAATCTCCCTCCACCGAGGAAATTCTCAAGAACTATATCAAGTTTTCCCCATGTTAAGTCTAATTTCAGTTTCGTCATTTGCAACGTATCCTCCACAAAGTCCAGTTTCCCAACTCCAGCAATTTCAGCGGTGGTTATATTTATTTGGAAGTCGCCATTACCCCGAAGTGGGAAGATTTTCAGCAACTTTCCATTCAAGTCATATTTTCCATATGACGTCACACTCGGAAGTGTAAAGTTACATTCCATGTAAAAGTCCTCCAAATCTGGATAAATTTCCCGAAAGTTGAATTCAGATAATCCAAGAACTGTTATCTAAAAACAAAGAATGTGATTTACTTTCAAACTTAAATCTCCTCTAAATTATTATTCCTATGATTTTATTTTGGATGATTAACCTAAAAGCCATTTATGTGTTTAAAATCTAAGAATTAAGTTTACATTCACAGTAAAAATTCATATACACATGTATTCATATACATATACAAACATATATATATATATATATATATATATATATATATATATATATATATATATATATATATATATATAATTTCTTTCTAGTAAAAATTTCTTAATTATATTCGTAATGATATTAAATTAGTTGTAGATATTGTCAAGTAGAACGAAATTATATTTTACGTTGAGTACAAAATTGCATTTTATAATTTTACGTAATATTGTTGGAAAATTTTATTATGTTGCTCGAAAATTTTTATTCTTGGCAACAAAATATATATACCTTTCAACACTGTACAATGTAAATTAAATTAATCTAAATTAATAGAGTATAGTTTTTGAGTAATTTTGCTTTCATTGTAATAGACTCACTCGTTAAGCAGATAATGGCTTATTCAGTTTTACTTTCTAAAGAAAAAGGAAACTTTCACTTTAAAATTTAACAAGCTATTTGCTTGAATTCTTTTATTATTTTACATTTACATTACAGTTATACATTTACAGTACTCCTTATACATGTAAAATGATAGGAAAAGCCACATTTCAAATATGACGACGAAAATACTGATAAACGTTTAATTTCAAGTAGTAGACTCCTTATTATCAATAGTTTTCAAAGTAAGATTTTCGTTACTACGATTTATTCAAACAGCGCAAAATACATTTTATATTCTACTACGTTTTCTTAAACTCTCCAAAGCATAATTCTTTAAAATTCCAATAAAACCAGTAATCAATAATAGTGTAAAACAAGAAAAACAAAATTTTTAACTTATTATTTCTTTGTTTAGAATGAGAGCTTATCAAGCTATTAAAAATCACAATGCATACTTATAGATTTTATCAAGATATATTTATAAAATAGCTTATTAAAACATGTTTTCTTAATTGCTAATATTTCCCTCTAAGTAATGGTGAACTTTGATGTTGCTTATGCATGTATCTATCACGGATATCAAAGTATTCTACCACAGGTATATTATATGAAGGTGTCATTAAAATCTTTAATTATCATCAAACTGTAAAGAGACAATACCCGCAAAGATAAAAGAACCTGAATTGTTTTCTAATGAAACACGTTATTGTAAAAAATCTCTTAGGTGAAATTTTTTTTTCTATCTTAATAAAATTAGTGAACTAAAACAAACTAAACTAATATTGCAATCAGTTTTACTCAAAAGAAATATTGATTACAAATAACAATTATTAATAAAATTATTAATCTAATGATAACATAACTCTAATATTTCAAAACTATCACTCAGTTTACTTTAATCTTCCAACCTACTTCTCACTGAAATAACTTAATTTTTTTGTATATGAGTGTTAGTACATCTTGTGTTTCTGTTTAATTTAAAAAGATTTTTCTCTCATATTCCTGAAAAACATTTTGTTAAAAAGATAAATTATCATAATTAAATAATTATTCTTCAAAAATAAAAATTGTAGTAATACTAAACAGTTTAATGGTCCTTTTTATAACAGTAATTTTTAATATAAACTAATATTTAAAAAATTAATATCTATAGAAGAATTATGTAAATTTATAGAGTTTTTATACAATTTTAATTTTAATTACTAAAAGCCAAGTGTGTATATATATATATATATATATATATATATATATATATATATATATATATATATATATAGTTATACTTTTATAACAATTACAATTTCTCAAGAGTGAGTCTAATAATATTAATGATGTATTTACAATTAAGTTACTATAAATAAGTAATACTTTTCAGTAAAATAACTGAAGAAGCAAAAATGTGTGTTGTTGATGCCTTTTGTTTGTTACTGAAATAACTTTTTTATAATTGATAATACTTTCTTAAGTGTTCATCCTGTGAATTTAAAAATGTTAATGATATCAAAAAAAACTACACAAATAAAACAAATTTTTACTGGTAAATATCTGAGATGGCAAAGATGTCTTTTTTAAGTGCAGAAACTTTTTATATTTGTAATTGAATTTATTCTTATTTAGTTCATGTAACGAAAACTACTACATCCATAAATCTTTTTTATGTCTTTTTAGCAGCTACACAAAAATGCTTTTATAAAAATAGCACATCATTATCTATTTACCTTCATTTTTCAAATTTTAACAATCACAAGAACATGATCTACTTATCTGTAAAATGTAAAATTAAATTTCAGGTGTATCAATCAAATGAAATTTAGTAAATTGTTGCATCCATCCAGAAACAAATAGCAAAAATACAATTTACCATGAAGTAAAGTAATTTTTGTAAAGTGTATAGTATACCTTGTTCAGTTTTTATTTCAAAAGTATTTCAAAATTGCTATTATTTAAAAATTAACTGTTGACTTTTTAAAAATAGTAAAAGAGAGATAAAGTATAACAAAAACACAAATTATATATTCTTTGAATCATTGATGGCTTGTTATACAAAAACCACTTAGCTTTTTGTATTTTGTTATGAACTTTGAAAACACTCACGAAATACTTATAGATAAGTAATGATTAAAATATTGTCCTTGTACAAATGTTCCATAGGATATTCTCAATGAATAAAGTTCTTTAAGAAATAATTGTTTGAACAATTCTCGGGAATATAATCAGGGTTTCAGGAGTTTTTGGAATTATGACTGTTAATGTAAAATCAGAATATTAAAGGAAAGAAAAGAATTTTCACATAAGAAAACCTCAGTTTACCTACTTGAAAAAGAAATGTTAAAATTCATTTATATATCAATTACAATTTTTTTAGTATTCAAGGAAAGAATGTTATTTCATTAAAAGAAGAACTCTTCTGATAAGACTTTATTAAAGCGTATATGATCAAAAAATTCAAAAGTAGTTCCTTATGAAGAAGATTATTTGAGACACAGTAAACATAGTTTTAAATTCATTAATTACTCCTAATTATAAAAAAGTTTTAATTGATAAGCAGTGTAATAGAAGTGTTATTAGAAATACATTATATTACGCTACTGAAAAATATACCAAATTAAATAATGTTTATACATACTAAAGAATATTTACTGAAATACACTATAGGTACAAAATATTAAATATGAGTTAAATTGTTAAAACTTAATTACGTATATCAATCCATTTAATTACTATATTTGATTACATACTAAGTGATAATAATTAAAAATAGAAACTATTGTTGAGAGAAATTATGGCCTCTTGATTATTATGAAGATTAAGTTTGGTTCTCTAGTAAATTTTAAGAGATTTCAATACATGGAAAACTTTAAATTAAGCTCCTCTGCTATAATTAAAGTTTATTCATTGGTTATATAAAACATGTTTTACAATAAGGGAAAGAATGGTTTATAATATTCCAAAAATAATGATAAAAAATGAAATGAAAAGCCCAAAGAAATTTTCTTTTAAGATTTTAAGCTTGAATTTTTTGTCTAAAGGTAAATTTTGGAATAAACTGTTTTAACTTAAAATGATGTCATTTAATATATATATATATATATATATATATATATATATATATATATTATGAAACATCATGCTTATTTGATCATTCAAATGAGTTATACTACATGATAAGCTATGCTTTCTCATTGTCATACAATATTCCCTATATGTTACCCTAAATAAGTTCTAATTTTCTATTTTTAAAACTGCACAATGATAAATTATTAGGCTAATGTCAGTATTAACATAATTATTGTACTTGAAAATTAATAGTTTTAAAAATAGCAAAGAAAAATTCAGGACCGAAAAAAATAGAATATACTTTCAGAAACATAAATAACATTATAAATGTATTATAAAACCTTCAAAATCCTTTCAAACACAATATTTGGCTTCTGAAAGACTGTTGAAATATGACTTATATGTCAAAATATTTTGAAATAGGTTGTTGTAGAGTAAAATAAAAATGAATAAACATTTTCATATAAAAATTACTAATTTTACGATCATATTACTTGTTAGCACTACATTTATTGAACTAATCTGGCTTATTAATTTTATCATTGTTTCTAAAATAGTAAGAATCCAAATTTATTAAATTTTATAACGATTTTATAAGTCTTATGTTAAAATGGAATACATATATAGAATACCCAAAGTCTTTAATTGTATTTATTTTTATCGGAACATATATTTCAAATCAGTGGTATAGGTAATATATGAAAAATCATTATCAAGAGAGAAAGAGAGAGAGAGAAAATGAGAGAATCACAGGAATTAAGCATGTTTAAATAAAACTGTTATAATGAGTGTGTAAAGAAAAAATTTAAATTAGTTGTTTCCTATCAGGGTAAAACAAAATACCCTAAGTAATGAATTCAATGGCTCATTTTACCGAAGAAAAGTGTAGGGAAGATAAAAAATGAACTTGATTTAATAATATGCGTACCATATGCAAGAGACCCAAGTATGTTTCAAATAAAAATACTTATAGAAGTAAATTGTATCAAAAAAACTAAAAAATATGATCTCTCAACTTTGAGTATACCAAAAATATACTCAAATATGTAAACTCTATTACTTCTTGAAAATTATCAGTCAGAACATATATATATATATATATATATATATATATATATATATATATATATATATATTGTATGAATAAAAATTATTATTTGACCCGAGAAATGATACGTATTTCATACAAACCTTTCTAATTTTCAAATTTAAATTTGCGAGATTTTCATCAACATTTATATCCAAGTTTTTCAGCTCCAGAGGATCTAATACTGGCATTTTTATGGCAGGAATGCCTACTTTCATTTGCTCTCTAAAATTTTCAATTGCCTCTCGTAAGTACTTCTCTAGATCTGGATCCGGTTCCACACGTTGAGGCGGGAAATGCTCTGAAATTAATGAAATTTATTTAAAGGTATAGCACACAGAGTAACAAAGTTTTATATACACACAGCTTAAATGTACTTATATGATAAGTTATTGGAATTCATTCATTAAAACTATCCAGCAGTTTTGTAAATATTTCAATAGACAGTTTACAAGTTAACAAACGAGTCTTCAAATATAAGGAACAATTATTTTAAATTATAAACTTTTTATTTTCAAAGGAGAAGAATATGTGTGTAAAAGTAAAAAATTGATATCAAAATTAATTGAGATTATTAAAATATTTTTTTTATCCTTAATGTATTTTACACTATTAGTCAAAATATTTTTAGTATTTTATTAATATTTATAGAGATATGTACTTTAAATAAATTTTAAATGAAAGTTCAGTTATTAAGTTGAGTTCTTAAACTACAAATCCTAATTTGAATCAAATCTTCCCAGTGATTAATTGTGTCCATGTTTTAAAATTAATTTTCAGAAAGACAAATGAGCTGATTAATTTTCTTCTTGTTTTCATACGACAGAGAAATAAAGAAAGTTTAAAATTTAAGTAATCACTTGAATAAGCTTACAAAAATTTAGGATTGCTTAGAAAATGACTGAAATAAGCGTGCTGAATAGTTTGATCCATGAAAAGAAACATGTACTACATACCAATTTCAGTAATATGAAATTTTGGTCAGATGATGATGTGAAACTAATAATATGTGTGTTTCTCAAATTATTAGTTTCATATTCAAGAATCTCATTATTTTGTATTTAGGGGATAAAATCTAGAAAAATTCTTCAGTTAAACTTTTTCAGTTTTAATTCATTTTTAAGCGATTTTTTATGATTCACTGCATCTTGAAAATTAAACGTTGCTATGTGTTAAATTTCGTAAAAAACCTCATAAAATTTTGCTTATAAGTATAGAAATAAGGTAGTACAAAAACAACTTTTGTGGTATTGTGTTTACTTTCCAGAAGGAAATAAATAGCATGAGTAGATTCAAATAGAAACTTCTAAGCAATTTGAAGAATTTAGAAAAAAAAGGGACGCAAAACTTCAATCTGATAGCAGTTACTTTAAAAAAAGCTTAATTTTAAATTTTAGATGCCAGTACAAAATTGAAGACTGAGATCATAGCCAAATGGATGTTTTTCACTGAATGATTATGCATGAAAGCATTTGTATTATATGGGGTTCACATTAATTCTTGAAAAGACGGACACAAGGAATAATGATGTGGGTCATGAACTAATAAGAAATTAAGATTTTAGGAATAAATAAATTTTAAAATTAAGTTTTGAATATGATTTCAAGTTCTCTTTTGAGCAAGGTCGGGTTCTAAATCGTGGGAGTAATCTCACATTTTTTCTTCACACAGTTTACCTGTTTTTTTACGTCAGTTGTTATAAGAATTTAACTCCAGCTTCTTGGTGTTCAATTATGGTTCCGTTAAACAGAAACGTAATCATTTTGAAAGTTTCCAAAATATCCTTGCTCATATGATAGTTAAGTACGTTACTTTCAAAACTGGAACAATAAGCATCTATGAAACTATTGCGAGAAATAGACACTGAAAAATAATTAGCATAGGTAAAGGAAATAACGAATAGTAAATATTTATGCAACCTGGCATAATTTTTCAATGAACTGTATCATATGCATTTTACGAAAATATAGTAACTAAAGATGAGGGATAAATTTTAATTCAGTTCGACGATCATAATGAGCATTGTATAAGCAGCTGAAAAGTTAGCATTCTTGCATTTAGTTCAAAAGTTTGTAGGTTTGAATTTTCCCCTCATACATGATTTCGAAAGCCATTTTAAACTGTAAATTCTGGACTAATTACCTTCGTGCAAAAAATGACTACATAGGGCAACAAACAAAATGATATGTAAATAACAACAGTACATTTCCAAAATGTAGAAAAAAATATAATCCTATACAACAAAAATAATGATTTGAAAGCCATCAATACTTATCAGAAGTTCTAAGATTTTTGGCAGAACGTAGACTTTTCTGCAGAAGAAAGTAATTTGAAGACTAATCTCTTATGATATTTTTATCTGCGTCTTCGCTTGTTTCGTAAGCTGAAAATTCTTACCAATATACAAGACAACGTATTTACAAAATTGTACTCGCTCCAGCTTTATAACAAAACTATACTACATACTTCAATGATCAAATTCATATTCACCATTTTATTTGTATCACATTTACATTCATTGAAGAAACACAATTTATTCGCATACGTAATTTCCTGCTAGAGAGTCTAAGATTATTTTATTTCATAAATCAGAATTTTGCAGGCTATGATTTTTCGATATATTCACTAAAGCTTAATATGGTGTAAATACTTAAGGCGCTGGTTTTCTGAAAAAAATATCAATTGATAAAAAAAATATTCGGTAGCAATATCAATATTCTATCAAAACCATCAAAAATTCGTTTACTTAATTCATTTTTTTATGATATTAGAATTCTTTTTACGACTAAATGCTTTTATATTTATAAAGGTGAAATCGTAAATTCTTTGTACTGTGATTGACAATAAAAGTAATGATAACTTTTTTACTTTTAAAGTATATTATTGACCACCTTAATCCCAAAACTTCCATTGATAAGTTTTTCATTTATGGATTCCACATAGTAAGGAAAATTTAACATTTTCTCTTGCTGTTTTGGAACTTATACCTTTTTAGCCACAGGGAATTAATTCCATTTTTAACATTTCACAGAGTTTTCCTAACCCGGATTCTTTACTTTAAATTAAAGAAACATGTACTGTCATACAGTAGAAAAGGAAATATTATTTTTCGTTGTCTACCATATGACTATTCATGCGTTTCTTCAATAAAAACCACAAATCTTAAAAGTGTTTGGGGGAAAAACTGCGAAATATTAGAAACGGAGTGAAATATGTGTACCCAGATACATTAGGTCATTTCATTTTAATCAAATAAATGAATGAGTATTATTACAAATTTATTATAAAATTTCGAAATATTAAACTCAAAAACATAAAAGTGGTTTTGAAATTAACTGGTAGTGAGAGTTAATTGAAATTGTTTTTGAAAATAACTAGAAGAGAGATAAGGGAGCAACTTGTATTTTTTAGTACACTGCTGGCCACTGTAAATGTAACACTCTGAAGGAATTAAGCAAATAACATAAAATTTTCAGTAGGCATTAGTGGGAGTGAGATATGCAAATGATTAGAATTTCAGCACAGATGCACATCAATCGTCCCTGTGCCGCCACTTTAAAGCGCTATTTATGGCTTGGGGATTTCGACGATTTCAAGTTTGGCAATTGTGTTTTTCTTGTAGTTTTTTTAAACTATCTTTTTTTTAAAAAAATACGATCTATTATGCTTTGTAGTAAACAGCGATTATTTTATGACTAAGAATCCGAGTTCGACAGAAGAAGGATAGTGGCCTAACGACATTGTGGACTATCTTTTAGGGAAATCAGTAGTCGTGTTGGACGAAACCAAACAACTAAAATGGGGACATGTGATCGTTAGAGGCAGGAAGGTACGACGGACCGACGCGAGTTCGATCGCACTCACCTCAGTGCACTACTTCATGTGATGACAGGCAATCTGTGCGCATGGCAGTGACGGATCGCTCAGTCACATCACGAACCATAGCACAGCACATTTAGTCTGTAAAGCATCATCCAGTGTCTTCGGGTACAACTCGACAATGCTTACAGCAGAATGGTCTGTCCACCAGACGTCCATTGCTTTGTCTACCCTTGACGCAGAACCACAGACGTTTCAATCGCCAATGGAGCGATGAAAGAAGGATGTGGATGGCAGAATGGAATTAAATTGTCTTTAATGACGTGTCACGCTTCTGTTTGCAACACCACGATGTTCGCATTCGAGTCTGGAGACATCGTGGAGAGATGCTGAACAGGTGCGTTATGCACCGCCATACTGGTCCTGCACCGGGTATTATGGTATGGGGCGGTATTGAATATCACTCAGGCACTCTTCTAGTACGCATTGTCGGTACTTGAAACAGCCAGAGCTACATCTCCGAAGTGTTGGAGCCAGTTAGTCATCCTTAACTTCAAGGCTTGCTCTCACAGCCATATTTCAACAGGATAGTCCACGACCAAACGTGGTAAGCACTGTCCAAGTGTTCTTCGCGTCAATCACCAGATTGAATTGCTGCCCAGGACGGCTCACTCTCCGGATCTTTCGCCGATAGAAGACATATGGTCAATGGTTGCTCAACGATTGACCCAGATTACATCCCTAGCTGGCACACCAGATAAACTTTGGCAACGTGTGTAAGCTGCTTGGTCTGCTGTACCTCAAGAACACATCCAAAATCTCTTTGAATCAATGCCGAGATGTGTGGCAGTGGTGTTCTTCAACAATGGCGGCTACTCTGGCTACTGATTTTGGCAGGAACCACTCTTTACAGAAGTCTATAAATTTAATCATTTGATACTTGTCAACATGTTATCCGAAAAATAATTTTTGTTGTGATATCTCTTGTCTTTCTTGGTATTGCAATTTGTTTGACCAGCAGTGCAAATTTTACAATAAAAAAATTCATGAAAGATGAAGGAAAATGAACGAAAACCAGTTTCGTAAAATTTAAAAATTAGATATTCTATATGGAAGACAAGATATCAATATCGAAAGTGATATTTTTTCATCAATTAGTTGTACAGCAAAAACTGCAAGTGTAAATGAGGGGAAATGTCAAAACATCTTCAAACCAAATAAAAATATTCCATTTTTTATCATCAAAGGAATTATTAAACATATAAAGTGAAGTTCAGATTGTTTTGTGATTTAGACCAGAAAAGCTTAATTTTAGCAAAATCCTTCGTCTATTATAATTGATACTTATTAAATTATAATGGAACTGTAAAATAAGTGTAACTGTATCCAGAGTTTGTAATTTTGCAATGTTCTTCGTTCCTCAATCTACCATAGAAATATTTCATTTTTCGAATATGTCACACATTTAAAAATATATTTTCATGTTTTTAAACTCTCTTTGAACCTAAGATCTATCATCAGTAAAAAATAATATAATAACGGATTAGGATGCATTTAATTAAATAAAACTGTCCGAATATAAGATTAATAGATTTTATAATCTATATCTGATGATTGTAAGCAAAAATGATTAATTTTTGCACAAAACTAGAGTGACTTTTTTTTGCACTATTAAGATTTCTTTTGATATTACACCATTCACGATAAATAGAAATACTTATAAAGGATCTTATGTTCAATTTGCAATATTCTAAAGCCATTTTTTCTAGTCTTTTTCAACTCATTATGTTGAAGAGTAAATTTCAGATTTATTTGCTTGTGACATTATGGAATAAATAACTGTATATAGTACATATATTATGAATGAAATATTGCCTACTATTTGCAAACATTCACTAATAGAAGAAAAAACCCACTCAGTTTTTTATTTTCTTTCTGCAGAACCACATCTTATTTAAAATGATGCATTTTACTGTAAAGAAAAATCGATTGAATTATTTAAGAGTAGGAACAAAATTAAATAACTTTGAAACCAAGAATCAAGAAAACCTACTGTACTCCAGACTAAAATGCTTACACTAAATATTCTTTCTTTGTTAATATGATAATTTAATATTCAGGTAAGTTTGAATTTTTTAAAAATCTTCTTGAAGGCTGAGGCTCTACCTAATTTGATTTGGAAGATTATTGACTATTATTGAAAAAAATTTACCATATTTCAAAGTAATTTTATTAGTAATTATATATTTATTAATTGCTTATACAATAAATGGTTTGCCAAATAAACTTCATACACATTATATAAGTTTTTATTATTCATTTTTCAAAACTTTAACCAATAAAAAATTAGTTAGGTATAATATTTTTATTGTTTTTTTTTAATTTTTTTTATTTGTGCTCATGGAATCATTCTAGAAAATATACAAAATAAACTTTAAAAACACTAATACAACTGTTTGTCAGGTTTGAAATAAACTGACAGTTTCCATTAATTTTCAGAATTTTGCTGCTTCAAAATTTAGAAATTGAACAATAAATGAAGTTAAGGAAACGAATTAGCTTTAATTTTGTTTTCAATTTAACTTACATAAATTTATATAATATAACCTTCCTCCTAATAGATGGCAGCACATGTTTACAAAGTTCTCAATAAATTTAAAAACTTAAGAAAAATCGGAAATAAAAGAGAAAGGAAAATAATATGTTTTCCTATATTCATTTTTTAAATTTTATTTAAATAACTTAATGACTTCAAAATGTACCTATAAACATAGCTTGAGAATTACTTTGGGCATCTTCGTCTGTTTAAATGCATATGAAAAATAATCATTCCCTATTTTGCTTTAGATTTGCATAAAGATAGATGTATTCAAAAATGTTTGCAGAAAAGTAAAATATCTCTTTGTTGAAAATGAAGTGAAATGAAAAAAACAATTGAAACTACCATAACTTTTAGTGCTATTTACAACATATTTGTGTGAATATAATCTAATTTAAAAATAAAAAACGTTGCTTAATAATGTCTTCTTTACGCAAAACATTTCGTTAAATGTATTAACTCAGTTCATGTTACTTATTTTCGTTAAACACACTTAACAGTTAAATGCATCTAGATGTTTCAATCAACATTTTCCATATTCTTGAAATGTGGGTTGGGGATGTGTACCTCATTAAATCATAGGTATCCTATATTAATGAGGACAAGTCCAAAAATGAAGCTTGCTTATTTTGTTAAATCACTGAGAAATAGAACTTTAAGCGCGCTAAAATAGGATTGCACACCTTTGACCCACAAGAGGTATACTTTTATTCCGCTGAAAACTCATTAAAATGGTTCTGACAAGAAATGACATCTCTTTAAAAAGAGAAAAAATCTTCCTTGTTTATAAATTTTCAATAGAATAGTAATATATTGTAGGTGTTTCATATTATAACAACTAGTAAACATGTCAATAAAGTGCGTTAATCAAGGTCAGTTTCGATTTCCCAACGGAAAGCAATCGTACTAGTCTTTATGACAGTCGCAGCTGTCGCGATTTCACATTTGTTCATTCAACGTGTGCACGCAGAAGGAAAAAAAATTGCTTTCACAGTACAAATTACAATTCCAGCGGTTATGCGTGAAATTATTGTATGATGTTGACTATTCTACGATTTGGTTTGTTTAGTCTCTTGAATATTTATGTTTTTCTGGCATTTTTAAATAAAAACTGTGTTTTTTCTCAACATTATTACATTTATTTTTTGAATATCGCGTTTTATTACTTTTTTCTGTCTATAAAGTTTTGATTTTTATTTGCCATGATAAAAAAAAGAATATAAAAAAAGAAAAGTAATGAATCAAAGATAAGAAATAAACTGATATCTCACTATTTGTTATCTGTCACGAAAAAATCGATAGCAATATTTCAACTCAATAATCCAAAAATTGTTGATAAATTGTGCTAATATGCTTAGTAATGCTGTATTTATCTATTTCTCAATTTGTATATATATATATATATATGTATATATATATATATATATATATATATATATATATATATATATATATATATATATATATATATATATATATATATATATATATATATATATATGTATTATAGATCGATGTTTGTTAATCATTAATCGTAGCATAATTTATCACTCTCAGAGATGCGCATTTACAAATGCTAAAATAATTAGATGCGCACTCAAATGTTCGTTAATATAGCTAAAAGAACATAACATGCAACTACATATTTGACACATTTCCATTATCATAGTTTGTAATTTTATTTTTATCAAGCGTTTCCAAAACATTTTCTTTCAAAAAAATATTGAGAAATGTATAACATTTAATTTTTATAATATTTATACAATCATTTTAAGAATAGGTTTGGCGTAGTGCGAGATTCATAATGTTTAACAAGCAATAAGGGAGTTCTAAAAGAGAATCGGGTCGGGTCATTTTTTTCCGGGCCATTTTATCCTACATTTTTCAGTGAATCCAAAGAAAGTTTTTATCTCATGCGTGCGACTGGCTCTCATTTCTTTTTTAAATTTAAGCCAAAGAAGTAAGAATAAATAAGAAGAAGAATTTTAAATTTAAAACTAAAAAGTTCTTCATTAACTCATTATTGAAAAAAAACTTAGAAAAACGATTTACTTTGAAAGCAAATTCTATGGTTGAAATTTTTTTTTAATTTACAATAAATAGATGTGAAAGTAATAGTTGTTTTAGATTTTTAAATCTAAAACAACTATACGCAAGCCTTTCTGATTTTCTATATGTTATTTAAAACTTAAATATAATTTAATTGTATATATTTTGCATCAATTTTGTAAAGTGTGTGAATATATATATATATATATATATATATATATATATATATATATATTATATAAACTAAACTTAACATATATATCTTTGTAATTACTATTAAATGGATATTGTAATATATTTAAAGTACACACATTTAAAAATGTTTTTTAGAATGCCACTTTCATGATTTTCCCTTTTACATCTAGTCACACCAACAAAAATGTGTTGCTTTTGTATTTTGATACGTGAATAGTGGTACAGTCAGGTTACTTTCTTTCATGTACACATAAAAGTTATATTTAAAATTAAAAATTTATTTTTGTTGTATTAATTTTTGTCAAGGAGATATATGCATATCAAACTAATATATAATGCATTTAAAATTACAGGAATATAAGCTGAAATTGTATGAAAAATGCATTTTCAACTAAGTTAAAGATGCTTTCTTATTTAACATTTCAAAAATAGTGTAATTTTTCAGTATACTTACCTGGTGTTTCTTCAGTGAAAACATTTCCAAAATTAATAATAAGGAAAGGAACAATAAAAGTTGCGAAGTTCATTATTTTTGAATGTCTCCAAATCTTTAAAAAATAAAAATTTAATGAAATCTCAAACATAAGGAACATAAGACTTTTTTTAATTAGTATATGCATCTATAGTTGAATTATAAACAAGTTGAATGTATAATCTTCCATCGCATCGATTTTTACACAAATATATAAAAATAAGGTCCAAAAGATTATATTAACTTCGTATATATTCAAAAGAAATATAAAGTTCACGTTTAGAATTGAAAATTTTCGATAAATTAAAAGATTTGTCGATTAAAAAATTTATTCATATTTTATATTTTATATAAATGTGTGTTTTGAAGCATACTTTAGATCAAATAAAAATAAAGGAATTTATAAATAATCTATAATAAACCTAACTTTAATGAAATTTATCATATTACAATTATATACGCATGCCATTATTTTCAAATTGATCTCGTTTCTATTATGAATTATAAATAGACTTAGAATTTTTCACACAAATTTAATAAACAGTAATATTTATTTCTTCTCTAAAAGGTATTAGCTAATTTTATGTAATATATTTTTAGCAATCATGCCATTAATGTTTTACTTATTTACAATTTTATTAATGGCACTGAACAGTAAATAATTAAAACATAATTTTTTGAGATTTAAAATTTGTTGGTAGATGATATTTTATGAGTTCTTCTGGAGTGACATTTCTAAATAAAAGTAAAAATTTAAAATGAAAGTTACTAAATAATTTAATGAAAAAAAATAAGAATCCTGCTTCTAACGTGTATATGTTTGTTTTAAAATTTATATATAAAATTACTAATGTATAACACTGGATAAATAAAAAGTGATAAAATAAATGCATTAGTAACATAAGCAAATACCGACAAATTACTTTATGATCTTTAATTAATTAATAAATATAGTATAAGAATAAATATAGAATTTATATTTATTCGTTTGATATTTGAAATTGATTCATAAGTTAAACCTTAATTTAATTTTAAATTAGTCGTTATTTCATAGAATTATACAAACATTAGGGAAACATAGATTTATACAAAAGTTAGGAAAATAATTTTTTTATTTTGATTAATCAATTAATACTACACCTGCTTAATATCATTTTAGCAAAATGCTATATATATTCTAATAATCCTACACCTTTTATGAATGGCATAAGAATTAAAAGAATTTTAAAAATACTTCAAAAAGAAATTGTAGACATTTGAACGTTGTTTGTTTACTTACCACTTTAGTTGCTTTTGCAGGTAGCGATGCAACCCTGTTTGTATGCTGAGTATAAGTATTCCTAATCAAAACAGCAGAAAAAGATTAGCTTATCAGAAATTATACTTCTTATCATACGAAGGTTTATCATATGGCAATGATATCACGAGCATTAAAAGGAAAATCCACCGATATATCGATATCTGCTTTATTAGAAATTAAATCAGGTGCTAATTATGTTTTTCATGAATTTAATGATTTGAAATTTGAGCAGAATAGTTATAATACAAAAGTTTTTAAGTTTATTAGTCCTTTTTTTCTTATCTTCTTCAAATTGTTTTTCAAGAATTGTACAATAGTGTTATAAAACGGCATCTGAAAGGTTATTCAGTACCAGTTATTACTGTCATTCATTTCCGAAATCGAAACCTCATCCATTAGAGTAAAAAATTTTTATTTCGATATTGCCCTACATGGGTTAATTCATGATTTAAAATATTAATATTTTTGGTCACATATTTTTAATGTGAATTTAAATCATACTGTTAAGAACCGTTTACATGATTACATGCTTTGGATTTTATATTCTATTTTCTGTCAATTTCTCAGTATTAGAATCAGAAATGATTTGGTGTTTGTTAACATGGACCTTCCCCCTGTTATTTAAATATTACTTTGAAACTTCACCCAAATTGAAGCTTTAATGAGATTCACTAAAGATAAAAGTAATTACACATTAAGTTAATACGCTAAACTCAAAAGTAAAAATAAATCTTATTTATAAACTTATCTGTTTTTTTACGGAAATAAAAAAATGAATTCAACTATTGTATTTCGTAAGTAAATTTGCATTTATATTAAATGGTTACGATCTATGATATTTGATGATCACTGTTTAAAATTCCAGATGCACGTTATAAGATGCTCACCATGAAGGGTAAATAATGACAATCAAAAAGTATTTTTAGGACTTGCAAATAAAATAAACAGTTATTAAAATAAATTCGTGTTATTTTTAAAATTTACTGAAACTCTCTTTTAAGAGACTATGAATAAATTCTCATAGTACTATTACTTTCATAGTACTATGCTAAATAATAGTACTATGCTTCTCATAGTACTGTTAAAATGCTTTATTTGACCTCACATCGCGAAGCGTTTTTCAGAACTTTTAATTAATTCAATCGTATTCACATGTCGTAAGTAAGGGAACATTCACAAGAACTTGTTGCAATAAATGAAGCTGCAGGAAACACTCATTTCCTGTTATTCAACAAAGCCTGAAGTTCTAGAGAACAGATTGTGCTGCGTTTAACATATTGCATGACATTTATTATAATTCAAATTACACACACATATGAATACTTTTTTCAGAACGAGCCATTATATACATACAAAACCCAAATTGGGCGTTGCCAACAAAGGAAGAGAATATTTCTATAAAGCAGAGAGAAATTGCGTCAACAGAAAGTGCTATATTCATGAAGAGAAAAGAATAGTTCCTGTAACATCTTATTCCAAAAAGCATTATTTTTGGTGGAGATGATGGTAGATTCGTTTGAATTACCTGATAATTTTATAAAATTAATATTAAACTTAATCACAACAGATATATCTGGTTTTTAAAATTACTACGCCATTCCATTTTTTCTCGTAATAAGGAAATGACACAAATGTGCATTAAATCTCCAGGTGCGATTAATGTTTCTCATATAAAACTTGTATTTTAATTTTTACGTATTAAAAATGTTTCTCTTTAACCACGAAAGATGTTATTTAATACACTCGTTTATTAATTTAATACGTTTAAAAGAAAAAGATTTACGTATATATTGTGAGTTTAATGGGAAACTCTCTCTCTCTCTGAAATAAGTTTTCATTATATTTTAATGTATTTTTAATCATTTGGCTTATTTGAGGAAAAATGAAAACTGATGAGACTAATTAAGAATTTTTGGGTAAAACTCATTACTCTTCTATGAGATGCATTGATCGCATCACGGATGTAACAGAAGGATCTTAAATTTTTTTTTTGTCTTAGATGTCTTAAAATATTTTTATCATAATTAAACATTAACAGAAAACAGAATAAATTCCCTCTCTCGTATATAACAATACTTTTTTTTATTCATCAATAATCTCTGCATACCGAAGATAAAAAGAGAAAAAATATTTGACTTTCAAATCACGTTTTTATATTCTTACAAAAGGGTGTTATATAACTGAAATTTAATAAATTGTTTTATAATTATTGGTACTGAACTTGAGGTAAATAATCAAAAAAAAAACTGTCTGTAGAGCTATCTGCGGTAAATGGTGTCGTTATTGATCTTGTAGCACAAATTTAGAATACAGATATAGGATTAAATATAAAAAAGAGCAATGAAATAAAATTTTAGTTAAGTATATGAACTATTAAAATATCAGACCAAATATATGCGATAAAATTATGGGAAAAGGTTATATGTAAAAATCTACTGTTTTGTGCATGCGACAACATCCTAATTTAATTTAATAATATTGAGAAGTTTACGGAAGAACACTTGCTTTTAATCTTCTGTAAAACTATTATTTGGAGAAAGAATACTTTTAAAAATTTTCATCTATACTATTCTAAAATGGCATTGGCAACATTGAAATTTACATGAAATCGTTAGCGAAGTCTACTCTGTCACGCTTGTGCTTCTTCCAAAGTATCCTAAGATATATAAGAATTTGTATTGACCCTTGATTTGTTCGATATTGTTAAGATTGCTCCCCTAATTCGCTTTAAATCTCTTTTTCACCGTTCAAACTTAAAAAGAGGTCTAAATGTATATTGCAGAGTGATCATTTTGTTGAAATAAAAACTGATAAGCACAAATTTACTCCTTCCCTCAGTCAGAAACTTGCTTTGATTATGATTTTTTTTAAATTGGTTTTCATATTTCTTAAATTTTTATGAGAGAGAAAGTATATAAAATTTTAAACTCCTTTCAAGAAAAAAATTAATTTAAATTATAATCTTAAAATTAAAAGAAGAAAAGGTTAAGGTACTAATCGTTAAAATTTAAACTCTTAGTTTTAGTTTTAAAGTTTAACTTTTCGTTTTTAAATTTTAATTTAATTATTTAAAATAAAAGCATTCTATTGAATATTTATTAATAAAATTTTAGGACAATCATTTATGAATTGTTAAAAGAAAAACGAATTATACGTGCAATCACATTTATTTAAAAAATGAAGTTTATAATTGATGACACACATATAATTATTTGAAAGACAGAAAAAAATTTCAGAGTTAATAAGGAAAATTTCCTTGCCTTGTGCTAATTAATGAAAAAAGCAGGGAAAAGGCACACATGTACACACACACACACACACACATATACATACACACACACACACACACATCATATATATATATATATATATATATATATATATATATATATATATATATATATATGCACTACTGGCCTCCATAAATGCAACAACCTGAAGGAAGAATGCAAATATGAAGCTTACAACATGCATTAACGGAGGTGAGATATGCAAATCATTAGAATTTCAGTGCAAACACACATTAAGCGAGTCTGAAGCACCACTTCAAAGCGTTATTTAAGGCTTGGAGATTTCGACGATTTCAAGTTTGGCAATTGTGTTTTTCTTGTAGTTTTTTTTTAAACTAACTTTTTTAAAAAATCTTTTTTTAAAAAAGCGATCTATTATACTTTGCAGTAAACAGCGATTATTTTATGACTAAGAATCCGAGTTCGACAGAAGAAGGATAGTGGCCTAACGACATTGTGGACCATCTTTGAGGGAAATCAGTAGTCGTGTTGGAGGAAACCAAACACTTATAATGCGGACATGTGATCGTTAGAGGTAGAAAGGTACGACGAACCGATGTGATCGATCGCATACACCTCAGTGCACCACTTCACGTGATGACAGGCAAATTGTCCACATGGAAGTGACGGATCGCTCAGTCACATCACGAACCATAGCGCAGCACATTCAGTCTGTAACGCATCATCCAGTGCAATTAAAGCAGAACTACAGACGACTCCGCCGCCAATGGTGTGATGAAAGAAGGATGTGAATGGCAGAATGGAATGAAATTGTCTTTCCTGACGAGTCATGCTTTTGTCTACAACACCACTAGGATCACATTCGAGTATGGAGACACTAGGGAGAGATGAGGCTGAAAAGCTGCGTTATGCACTGTCACACTGGTCCTGCACCGGCTATTATGGTATGAGATGGTATTGAATAACACTTTCGCACTCCTCTAGTACGCACTTTAAAAGCTAGCGCTACATTTCCGATATATTGGAGTCAATTGTCCTTCCATACCTTCAGGGCTTGCCCACAGCCTTATTTCAACATTATATACAATTCGTGCCACACGTGGCACGAATTGTCCGAGGCTTCTTCGTCAATCCCCAGATTTAATGGCTTCCCTGGACGGCTTGTTCTCCGGATCTCTCACAAATAGAAAACTCGTGGTCCATGGTTGCTCAACGATTGACCAAGATTACACCCCCAGCTGCTACACCAGATCAACTTTTGCTTAGTGTGTAAGTTGCTTGATCTGCTTTACTCCAAGAACACATCCAAAGTCTCTTTGAATCAATGTTGAGGTGTGTGGCAGCGGTTATCTCCAGCAATGGTGGCTATTCTGGATACTGATTTTGACAGGAACCACACTTCACAGAAGTCTATAGATTATATCATTTGCTACTTGGTCAATATGTTAGCTACAAAATAAATTTTGTTTCATAGCTCCTGTCTTTCTTGGTGTTGCAATTTGGGTAAACAGCAGTGTGTATATATATATATATATATATATATATATATATATATATATATATATCGATATTAATAACGGTTTATCAATAGAATAATTTCTCCATACAAGATTATTTATAAGAGTGCTTCACAAAATTCAAAATGTAAAGAATATGAAGTTTTCACTTATATTTTTAAAATCTCTCAAGAACCAAAGATCTATTAATCATTTTATTCAGAAAGGTTCCAGTTAGTAGAAAGTTTTGTTTCTAATTCTTACATGACAAATTAGTTACTGAATAAGGATATTTTTCTGAATGATATTAATTAACATGATGTATAGATTCAAGCCTATATAATGATAACTACTGTTGCGTACATTTTCTTTAAAATTGTGTTAAATAATATGAATCCTTGCTTTTACGTATTTTATTTCTGTTTTTCTAGAGCTAAATTATTTACTTATCATCTGAAAAACACAATACCACTTTTCATTGTTCAGTTGTAATTCCTATTTTCATCCTATTTCATTTTTATTTTCATTGTTCAGTTGTAATAGAAACATAAAGATATATAAAGATATACATATTTAATACTTAAGTGCGCGTATTATTCTCATATAAGCCACAGTAAATAAATGAAGTCCAGTGTTTTGCTATTACACTAGAATTATAAGGTATCATTTAAAGGTTCTCCTTGGATTATATTAGAATATGAAAAACACATACACAGTTTTGGGAATTGATATGAAAATCGTAATAGCACAAATGCACAGATATTTAAATTAATTTTTGAATAAACCATTTAACAATGGTTAAAAATTTTGCAGCCCTCGACGGAAGTGTGACATAACCAACTAGTACATTTCGGTGTCTATCTACATCATTTTTTAACGCATATGTGAGAGGAGGCAATAATTATGTATGGATTATATATGTTTAACAAACCAATTTGTACATCTGCTCTCAAAATGTTGAGCATCTGCTCTCAAAATGTCAAAATGATTTCGCTCAAAATATTGAGAAGCACGCATGCGTGTTTATGATTTCCTTTTCGTGAAAAGTTTTGTCATTGATTAAATTATCCCTTCTTGTAAAGTGGTTTACTGATATCTCCCTAAATTTTTTGATAATAGATAAGTTCCGTGTTTTTCTGAAATGAAGTATTGTTTGTTAGAATATGAATAAATAATTTCATTACAGAGCATTTTTATCCTTACAATTTTTTTTTTTTGATTTCCATTAAGAAAGAGTGATAAGTTTTTTTCCCGTTTATTACTTGATTTCTCAGGATAATTATTGATAAATCAAAATTAGGCACTTCATGGATGCAGTTTTTAAATTTCCCTGTTTTTGCAGCTTTTCTAAAAAGCAAAATGTCAAAAATTAACATTAAATTTTTTAAATATTAAAATTGTTAAAATTATGAATTAAAAAGTACAATCTCAAGCTTTTATAAGTGAAAATGTTGTGCATATTGTGCAGTTTCTTTACAGAAATGATTAATCAAATTTAAAACTATACAATACTTAGCAAATATATATGAAATTTCCACATTGGGAGATTTTTTATTATTTAATTTGTGTTCTTGAATAGTAGTAGGTTAGTTGAAGAGCAAATCGTATGAGGACAAAAAGATGACGATTCTCATTCCCTTGATTAAATTTCTTTAAGAAACAGGACAATTTTTAATGAATTTTATATCGTCTAAACATAATAATAGAAAATAAATAATTTTTATTTATTTATTTTCTGTCATTATGCTATTGTTTATGTACTATTAAAGAACATTCGTTTCCCTGAAATTATAATATAAAACTTATCTAGTATAGTTAAAGGATTGCTACATATTTCTCATGATACTGTCCTTATTAAGAAATTTAATCTTATTAACAATTATCCATCTTATGAAAAATAAACTTTCATTGATTTAAATTACACCTTTGTGGAGGGATTCTTTTCCTGTATGTAAAAATGAAACATTTTGATCATGGAACAAAACTTAGTTCACAATGCGTTACACTTGTTTCCTTTTACATAAATAAATATAATATCAACACAATGTCTCCCTTATAACTCTCCTCAAGTCATTAAAAACTGGATAGAAAAAAATTAAATAATGCAAAACCAGAAGATTAAATAAGCTTACAATGTTAAAATTATTATATTTTATCTGTCTCATGGATGTCAAACGGATTGATGAAACTTTCTCTCAATCGAACATTAGTGGTTACAACTGGTGACGCTTTAAGATAGCAAAATTTAATATAATTTTTTTAAAAATTAATTGCACTTCAAGTTCTTATTGGTGCAAATGGATTATTAAATATCATTTGATGCTCTTACTATTTACTGACTCGTAAATGGTGCTTCTTCGACCGTAAGCTTTGTGGAGAGACCAGCCCCACAAAGACAAACTTGATAATAATAAAATATAAAATTGAAAGCATCACAAAAAACTAAACTGATTAGTCTCAGACTGATCAATTACTAGTCTGCACTGATATTTCTTTTAAGTACTATTGTTGATAAAATGCACATTATCCAATCATAAAACAGAAAGAATTTGCGATATTCATTATATTAGGTAGTTCATAAATACGTATTTTAGACTAGACGATTGAAATTTTATCAACATGCGTTAAAATAACTGTCATCAGATTTTAAATTCCTCCATCGTGTAGAAATTTGTGTTCCACTGAAATTCGTTTCTATTTCAGATGTTAAAAATTACTGCACTTGAAATTATTATTTATGATGATGATTTGATGACATCATTTATCATTTGTACACATAAATAGCTGTGTAGGCATGCCATGGACCTTGTGTCAAGGTTTGGAATACTCACTTATCGCTAAGCGCTTCGTAATTTTAAACCACGGTCAAGTGACATGGTCACATCTGAACTAGCTCCTTCTTCTTCACATCCACGCCACTCCAGCAGAATTGTACCGATTAATATAGACACGTTCCCAATCCATGGGCCGCCAGCAACCTTAGTGAGGGAGAGTATAAGCTTAACCTTCCAATCTCTGCCAGCGACAAATCATGCCTTATTTTGCTGAGCTAACAGGAAGTGGTGTGAATCTACAGAGCAGCTTGGACTTTATTGTTTTATAATGCATAACATATATTACTTATGTTATTGGTAATAATAATGCATAGCTTCATTAGTATGTCTCATACTTATATAAGTTCTGATTAAAAGTTCATATAGATACAATAAAAAAATTACTACCCAATTATAATTTAAAAATAATTATTCGAATAAAAAAATCATTCGTCTAAAAATATTATGTATACATAAAATTAAAATTAAATACTAATTTTTTTTATAATTTCTCCTTGAATAAAATCAGAGACAAAGAATAATTTAGGAATAACATAATAAGTTTTCAAAAATTTAATTCAGCATACTAAATTCGTAAACTGTGACTTCATAAATATTAATGTCAAAAACAAAGAGTACTATCAGGTGATAATCTTTTTAATTTAAGGTACGAGGATAAAAGTACATATTTAAACTAATTGTATGAAATATTATGTATATGATAATTGTCTACTAACTTATTATGATAATTAAATTTTAAAAAATTTAACTAGCATAATCATTTAATAAATTAAGCAATTCTAAAGAATTTATGGAAAAAAAAGCAGTATTAGGCAATAGTCATCATTTTCACCAACAGATGGCAGCAGATGTTACAGCGTACATAATAAAGCATTTAATAATATAAGTAAATTGATTTTGGTGAAAATAAAGACTGCTAGAAAACTCACGGAAATTATATATATTTTATTACAGTTAGGCTAAAGAAAAAATGCAACATTTCTGTTTAGGAAATCTTTATAAAAGAAATTTTTGTCAAGAGGCTTTAAACCAAATTGGCCGCGATACTGAAACATTAAATTAGAATCATTATAAAAATGATTAATGCTTAGTGTTAGGGAGAATTCTAAGCAAAAACCACGGAATCCCAGAGAAGAAAGAAATAATTTTCTTATAATAAAAATAATTCACTTATTTTTTAAGTATAATTTTTTTATGAAACAAACTCTTTTCCACAAAATGAAATCACTTTACGCAAATATTTCCTCTTAAATATGGAAAGCGGATGCAAATAACGAGGCATAAGTGTTTTTATAGACAGAAATATCGCCCATTTTTTAAGAGAATAATTTTATAGGCTGTTATAATTCTAAGATTAGAGGCGATGAAAACGGGTTGTGGGATTTAAGTAATGGCTGAGGAAATCCGCCGTGGGACGAGGAATAATTTCCGAAATTCAGAGACCTTTTGGCGACAAAGCAAACATTAAACAGAAAAACAACCTTTTCGTTCGTTTTCGCACAACTTGGGAGCGAACTTTCCAGCGAATGGTCCAAAAATAATCACGATAGGGGTCTGTAAATAGTGGGAGGGGTTGTGGGAAGACGACGCGAAAAGGAGTGAAGAAGCAACAAAAAAAAGGAAGAAAACCACCCATCCCACGAGTAATCAATTTAACTTGAAATTATTTCTGCACTCGACTCGAAGACGTAACTTATAAATCAGTTAGTCCCGGGTAATGAAATAGCGCTGCTTCCAGGATTTTTCAAATTGAACCAACCTTTTTGAGTGAGGGATAGTGTAAAGTAAAAAAAAAAAATTGAATGAAATTTGAAAAAATTTAGAATAGAAAAAAAAGGGGACGCTGGAAGGCTACGCTGGAAAATGGGTGAAAGGGAGGGGAGGAATTGCGAGTAAATAAAGCGCCAGAAAGATGGGAAGAACATTAAGGGAATGTAAAATTATCCACAAGAGAAAGATGGCGAGAGAGAAGTGACGAAGAGGTTTTGTTGGCGGCAAATTTTCTTACTTGAGTATAAAATATCGCTTATCTCATTACCTCAGTTGATGGCTGTGTCCTGAGGCTCTTCCCTGAGGAGATGACTTTACAAGCTCAACCCTGAATCGCAATAGAAGGCGAGACCGTAAATTCCTTGTTAATGGATTTTTTATTGTGCTCTCGCTATGTTTTTCTTGAAAGCTACCGTAATATATGTCCGACCAACCAATTTAAGTTTTCCATTTCGTAATTATTTACGTTGCTCTTACTAATAAATCTATTATTACCTTCAGCTATGTTTTGCCGCTCTTTTTTTCCTTACCTTTGTTGGGGTGTACTCCCTTCCCCATGCCCTTTGTTCTCAATGGTGATTCGTTGGCATTTATTTTAGGAAATGAGGATAATATTTGTAAATTGTATTTGTATGGGAAGTTTTTATGCGCGTTTCTTGTTTATTTTTATTCGTAAGATAATGTCTTTCCAAATTTGAAGCTGCTTTCGGAAGCTTGTTTATGCTCCCGCGAATAAAGTGATTGAATTATTCGGAACTATAAATCGGTAGTGATATAGTTTGAAATTCATTAACCCGTATAGCAACTGCAATGAAAGACTTCTAAAAATGTTTCATTATGTTAAATTTCTATGCATAATAGAGAAAAATACCATAATTAAAATCTCGAATTCTTCAGAAACAGGGGACCCCAATGCTCAAATAACAGAATTCTATTACATTTGCCTCTGTTCGACTCTTTCAAATCCATAAAAAATCATTAAACAGTTTTATTTGAAGTATAAAAGAACAGTTTTGTTTAAATAAAAATAGTATTTCATTAAAAATTTAGCCTGATTTGATTGAAATCATTGACTTGATTTAAATAATGTTTTAAATTGGCATAGCATTAACTTTTTTTAATTCAACCTCATTAAAAAGAGTATTATAGTGGCTGTTACAAAAATGGAAAACCCTTGCTAGCAACATATATATTCAATTTAATACTTCCAGTGTTTTTATTATTCTCGTCAATAGTGACTCAATGTTTACATATGAATTTGATCAAATTTACTCCTAACAGATTCTTACTCTTGATAAAATTCTTCAATGCTCTGAAATAGTATCAAACGTAGTTTAAAATTATTAAATATAAGAAACTCGGCTAAAATTTGAAGTACTCAAAGAAAATAGATAGTTATTTCCTTAAATTTAATAATTAAAAATTTCTCAAAAAATTTTATATTGTACTTTTTTTAAATATATTTTTTACATTCAATTTTTCGTTAACTTAATAATTATAGATTTACATAGTCTAAATTCTATAATAAATGTAGATATTCATACTTAGTTTTAATGTTAAGCATTTATTTCTTACTGTTCTTGCTCTAATAATTTACAATGTTCAAAGTTGAAAGGGTGAGAAACTCAGAAAATTTAAGGAATTGATTTATTGTTTTTTTATTTTGCCTCTTTCTAATTGTATTAAAATATTTTCCTTTAAATAATTAAAAAATAAACAGAAAGACTTTAGCTATCTTTGTAATATGTGTTATGTATACAAATATATAATAAATTAAAAAATACAAATATATAATAATATTTTACATATAATATAATACGTTTTATGTTTTTCTTTCTTAAAAAGAAGAATGAAAAAGAAGAGTTAAATTTAAAAATTAATTTCTAAAACTTATAAGCCATAAAATCAAAATTTGCCATAAAAGTAAGATTATAGTTATTCAACACTCAATTCATATCTAAAAGTGTTGCGAATCTCAAGTTGAAGCGCTTTCAAATATGAGTTTCAACATGTTTAAATTTGAATGTGGCAAATATAATGGTTGTAAATTATAAGTAAACGAGTAGGAGCCAGTTTTAAGTTCAGTATTTGAGAATTCTTTATAACATCCACAGCATAAGAAAATTACAAAAATTCCATATTAATATCCATCAATGTGCAGCTGATTAAAATCGTCCGAGAGATATGTCAAAGTAAATTATTATTTATTCATTAGAGAGAGGCTTAAAAAGGAATGTTTCTCATCTCGTTCTGAAACTTACTTGGCCAGTAGAAACTAAATTTTTAAAAATACTGATTCAAGAAGGCTACGCTAAAGAAGTCAACTAGCTTCTGAGAACAGGCAAGTCCATTTGCCACGATGTAGAAATTATAGTAATTGGAGGACGGATTAATGGTTGACCATTCTCTACCCTTATAATTCCCAGTTTAATTTTACTACTAATTATATAGTCTTAATTACAGATGAAAACTTTTGACAGACTACATGTACTTCAATGTCCGAGAATTATGACAATGAAAACATGGTGGTCTAGACAGACATAATGTTAGATTTTCACTTATTCCTTGTATCTGAAAGACTTGTGTAAAGTACAATGAAATCAAACCTTAAGTTCGCTTTCAGGAATGCATTTGGGTTTGATTTCTTTTAAATGAACGTGATCACATAGGTACATCAAACTCATCTGTTTAATGATTTTCTGGGATGTGAAGATATTCGCCGGATGGATTGGTCAATAAAAACTCTGAACTCTATTGAGCTCAACCCTACAGAGTATGTTTGGAGCACTCTAGGAAGGTCAACTATATGTTATAATCCCTCTTGCGGAACAATCATGGGCATGAAAACAAAGTCACTGAATGTTTGACAGAGGAAATCATATATTGCCTTTGTACAATATGGAATCATGGTATATCTCACTGCATAAGGCCTATATAAAGTATATATGACTCCGTATAAGGTATATAAGGCCTCTATGTCTGTAAGAGGGAACTATACCCTTTATTAAAAAAATTTACTCAATTTTGAATTCATTGTTTCATTATTTCTAATTCTGATGGGTATTACACATGATCATGTATATTTGTTATAACTAACAAAAGAAATTTATGTTTCATAATTTAAACGGGATTTACTTTAGTGAGTAAGACCACATCTTACTACATGATGGAGTACTTAGATATCATCTTTGAATTCAAAAGTACAACTGTAAGTTTAACTTAAGGACTAAAACGATTCAGATTGAAATAATCACAGATTATTGGCACAAGTTCCTTGCTTTTAAAGAACTCCATATATAAGATTATCAAGCAACGTTAGATTTAGCTCCTGCAGATCAAGGCAATCTTTTTAAATAAGCGATTGCATTTCAAAACTACTGGATAAAAAATTGTAACATTTGTTGATCTAGTCTTTGCTAATTAAAGCAAAGTTCATTTTCTCTCGAAATTAATACATGGGAAATTTGAAATTTATTTTATAAATTTTTCTAGATAGATTAGATCTAGAAAGATTAGATCAGATCAATAGATCTAATTTTTGAAGCAGCTAAAGTATTTGTATGCTGTGTGTATGATATCTCATGACATTCAAATACCTTTGATAAATACTAAAATTCCGTTAAGTTTTAACTGAAGATTGTTCGTTTATAATTAGTTTGAGTATCATCCAAGACATTTTAGCAGTTCCTGGAAACATGGAGTCTCAAATCTTTCAGAGTAATAAGTCAACTTAGTTTGAGTGAAAATAATAATTTTTTAAAACGTGTTGTGATAATACTACTTTCAACACAGAGGAGGATAAAACTGGCTTATTTTTTTCATAGAATATTTGATGTTTGCAAATATGAATTAATTAAGAAGACAAATATTGCAAAACATGCTGTAAATTATAGATCAACAAACTCGTGTATTGGCTTTCAGTACTTGGAAGCTTTTAAGTCTCACATTAAGCGTTTTCCTTCCAAAATTTTGCAAAGCATTCCAAACATTAAGCATTTCTATCAGTTTAAAACTAGTTAATCTCTAAAATATTGTTTTCACGAATTTCACGTTACCTTATAAAACCTCATATTTATTAGATTTAATAGGTAAAGGCATTTATAAATGTTCCGTACTTAAAATGTTCTTAAAATATGCTGTTTTGATTATTTCTTGTTTTGAATTAGAAGAAAAAGTATAATTGTGTCTTTAAAGTTAGAAGTCAAAGTAATATTCATTTAATATACCACAAGAATTAAAATTTGGATTTGTGATGGAGAGCTGCAGAGCTATCTGGCAAATGTATGTCTTGTACTTTAAATATATCTCTTGAAAATATTTTCTTGACATTTGTTGCTCAATGTATCTGAATGTTACCTAATATGAGTAATACATAACAAAAATAAGCTCAGCAGGAAAACAAAGTTTGTTTACCATTAAATAATCATGTGATAGCTTTTTAAAAAAATCATTTAATTTATCAGCATATAATTGTTCACTTATAAAATTCATTAAGAGAACTATCAAGATATGAATTCATTATATTTTATTTCTTTCATTATTAGATCCAGGCTCCAAAGGATGGAATATAAGAAGTTTAATTATTAATGGGGAAAATCATCATAGTAGTATGATTTTAAAATTTCCTTTTTTCAATTGATTTTATTCAAAAAATATCAATGAAAGTACAAAGAATATAATATATTCATAAATTTTATATAAGAATTTCAAGAAAAGTATCTGAAACTCAGAAATTTTAAAAAAAGACCCTGAAGAAAAATCCTTTGTCATAAAGCCTTTTGTTAAAAAATATTATCTTAAGGCCAAAGTTATAAAGACAGAATTTTACAACTTAGGAAATTTGAAAACTTTTTTTTCTTTTTTTAAGAGGAAGAGTCATAAATTGTATAATTTTTTGGGTAATGCTTTTCTTTAAAATATTGACTGTAATGGTCGAAAGAATTTTCAATTTAATTCTCTATAGATTCATGAAAATAGTAAAAACCATGACATTTCTCGTTTTAATACACTATTAGGATTTGATACCACAACTTATTGCATATTGTAGCACACAAAAATTGTTTTGAAAATATTATCCTTTATTGTGTTGAGAACAGAGAAATTTTATCTTCGAAACCACAAATATTTCCTTGACAAGTAAGCCTATAAAATGATATTTGTTATAGAATGGATTATGAGAGATTTTTTTTATATACTTATGCATTCAAATTTTGCAATGCTGATAAATTTAACAAAGTATTTTTGTTATTTTAATTTTAAGCATGTTGTGTTTATTTGTTAAAATCAATGATGACAATAAAAGTTTGTATGTATTACCAATGAGCAAACCTTTAATATTTTTAGTTAAATCATAAAACCAAGGGTACAGAGTAGAATTTGTGAAAATATTTAATGAAAAATACTGAATTGCCTGCTTTCATATTTCAACAATTAAAGGAGATTTATTATCACTAAAGAATCTACTTATTTATTGCTTGATTTCTATACAAAACTTTCTAATCCAGTGATTGCTAAAAACTTTCATTTTATTCAAAATAGGTCAGATAATGCCCTATTTTGAGCTTTTATTAGACGAATGAACTTCGAATTATTACAGGAAATGATTCTTTATATACATATTTGAAATATTAGTGAAACTTTTAAAATAAATTGCAATGTGACATCTTACATCAGTACAATACTGATTTAATTGTTCTGAAAATTTACACTAACACACCATATTAAAATTATTTACCTTAAGGACATATAGTATGTGTATCCAAAGTAAATATTTTCACAGAAGTTAAACATAATTTCCGTTACAATCTAAATATTTGAATACAGAAAAACTTATATTTATTTAATTTTTGCTGTAAGAATTATGACTTTTTAAACTTACATGAAATCCTATCAAAATACTGAACATTAAAATTATAATTTAACTGTCAATTTGAAAAGTAGCCTGGGATTGTGAAGAATTTTTATCACCAAAATATGTCATCACTTCTGGTAATCTTTCAATTATAAATATGCAAAATCACTGTAAAAACAGTAGATTCAAGCTTGATGAATCTAGGGTAGCCGATACTTTCATAGTATCGATTTTGTAAATGTATTTTCAGAGATTAGAGGAATTTATAATTATATAATTTTCTGCTTATTAAATTCATGGTAAATGATTATCTCTTTGACTATCAGTTCAACAGTTCAAGGGTTTAAATTTCACTTAGAGCTCGGATTTTTAGTAAAATTCGGAATCTATTTTAGTTCCCGGTTTAGTTTGACCTTGTGTGTGAAAAGTGATCGATGAATAACAAATTAAATTTATTAGTTTATATAATAGTAAAACGTTTCAAATTTTAAAGTACCAAATAAGTAGCTCTGTGTATATTCAAATTAAAAGTGCATACATTTATTTTTAGTATTGTAAAGCAAGTAAAATCAGTTTATTTCACGAAATATATATAAAATTTGTTTGATAATAACTTTATACATTTTTTTAAATATATAAAATTAAAAAAAGAACCAGATAGTGTCCAGTATTACTTTGTAAAATATTCTTCAAATATCTGTGACTGAGAAGAAATATCAAAAGTTCAACAAAAATTCAATTATTTCTACACACTGTGTGTGAATACAGCCTAAACTCAATTCCGATATTTTTTTCACAGTTATGGTTAATTTTATTTATGTAGATGAGGAGAAGAGCAAATTATATTAATATTACAAATTAAAATTATACAAATATATATATATATATATATATAAATTTAACTTTTCTTTTCAAAATATCAATAATTATGTGAATTTTCATTCAATGGCTGTAGAAACACACTTCTCTGTATGAAATATCATTAATTAATCAAATTAAAAGAAATCAAATATAATTTATCCTTGGCTGGCTTGCAGCTTTTTCAAGTAATTGCTGTTTTAGTTGCAAAAGTCTTAAAATGAGAAATTGGCAAAAAAAGATGATAACTAAATGTTATACGACTTTTATAACTTATTTTCTTATGAGAACCCTTAATAAAAACGGGTTTGCACTTCTAATGTAGATATTATGAAAAAATCAGTAAACAAAAATTTATCTTAAAATATTTATTTGATTGAAATGTATTTCTAGTTATAAAAAGAATAAATATATGTAATAGTTCTTAAAAAAATTAAATGGAATGTCAAATCAATCAAATAAATGAACAAATAAGCACAAAGCACTATATATTTTTAATAATATATTAAGAAAAAATATTCCAACACTTTCACTTTATATTTTATTAAAATATTATTTCACAGAATAAAAGTTTTCCTGAATTTATTTTAAATTAAGCACCATTTCAATTATAATATTATGGATTTTGCAAACATTAGTATCATAATTTTTCAATTAACAAATTTTTAATTGCATTACTAATTTAATCATCATTACAACGATAGGAGGGATATTTCCTATCCCTTTCTTTTTTATCCGAAACTGAGTAGAAATCTCCTTGAATCCATAGAAACCTGATGACACAAAATTTAACAGTTAAATAGTTACACAACTTTATAATATCAAAATGAAAATTTGAAATGAACTTTTCTATATTTCTAAAACAAAATAAACGTATTAGCAGTTAAATAATTATATAACTTCATTATGCCAAAATGAATATTGCAATGAACTGTTAAATATTTCTTGTACAAAATAAATTTATTTACTTTCAACAACAGAAAAGGGCGCATTACAGATTTGAATCAATAGATATTTGTATAAATGCTTTTGGTGTGTCTCTAATAAATTATGTAAAATTCTTGAAGATATTTTTAATAGTTATGAAGTTTTTTTAGTAGTTATAAAGAAAATTTCAAATTTGGGAGTAGGAATAGTCTTTGGAAGGATGCCTTAACAGAATAAAATAAATGGTTGAGGATAGACTTTTTCATTTGCCAGAGATTACTGAACAACTATCATATATAGTGATTTAAAGCATTGCATTATACAATAAATAATCTGTCTTATAAGGAGTTTGTCTTTACATGATGAATGCTATCCAAGCAATAAACGTTTCGAGATGCTAAACATTCAAATTTTTGTGACAACGTGTTCTGTGAGAACATGCTTAAAATGCCAAAAAAAAAAACATTTATTCTTATAAGAATTTGAAAGAATAAAGCGTGAAACACGAATACTAGCTAGCAGGCAACTAATTTTCTAAATTGTGTATAACGCACAAGATCACCAAGTGATAGTTTTGAAGAATGATTAGCCAAAACATAATGTTTCTTATCTTATTTATTGACCTTATCCCCTTTTTATGATATTTAATCTTTTCAAAAAATTGTCATTGGCTGGCTTTTTAAAAGTAATCAAAGAAAGTCGTATAGTCATTTGAGATGTATAAGAACAAAATATGCAGAATTTTTTCGTTCATGCCATTTGATATCTTGCGTGTCATTTGCAGTATGAGTATTATTATGATTGAATACTTAAGTGACCAAAATACAAAAGGAAGTAATAACATAGTTCAGAAATGGTAAAATAGTTTCCATTTAATAATTTTTAAGAAAAATATTAGATGGTAAATTGTTCTTAGCTTCTTTTTGCATTTAAAAGGAAATACATAATAAATAAAAATCAAACCGGTATAAAAGAACAAATAAGTACAAACTTTTGAATGCGCATTATATTCATAATTAAATCATTATGGTTTCAAAATTTACCGTACTTTGTCATCCATTTTTCAATATCTACTAAATCATATTTTTTATAGATTATTATTTGAACAAATATCTATTATACTAAGAAACTAAACAAATATCAAACTTTTACTATAACAAAAAAACCAACCAGCAAAATAAGAATAATAACAAAGTTACAAAGTATTATTTTGTCATCATTGTATTGTAATGAAAAATTTAAAAGTATATGTCATGAAAACTTTCTTAAGTGCTTTAAAATGTTAGTTTATTATACAAAAATCATTAAATACTATAATTACTTTTTAAAAATAAGTAAAATATATTGTATAATTATCACTTATAAGTTAATTTTTATTAACTTCACATGTATTATTGATTTATTGCAAATTAAGCAGTTTTTCTACAGAGTGATAACTCTAATATTTTATCATAGTATTTTCAAATAAAATCATTATTTTTATATCTGCTCTAAATTCTCTTATATTGCAAGTGATAATCTTTGATTACTATATCTTGTATGATAGCCATTATTATTGTAACGAAAAAATTTTTTAAATTTAATTTAAACTAGTCAATTTAAAGCATTAAAAATAGAATATCAATTATAATATTAAAAGAATAATTGCACAATTTTTTATTGAGAAGAGAAAGTACATGAATTCAAAAAAATTTAATTTTTCTATCTGCGTTTTCAAAAAACATTGCATATGAAAAACCGAAAAAAATTATCAAATTTCATCTATTAGATGAAAATGTGCTTTTTAGCTTTGAAAATTATTTTTCAAAAACGCAAAGAAGACAAATTACTCATTACAGCTGAGCTAAACAGCATTAAAAATAAAACTATGGTAAATTTTTAAATTATCATACAAATGAAGAGAATTTAAGTAACAAAAAATACCATACTATGTTTCTCATCTTGAAAACAATAAAACAAAGTTTTGCATTTTAAGCCTCTTTTCATCTTTTCATTACCTCTAATTTCCCGACGTAATATAAATGAAAATCACCATCAAAAATATAATATCTAAATAAAATTATCTTTTAATTGGAAGCCATCGGATGTGGATTTCTTTTTAATTCCTGCAAAAGCCTCACCCCCTTTCAATGTCGTAGCAAACAAAGACGATTTCAGATTCTCCATTAAACTCATTAGTCTTTACTGCAGTCATTTTAGGGGGGGGGGAATTCCAGCCAATGAAATGTCGTTCATTTGTGACGAGAGAGTATATGTAAAAATAAACTTATTATTTTGAGTGACAATGACAATGTGTTTTTAAATTGAATTTCCCGACCTCACTACAGTTTAATGTCTTTGAGGCAATTAAATGGCCTTTTTTAAATTTTCAAACAAATTAATTTCCCCGTAACATTTGCCTCGCCAAAATTAAATCCGCATAACCGACGCATTATCGGCTCCCCATTATGGTCTGGTTTTGCAGCGCTATCGCTTTAACTTAATTTAAAATAAAGCCCCTTTTATTAGTCGCGACGCTATTAATTTTCTTTTTGCTCAATGAACAACTAAAAAGGGATTACAACGAAAATAAATACCATCATCAAAAAGGATAAATATTCCTCCGCCGGCGTGAACTGCAGCAAACGAATGCAATTAACAGTCAACCACTTCTCCCTTTTATAATTACTGCTCGATGCGCTGTAAAATTTACTTTATTTTCATTACTGCTGAGCCTCGGGCTGCCTTTTTCACGTTTTTGTGATTCATTTGTTCTTAGACAACAAGGTTGGTGTAGAAAACTTCTGGTAACAGATTTTACTGTAAAAGCTGTTTTGCCAAAAATGCAGCGAAATTTTCAGTAAAAGTCTAACGTTTATTTCTAGGAATGAAATTAGATTTTCCGATTAAAAAGACTTTCTTTCCACTGTCGACATATTATTTGTTCAGGGGAATAAAGAAAGTTTACGGAAGTAGAGAAACTTTTCAAAAACCATTTTATTTGAGTAGAAATCGCTTTTGGCAGTTAGAGTTGTATAATTCCTCAATTTATAACCCTGCCTATCAAGTCCATCAGGAATATTAACAATTTTTTTGGATGCTTCTGATTATTCCTACAAATCTCATTTCCGAATTTGTTTCATATTTTAAAACTTTCTGTTATAAATGGAGCAACTTGGTCGAAAATGTAGCGTTCCAAAATCACAGCTGATGTAGAAATTTTGACTCATTTGATAATTAAAAAATAAACTAACAACTTGAAATGCAAATTAGTTTTCGTATTTTTAATGATTAAGAAAGAGAAATGCAACAGTTTTAGAGTTTTATTTGTAATAAGCTAAATTCAATTTTATTACTCCTTGGTGTAAAAGTGTGTTTGCAATAAAATTATATCACAGAATATTTAGTTTTGTTTGAATTTTTCAAAAATAAATCACGTACAAAGAAAATTTGAATACCGTATTTTAATTAAAAAAAAAAAAACATTTCAGCCAAAATATTTGAAAGCAACTATTCCTTTATAAACTGTAAGCGAATACACAACCAGTTCAAATTATTTATGTACATCAATGAATTCTTATGTCTTGAAATTAGTACTTCATAAGCATACAATCTTCATTCAAGCAATAAAAGTTTGTCATTTTATATGATAAGTAAATATTTAACTTAGAAATTTTCAGAGAAGATGTAAATAATTATTAGGAACTGGGGATTTTATTGGAGAATTATAAATGAAAGTGTATTCATTTGATTAATTGTGTTCTGAACTTTAAATTTCCCAAGAAATGGCTTACCATCAAACTTTGTACTAATATTTTGGGCATTTTCTGAATATTAATAACGATTTTAATGTAATCACTAACATTTTCTTCAGTATGTTACAATGCATATGCTTAGACTGATGTAAATCAGATATATAAGTGCATGGGGAAGACGAAGTAAATAGAGAAATTTCCAAATTCTGTAAATTAAATTTTTTCATAATTCAGTGGGAAACATAAATTAAATTAAAAAAATTCACATACAAATATTAGATGTGTGTAGAAATCTTTCACATATTCATCAAAAATGATTTAAGTCACATGTGATAAGTCATGAGAATTTCAAACTTACAGATTACCTTCGTATGAAGAAAAAAGCCCTATCTTAATATTTCCGATACCTCCGATATTTCTGTCAAAATATACGTTAGAAAAGAACATTCCGAATAAAACAGTCAAAGGTTATATTTGATATAAAAGGTCATTTCCTCTGACATTAACGCAGACTGGGGACTGACAATTCATCTCAGTAATATGATCAACCCTCTCAATAATGATATGAATATATCTGATCGAGGATTACAATAGAGATTCTTGTAAAAGAACAATCCACTGGTTATGGAAAGTGTAACAAGGTGAAAGAAAGTGAAAGGTTAACTCTCATTGGGCTTCAAGCTGAATCTTGACATGGTTATAAATATAGTTAGTTATACCTAATCAATTCAGCACCTTCTATAGAAAGAGAGTAAGAAATATGCAACATTGCCTGTCATGTAATTGATTAACTACAACATCTGAATAAAATAAAATTCATGTAAAGTAATATGACATAGATTATATAATATAACTACTTTTTTATGCCTTTGGGTGAATATGTTCTCATATTGGGGGGATTTTATAGCTGAATTAATTTATTGTCTGATCTAATAACATTCTTTTATTTTACTTCAGAGCTAGTTCATATTTAGGGGTTAATTGCAAAGAAATATTTGATTGTTAAGTGACATAAATTTTTTGAATAATGAAACTACACATACGAGGTTTGTCCGGAAAATACGTATAAAAGTTGAATAATAACTTTATTTTACAACTATTCAGGTATTACAATATGGTCTCCTTCAAAGTACTCACCCTGGGGTGAGATTCACTTCTGCTAACGCCGTTTCCACTGCTGATAACATTGCTGAAAGTCTTCAGTTGTGGTGCTGTTCAGTTGCCGTGTCGTTTCTGCCTTGATGCCTTTCACATCTCCCAAGTGCCGCCCCCGAAGCACCATTTTGAATTTAGGAAACAAGAAGAAGTCACAAGGGGCTAAATTGGGTGAATAAGGTGGGTGGTCTGTCACGGTGATTGAGTTTCGGGCCAAAAAGTCACGCACAACGAACGACGTGTCAGCGGGCACATTGTCGTTATGAAGCATCCATTTGCCCCCATTTGCCAAATTCGGTCGAACTCGGGCCACTCGAGCTCTGACACGTGTCAAAACTTCAACATAAAAATTTCCCTTCACTCTCTGGCTCTGTTCCTCAATCAGAGAAAGCTCCATGCCCACGGCAGGTGAAAAATTTAACTTTCAACAAGCGGCCGCACATATACTTACTCGCAGAGCGGTCTGACTCGAACTGAACGTTGATGAGATTGGTTACAGCAATAGTGCCACCTGGCGGTGACTGCAAACTGTAAAATAAAGTTATTATGTGACTTTTATACGTATTTTTCGGACAAACCTCGTATATCAGTAAAACGCACAATATCAATGAAAACCTATGATTCTGAATATTGCGTCTGATTGATTAATCAATAGTGAAGGTATCTTAGAAGGAGCTTGTTACTTGATATCATTTATTTTTTATTGGTTAGTTACTGAAAAATAATATATTAGAAAATAGAAGTTTACTATCATCTTTTAAAGTACGAATAAATATTTTAAGTGCATTATCTAACCAATGAAGATAATAATACTATCTCAGATTCTTAATTTTTATTATTTTATAATGCTTGATTCAATAGCTTTGTGATTGAAGATAGAAATGTGAAAAATCGAAATTAATTAGACAAATTTTTAGTTTTTGAATAAGATTTATGATTTGCCACAATAAAGCTAAATTGGGCTTTAATGTATTGAAAAAAGAAACTTTACCATATGATGTAAAAATTAATTACTAAGCTGACGTGATAAATTTAAACAAACATAACCTTAATCTCATCAGTTCTTTTCTTCAAGTTATATTTGTACACCCATATTTTATATGAGATGCATCTAAATTTCTGAAACCCTCCTTAACTATTAAAAGAACTATACAAAAGTTGTACTTTTCAAAACTTAGGAATATGAAGCAGCCCCGGCTAGATGAAATATTCATACGGAAATGGTTTGTCATACAATGGAAAGAAACATAAAGAGAGGGGGATGAGGAACTATAAAAGTCAATTTTCCTCAGAGACCATTTCATGTGGTGCCAGGGCGCGTTTATTGCGCCCTTCCTTCTTTCTATTTCCGAGAGATACTATTCCCCCCAAACAGTGCCATTTATAACAGAGCTTTTCTTGAAAGCATTTGATTTCAGGGAAGGCTGTCGTCGCACGATCCTTGTGAATATATCTTGTGGTACCTACCTCCCAAACAAGTGGAATGGCTTTTTTGAATCAGTTACTTCTGTTGCGTGAGACCTCCTCACCTGAGTCACCATTTTCTGGAGACTTCAGTGAGTGTCTACAAAGTTACTAACCCCTCATCCATTATTGATTTACCTCAGGTCCCTTGTAAATAAATATTTTCACCTAAATAAGACCAAGTAAACACGCAGTGACTAAATGAGTATTTAAAACATTCATTCACATTACACCATGAAAAAATGCAAAATTGTTTAAGTATGATACGTTATAATTAATGTGAGTGAACGAAAAGAAAATAGTTCATTATTTGGATAATTCATTTAATTAGATATCATTGTCTTATATTAAAGTAATATTAATTAGTTATACAAATATAAAAGCTATTTTTTCAAAATAAGTTGCTATAAACAGTATTAAAAGAAAATTATTTGTAATAGACATTAATCCAGATAAATTTCAGAAAATTAAGTATCTGACGTGATGTCTATTATTGTAATGAAATCATTATTAAATCGTACTTTTAAATTCTAATGATATCGCTATTTTACAATATTCATTAATAAAATTACAATATTGTTAGTATCTTATAAAAATTTCTATTTTTTACTTTTTTATTACTAACACTTTTCAATTCTTAATATTGAAGTATTTTTAATGTTTATTACTTGATTAAAATAATTAAACTATTTCAAATGAATAAATATGTTAAATATAATGAAGAGATAATAATTGAACAGACGTGTTCTGTTTTGAATTATAAGAGGATATTTTTTCTTATCTTCGATTTCAGTTTTCTCTTTTGGAACTCTAACATAAAAATGTTAAAATATTACTCAAGTACATTTAATAGTTTCTTGGTTTTCATGGGTTTAATTTTTTCTTAAAAAGGTTCATCAATTAATATAAAAAGTTAATCTATTTCAAAGAGAATAAATAATTGAAAAGTAACAAATCAATGACTAAATTTAAGAGAAATTGATTTAAAAATCGGAGATATATAAGACTCAATGATAAGGAGAGATTTTTTATATCTTTAATACTTATCCCATAATAGTATCTTAATATTTCTTTCAGTAAAATTGAACAAGTATCACAATTAAAGGAGCATATTTATTTTAACAAACTGTTGAATAGTTTTTAAAATCTCATCGATTTTATGGATTTTGTAGTATTAAAATTATTATTATTTTAAATTTTGAGCTTTTATTTTATTTTTGTCTAATTATATTAGGTGGAACCCCAAAAATGAGTAACCTTTCTCATATTTGTATGAAATACTATTTTCTTTTCATGAAATTTCAAATAGTAAATAGCAATACCTTTAAAAAATTCATTTTTTAATATTCTTTTTCTTTTTGTATACTTTGCATTTCACTGTTTATTTTTCTTTATATATGCATTTTTGATTTTTTTGAGACAATGGAAAATGATTTGTGTGATACTTCATGCTTCGATGTTACATTTTAAACGCATTCCTCATTTACATATTGTTCTCGTGTTGATAAAAGACTACGTTTTCACTATTTATTCTCTTTTGAAACCTTAAATTGACTTCAAAAATTTGAATTTCTGACTGCTGGAAATTTTTTTATGTGATTTAGCAATTAGTTTCATATTTAATTTAAGGTAATTTCGCATTTGAAGGTTTTCTTCTCATTTATTTTTCAAAACATGACTGTTGATCAGAAATTTTATTATTTATTTATGTTATATCATTCACTGTTTATTTTATTATTGAAGGCTGTAAGCACTTGAATTAAATAAGCAAATGCATCATATAATATTATATAAGTAAACTAAAAATAGAAATTTATGTATATAACTATATATTTCTGAGACACTGAAGGATTCATAAGTAGTTTTAACTTAAGTAATTTATATTTTTATTATTTTTTATACACTGATTCCTATAGAACCTTTTTGTTTTAGAAAGTATTAACTTATCTCTACTTTGTACTTTACTATTATTTATATTTATATTATTGTAGGAAACATCATCTGGGAGAACTATCGTGTTTGAAGAAAATCTTCGAAAGCAGACAAAAGTTTATACTATTTGCCCCAGACCAAAGATAAAAAATGTTTAAACTTATAAAAATTCTAAAAAAAATTCTCAATAAATATGAAAAAAAAACTAATGTTTAAGAGTAAAACTTAAACATATTAGTCTTTGGAATGTTTTACAGTATTTTTAAAACTAGGATTTTATTCTTGTTTTTATATTTATTCATTTTTTTATTGGGTTGCTCGTCAATTAATGGCAGAAAGGCCGAGAATGGGCGTAGGATTAAAAAAAATAATAAATATAATAAAAAAATAAAAAAAGGTATTTTTAAAACTAAACTGTTCTAATATTAACTATCTAGAATGTAATTTTTATTGAAAATTTATAATTTTCTCACTTGAAAAAGTAATTCTAAGAAATAAATAAAATAGTAATAATGTACTCAATTATTACAATTTTGAGAGTTATATAATATTGTCTGAATTTTTATATTCCAGTTATATTTAAAATGTAAGTGGTCTTTCATGCAATGAATTTTCTATAAGAGGCATTGCGCGTGATAATTTTTGTGCATTTATGTGTGAATCTTTATAACACTATAAACAAAACTATGAATCACATGATATTATTAACAAAGATATCAATCAGCATTCAGAAACAAAATTATAAGCAAAAATTGCATTCCAGAATCACGAGATATCTCCTCGACTAACTGAACTCCTTCACTAATGATCTAAAATTTGGAAACGCGCCGAAAGCGAATCACCAACCGCGGAAATTTGGTCGACAATTAGAGAAAGGGAATCAAGTCAAGCCAATAAGACGTGTAAAGGTGATGTCCTGCGGACGGATTAAGGAAGTGGATAAATATTTTGAAGGTGGAAGAGTGGAGGGAGGCAGATTAGAGGAGAGGGCGATTATTGCTGAGGAACTAATTGTGTTTTGACCGAGGAGTCGGGTCAAACCACTCGATGGGGTAGAAGAAGCCGCTGGGGTCTCGTGGTCAAAGTCTGATATCCGTGCGGAAAGGAGCCCTTGGGAGGGCAGACAAATTTCCCTCCTGCAGCCATTAGCCGCAACAGTGCTTTTATCTCTAGGCTTTACAGCCCACCTGGGAGAACCGTGGACCGTTAGCCACGCTACCCATCTATCTTCCGTGGCAGAAGGCGTAGGAGGAGGGGCGGCGCCCCTTTCTATTCTTTCTCACAGCATTCCTTATCCTATCTCCTCCTTCGAGCGTATTCTTTAGGCATAACAGAAAGCTACAGCCCCCAACGGGAAAACCCGATTTTTTAGAAGTAATCTTTAGCTGTCCACCTGAATGCCACTTCTTAGAGGACGATACATGGCCGTTATCCTTCGGTCTTTCTCTAATCCTACTGGGGATTACTGAAAACTGGATAAAGCATAGAATGTGATGGGGGGGGGAACGAAAAATGTTTTCTTCACTCTCTTACCGGAGCTCTTTAACCTTCTCACCATTCTGAGCCGACCAACTGTTGGTGGTGCTCTATGGCCGCTTCCTTCTCATTATTTTTAATTCATTTCTGACTAACGGCTGAGGCCATTATTTTAGTTGTTCTCTTTTTCTTGCGCACGAGGAAGGCTTTATGTGTAGGGAGAAGCATTTGGTAGGCGATTTATCTGCAGCCTATGTGCACTTGTTGCTCGCCTTCCCTTGAAATACGGCCTCTCGTTAAATTACCAGACTTCTAAAGAGATTAAAGCTGTATTAAATTAATATATTATTGCCGGAATGTGAGCATCGACGAGTTATGAGACTATAAAACCCAGTACGTCCTTCCTGACTGGAAGACGCTGGCTTTCGGTTGCGGATATGGATTTTTTTAAATGCTGCTGGGTAGATTTCCAGACCACTATTCCAATGAAATAATTTCTGATGCAGATGTTGGCGATGCAATTTCGAGCAAAAGAAAGTTGAGGAAATTCCAGCGAATTTATAAACCATTGACGGTAGTTTAATAATCTTTCCTTCTTGTTTTAATGTAATAATAATGCATAATACAATTTCAGTATTTAAAAAAGTAAAAGATAACAACGTTCAATTTTTCATCATCAAAAATTGTATTTTAGAAGGCAGCTTCTGTGAAAATGTACTTCACCGATGAAATTTTCTTTCCATACAATTTAATTAAATTAAAATTTATTATTTATAATTTAAATTAAATTTTGAAATTAAAAATTGTTTTCAAATATTAAGAAATTAAAGAAAAAGGAAATATTAAGCAATAAGAAATATAAATTACTTAATATATTTCCTTTAAACATCAATAAATAAATTCGAAATGATAATTTATTTAAATTTTAATTTGTAATGAAAGAAAAATGAAGTAAGTAATCAAATTTTTGAAATTTTACATTTAATTTTCATTAAAAATTATTTCTGGATAATTTTGATAAGGTTTATTAAAACTTATCAAATTCTTCGACTTCTGATATGAAAAGTTTATGTATGTTATTCATATTTCTAGAGCATTTTATTTGACTACTTTAGCAACTACATTTATCTACATGACTTTAAAATATTTTCTAAATACAATAACACAAAGAGAATAATTTCGACTATGAAATACAGAGCTTTGTTTTACAAATAAACAGTTTATTTATTTGAGAAAATTGATCTGAAGTTCATTAGAAATACTAAATGAAAATGAATCATTCAATTCCATTGAAAAATAAACAAACTACCAGTTTAATTTTATTTTTCAACGTAAATAATAATTTCTTAAGACTTAATGTGATATTAATATGAGTTTTTTTATTAAAACATTTTTAACGCTTTTATAAGACAAATTATAAAGGACTTTTCAAAAATTATGTTTGAATTAATAATTTCTTTATATAAAATGAAAGAGATAGTCCAACTTTATATTGTTCAAGTAAGCACTATATATTTTTACTTAATACAATTCTTTAACTTAATACTATTTTTTCAAAATATTTCTTTTTACCTCACATTTTCAAATTTCACAAATATTCTGTTTTAGGATATGTTGTCTTTTCTTATTTACATTGTAATTAAATGTCCATACAGTTCGCATGATATGATTATATACTTATAAAATTGATAAACCAGATATGATTGTGTTTCGCCTTTTAAAATAATTTTTAAAACATAACGAACACACTTATTAAATGAAATAAATACATTTTTAGATAACATTAAAGCATTCGTGTTTAAACTAATTGAATCATTAAAAACAATGTTATAGATACAATAAAATACTAATGATTTATTTTTTTTACTTTATTCTAAATTTATAACGTTTTATATTTAGTAAGATATACGTTTTTAAGAATCCTTGGAAATGGTATGAAATTATATTCTCATTTATCAAATACAAACCAAAAATTTTGAAATCGTTTTACAAATTTTCAATGAAATTCACATCTTCTAATTCAAATTAATTAATAGCTTCATTAACTTCTCTTTCTTTAACCATAAAATATTATTGTAAAAGCCAAAAAATCACCATTATACATTATTTAGTAACAAATTTTATTTTAAGACATTTTTTTAATTTCACAGATTGTATTATAAATGTTGAGATTAAATTGTATGCATTCTATAAGCGAATTATATTAAGTTACTTTCAGTTTAAAACAATGAAAACTACAAACTTTCAAAGTTTATAAATTTGCATTAATTTTAAGCATAAAATAAAAATATATGTCTTAAGTGTAAAACAAAATTTAAACATATGTACTATATATATAATTCAAATTGTTTGTACATAAAATCAAAAATTGACGCCATCGGTGCATAAAATTAATATGCTAATTCAAGATGTATTTCTGTAAGCATTCATGCTTTTAACTATTGTTTTATCTAGAATAATTTTATATTCTAATTGATCTGTTGAGAAATAAAATGCGATCATTTTGCAAAATAAAAAGTTATCAAATTTAATTGCAATTTATTTTCTCAATACTTCTGTATTAAACATAGCTATTCTATATTATACTAAAAAAGTAAAAAGCATTATATCTACTTTCTTAATAACAATTATTTACTTTCATTTTTAAGCAACATTTATTAATACTTAAAAAAGTCCTGAAGAAACTTACATCATCATTTTACTTGAAGTTAGGAAATATCTATCGAAATATTATTATAAATTATAAAGTTTCCGATTTCAGCAAGATACTAAATGAAAATTTTAAAGAAATGAATTAAATATATAGTATTCTACATAAAAAAGTATATCACCTTTATTTATTAAGATGGTATAAAAACAACAAGTACAACGGTTAATAAGAAAATTTAACATGATTGTTTTATGTTCTACTTCAGTACTCTGCTCATTCTGATTTTAATTTTTTAGTAAATATTTTAAAGCACTTGAGAAAATATTCATCATTGCAAATTTCTTAATTCTAATAGTTAATAACTGCTTCGATCTGCAGGATTTTTAATATTAGCTTATTATTAAAATAACCTAAGCATAAAATTTTGATAAGAACAAAAACAAACATTCAGTCATAGATTAAAAAAGTTTTTTATAATCAGTTAGATCGATATTTTAACAATCAATTTTGAAATTCCGTTTTCATGAATAAAAAGCCACTCATTTCAAAAAAGGTAAGCAATAAAATAAAATATGGAATAAATTAGATGTATAATTTAAGAATTTTTAGGTTTCAAACAAATGGCAATATTTATTTGGAGAAATTGTGTTTCGAATAAAAAAATAATTTTTATTAAATTCATACAAAATTAGTTTCTTTTAAATAAATAAAAGATTTTTAGCGTATCCAGTCTGATAATCTTATATAAAATTTCTATCTGATAATCTTATATAAAATATAAAACACATGAAACAAAAATAATTTAGTGTCCTTAGTATTGTTTAAAAGTATTCATATATATAATACTTTAATATGAAATAGGCAATGAGTAGATAAATATTTGACTTACTAATAAGATTATCATTACTTTGTTCGCAGAAATATTTATCTTGTATTAAAATATCTGCAATCATCATTTATGTGGGAGTAGGGTTCGGTTTAAAACATCTCAATAGAGGAAGCAAATTGAAGAATCGCCACAACGTTTTCCGAAACAATGAATTGGAATCGGATTATAAAGGGAGCATATCAAAAGGAGAAATATTGCAACTTCCCTTCCCCAAGATAAGGAAAGGGTCAGTGTTAATTACCATATAAGCCGAGCAATGTAAAGATCGACTTTTAAGCCATAACCATCCTCGTTTAGTTGAAAGAAATCGGAAATGCAAGACTTGGAGCATTATGCAATGAGCGGGGGATTCCTTGGGGAGTTCGCAGTAAATATTTCTGGAAGCCCGAAGCACAATTAATACGCTTCCAAATAAATGTTGGAGAATAAATTCTTCCTTAGTAATCCAGGGTTTGTTTTAAAACGATCCGCGTTACAGGAGGAACATTTTGTATTGTTCTTTCAGCTTGCCCAAAGCCATGCCACACATGCTGAATATAATTAAGAGCCTTTCAAATCAAAGCAACCAGGCCTCTTCTCTATCTATCGGTAAACTTTAACTTGCAAGTAGATTCGCAGGCAGTATTGCGCGCGTGTTTGAGGCACCAGTCTTATTTTAATGTCGGAATACTTAGCTCTCCAACGATCGCGATAATTTAATAAGCTTATAACTTGGAAATCCGTTACAAGCGAGCTTATTGTTTGGTGGAACGGACGGCGTCTGATATCGAGAGTTATTTCGGCCTAATTGACGATATATTTATTTCCCTTTGTGTGTGCACTCTTCTATCTTTAAAGCGAGAAGGAATCTTTGTCCGGATTTACAACAATACTGCTGTGCCAACATCAAAAGAATATTTGAGTTGTTTGCCTTCTAAATGCGTTAAAGGAACTTGATAATTCTCCCGAACCAAATGATTTGAATAAATATCATAGAAAAGGCAAATCTGTTTTGTGTTTTTAGGCTTTCTGAGATAGATAGGGTTGCTACAGATGGAATGAAAAATTGCAGCAACTTTTTTCTATTACTATTACAGCCCATAATTTTCATTTTTGTGCTAAATATTTTTTTTTTGTTTAATTCAATGAGTTTAAAAATCTTCATTAATTTTTATATTATTTAAGTTGAAAAATGCAGACTGTAAGAGACAAATGTGTAGATTGTTTCCTTAGTTCCACTAATAAATAAAAATAATTGCATGGATAGTATTTAAGTGTGAAAGAGAACACATTTACATCTTTGATTACAAATTTTAATGCATAAATAAAGTGTTGCAAATTGCATAAGTCAATAGGGGTTAAGGAATAAACTTTGCTGTTGACTAAATATTCAACATTGTTAGTTGACTAAATAATCAACATGTCATATTTAGGGAATCAACATTGCATAGTTAATAGAATGGCCTAAAATATGGTTTTATTTAGAATATCAATTTTATTTTTTGCTTCAAAAGTATTTATTTATACTTAAGAAACTCTATAAATTGCATTAAAAATCTTAATTAAGTATAAATTTTATTACACAGCTAGATGTTACTACTATATGAAAGGAAATCCAAATTTATGATCCATTATCCATTAAAAATCCAAAATCCATAAAATTATATTTTTTGTTCTGAAATATAATAGTAAGTTAAGAATTCATCTTTTTTTTCATACAATTAGTACATAATTTTGAATATGATAAATATAGATTTAACATTATCTATTACAATAATTTTATAATTTTTATTTGTAAAAGCATACTCTATTTAGCTATAACTTATTATTTGAAAATTGTTTGTTACATTTATAAATGAATATAGATTCATGGATATCCCAATGAATTATATTATTAAATTACTTCAATAAATAAATAACAGAATTTAAATCTAAAAAATTTAAGTTAATTTTTACATTTGGCTTAATAAAATGATTACGATTGCTTTTTTTAAATAAAAGAATACATGATTAGACTTCGAATAAAATATCGAAATTTAAATTTTCAAAATAAAAATATGTTGGCTCCTTTTTAAATTTATCCAAATAATTTTATTTATTAACTCGTTTTATATTCATATTCATCATTTTAGGCTTACATTGAATGCTAATTAACTGCAATACGCATTGACATTTTAGCACCTAAATCTTTAAAATGCATCTTCAATTTTATTCCCACCAAATTATTATTAATTCCAACTTTTGTAAGAAATCAAATTTCCTTGCTATTTGATATATATTTTATAAAATATCTTATTCAATAATTGCTTATCAAATATGTTCTGCTTTAAAAACATTTCTTCAAAAGTTTTTTGATATATGTGACGAAAAAACTACAAATAAGATATTGTGAAGATTATCAATAAGTTCAAAATTATATTTCTGAGATATTTTTGTTTTCTGCTACCGTTCTTCGAAACCATAGTTCTCTTTTTTACATATTTTTATTTATTTAGTCGCAGTGAAAATTTAATTATTTTAAACATTTATCTCTCTACTCTTGAAATATATTTTTCTGAGGAATATTTCGAATCGACTTGAAATGACTGAAATTGATAGGACGGCAAGAAAAAACAGAAAGAAAAGAATCGATTTCACATTCCAAACAAGTTAGATATTTTTCCATATGTCTACATTTGGTCTAGTGTTCAAATTAAAAATAAAAACATTTTACTTGCTTAACAATGTTGGATGTTTTAGCTTAAATTTTGATGCACTTCACCAGTTTTTTTTTATTATATTCAAACTAAAAAGCAACACAAAAACACACACACACACACACATAAAAGCTTGATATGCTGAAAAAATAGTGATGCACGAGTATTGAATTTGAAAATCCACTGTACTTTTGACATACTTTTTGACGGAAAGCTGACTCACCGCTTGCTGTAATTGTTTCATAATTTTCATAGCTATACTAATCAATTTTCGATTGGCATGTAAAACAAGTTTTTTATTGTATGTCACACTGAGAAGAATAAATCTTTAGAGAACTAGAAGTTTTCATTCCTTGCTACTTCTGTACATCTATTCGCTCATGAAGTATTTTAGAATTCAGTACTTTTCTAAAGCAAAGAGTGATTTATTTTTCTTTTTATTACCAACCTTTTGATTTCCTAGGTTTATTTTTAGTTGTATTTCTTCACTCCTTATTTAGCAAACAAATATTGTATGGTATATCTATTTAATTGGTTTTCAACGAATACATATAAAATATTTTATATATCAAATATATATATATATATGTATATATATATTTATTTATAAAATTTTAATGGTATTATACCTTAGTTCGTATTTATATAATATTATCAACCGTAAATATTTCGCACTGATGAATTTTAGTTATTAAGAAAATAAGAACTTAATAAAATAAGAAAATAAGAAAAATAAATTATTAAGAAAATAAGAAAAATTACTGAAGTAAGGATAGAAAGAAAAAAGCTTAAGAAAGTATTTCTTAAGTATTTCTCATAAAAGCTCCAATAATATACTTTGAATTTGATTTTTACAAAATGTAAAACTTTTTTTTAGATAATTCAAATTCAATATTCAACTTACTGTAGTTTTTAGACATAATAAAAAAAACTGTATTTCATACGTAACATTCTGATAAATTAAGTAATTTTTCCTATTTAGAACCGATTGTGTAAATACAACTTTGAATTTTATTTTCAATCTTTCATTAGTTTGTTATTAATATTATTTTATTTTTATAAAATTTTTCAAAAAACTAAAAGTACTTCTATATAATGTTAAAGAAATTAGTTTTTACAATGAATTTATATTTTCTATATTATTTTAATTTTCTAATGTTTTAAAAATATCTGTAACTAATAATATTTAACTTTAACAGAAGAAATTTAATAGGCATATAAATATAAGTTTCTTGAGGAAAGTTCAGAATAATCTAGTCTATACCTTTTCTATCCATGCATTAATCTATAGATCTCCGAAACTTTGCATGGGAATAAAACACAAAATCATTAACAAAATTGAATAAGTAACTAAAGAGTAAAGTTTTCTTTAAGACTAAGTAGTTGGATCTGTTATATTTTGGTTAATCTGAGTATAACGGAATGAAAGTTTCTATTTGGAGTGGAAAGGGGACGCCGGAAAGGGTGAAAAAACTCGAATGAACGGAGCACAATAATTGAAAGTTTGTTGAGGCTGAAGTTGGCGTCAAAAGTGGATATCTCAATTTGAAGCTGTTGGAATTGGAGAGCCGCAAGTATCACCGTCTCTCTTTCCGATACTTTAACACGAATGATTGTTATCTCTGCCGAAGACAACTCTGCCCTGCCGTGAAGAGCACTTAAATTCTTAGCTTCTTCAATGACCTGTGACATCTTACTTTCACAAAAAGCTCTCGGGAGGTTTTTATAAGATTTTGTTTTCCTGCTTACGGAGGCCCTGGGTGTCCTTAGGGAGCGACTACCACGGAGAGAGTCGCTTAAGTTCGGAGTGTACTTAGAGATCCCTGGACAGCCTTTCCTACACACACCGACAGGTAAATCCCGCTTTACGATGTCCCAGTGGGTCTCTTGGCCAACTTAGCGGCTTGCTCTCTTACAACCAAAAACAGCAACGGCTCAAGAGATGGCCAGACTTCCATCTATTTCCTTGGGCCACCTACAGCCCGGCCAAGACGAAGAGAAATTCCTCTTTAACCAATAGTTAACAGGACGAATTTTCTTGATTCGTTCAGTTCACTTGATCCCCAATGAGCGATGGGGGGAAATTAAAGACGGGAGCGAAACCGGTGATACTAAAAAGTAATCAACTGCTGTCGAGAAGAGTTTCTTTCTTTGCTTTTCCATAGTCAACGGAGTTAAACTTGCTTTTAACTTCTGAATACTACGAAATTGCATTTGTACCGTAATGGGATAAGGTTTATATTTTTACTTGCTTCACATTCTACGAATCAAGTAAAATGAAAAAATATTGGAAGAGAATTTCTTTTTTTGTAACTCATATTAACAATCTCTTTTTAACAGCTCCACAAACACCTCTTATAAATTAAGTATAGACTGAATTCGCCTTCTAATATAGCCTTTTTTTAAAATATATTTTTATCATCACTGAATTTTTGAAATCTCCGCTTGTTTAAGCCAGCTTAGACTATTCTGTTTCTTTTAATTTGGTTAGAATTTTACTAAACACAATCTTTTGGTTGATTATTTTCATTTTTTATATAGGAAATAAAATGTGTGAATTTTGTATTTTAATTACTGATTATTTTTAAAATCAGGGAACAAAGAGAACACCTAACGTTAGAATGAAGAATATTTCAATACCAATATGCAAAAGAAATCTAATATTGAAAGCATTAAAAATATAATACATGTATTTTAATACGCGATTTGATAGCATATAAATTAAAAGATGTTAAAAATGTAATAACATGCAGTATTTAAAACCAAAACTTTTTAATAAGGGAATTACCGGCATTCTTCTTTAAGATTTTAATAATCTGCCTCATATTAATAAAGTTCTGTTTAATAAGGTCAAATGTCCAATATTTTAAACTGTTCAAAACTGCCGAATGAATAATTGGAAAGAGTTTAAAATGTAATTTTTGACTACATTTGTGTACATGGTACGGAAAGAAATAGTGGTAGATCAGTATATACGGTATTTTTCCTATAGACTTTAATTTATGCAAAAAGGAGGGAAAATAAAAAATAATAATTGATCATATATTTTATTAAAAATATTATCAATTAATTCTTTTTTATGCTAACAGCTTAATCCTTTCTTCGTGTATGTAAATTCAAATCAATAAAATAAAGATCTGCAATGCTCAAAAATCATAATTTTATGTGAAATCACATAAATAAATTACTATTAATTAAAATTTGTGCATTTTACTTTGGTATTAAACATGTTTTATAACACAAAATGTACATAGATGTAACTTATTCCGTTGAAATGTATACAAAAATTCAGTACATTTGTAGCTAAAAAAGTTATGAAATAAATATTTATTATAGTTTTGTAAATGAATATATAAGTGTGTATCATAAAAGAAAACACAGTTTATTTACATCCAGTTAATAAAAGCAGGAGAGAGAATTTACGGAATTTATTAAAATGTGAATAATTCAACTTAATTATAACCTTTAGATATTTTTGTGTTTTCCATGAATATATATGATTGATATTCTCAATATTACTTCCAGCAGTTATTTAATAATGATATTTTCCTGTTTCCTGAGGGAAATTTATAATTAACTTCTCCACATATTTGGCATTTATAATTTATAAGCAAACACTTGCAATCGATATGGAGTCTACTTTCGTTAAATAAATAACATTTCAATGAAATATTTTTGTTAATTGCATGAAAAATTCCTTTTATTTGAAATATCGTTTAGTGTATATCGTTAGCAGTCAATTATTATAAAAACAAGCAATTTTAAACACATTTATCGTCTGTTTTAAAATAAATTATGGCATAAATATGAATCCGATTGCTCTTTAATTAGATTGGATTTAAATTTAAAGAGATTATTAAATTCAAAGTTGTTATCTTATATGGTATAACGATCAAATTATTTTATATGGTATATTATAATCGTAAAAGTAAAGTAGATTTGTATTTTGAAAATAAGAATGAACATTTATGACTTTAATGAAATTTGAATTCACGGGAAATATTTTCAGGAAAAAATGAATTAAGAGCATACAAAATTATTTAAATATCATGCAATAAAATTCAGTTTTTTTCTTACAAATGTATGTCATTTTAAAATTTTTTAATGTAGATTTTTATTTAAATATTGAAAATAGTTTTAAGCAAAGGAAAGAGCTCTAGATACTATTTTAAAACTATTGTTTTCCGAAATTCAAAGGAATTCAATGAATTTCAAACACCGAATTTTCAATTTTAATTATATGGTTTTATTAATTTTTGTTTAGTTACCTTTATGAAGAATAATAAACTCTTAGCTTTGTTAAGGTACACTTAATTTAATAGCCGATTTTTTGTGGTTATGATGCTTCAGTTTCAAATTAGTGTTGGTGAAATATCTGAATTTGGACTTTATACTTATGTTATGAAAATTTTTAATTTAACGAGTGCAAGGAATTACACATTCGATATTATTCAGTCAGCGAAATAGTTCCCTTAAAATTTTAATTGAATTGAATGTTTTATAAATAATATGTAAATAGTAGTCAAATTGTTCTGCTTTAATAGGGAAAAAAGTATTTAATCATGGTCTTTCATCTATAAATGGTAGTCAGAAATATGAAAAATTGGATAAGTATCAAGGTTATGTTAATATTTTGCAAATCACATATATCATTAACTACTATTTTTATATTACGTTTTCTTATGCCTGGGAAGCAAATAATTATTATTTACATAATAAAGGATGTTTATTTAACATATTAAGAGAGAGTTGTTATTAACCTTTTCGATATGCAATAGTAAAGTGCCTTTTAAATTTGTCAATGCAGTTTTTCAGTGAATTTTGAAGACTTTCTATTTTAATCTTTTCAATAGTAAAATCCTTATAAAAAATTTTATTAAAATAATTTTAAAAAATTATGCAGAATGGTATCAATTTAAATTTTTCTTCAGAAAGTTGAAATTTTGGTTTAAAATTTCCCTGTAGCTTCTACTGGTAAATAATGTCAAGCACTCTGAAATGTAAAGTAAAAACAGAGAATTCAATTTCAGATGCAAAATGTTAAAGGCATTATGTACTTGTTTAGTAATAAATTTACATAAAAGAGTGTTCACTACCTTTATAAGTGTAAGCAGGGTACATATATATAAAATACTTATATTCTATGTAGGAATTTTTATGATATCAATTTATCATTTGAATCCCAATACACGCTTAATTTTAATTAAGGACCCCTGATGTCTTTATTTATTAAACATGGCTTTAGAGCCTAATTTCCATACGGATAGAATTCGGGCAGAAACTGTACATTATACGCTAAAAATTATACATAACATGTAATGAAAGACATACAACAAAAGTGGAAACATAGTGATATATAAAGGCAATATGATAGTGATGCAATAAAATATTCTGCCTATAAATGGTACTGGAATTTTCTACCAGGTAGTGAATCGCTTCGAAATACAGGAATATCATCAACCTACGTACGGATAATTTAAAAAACGTTGTCAAAGTGGACTCCTCTCGAAAAGATTATAAAATTGCAAGCATGTTCCATTAAATTGAGTAAACCCTTCGTGTGCATTTACTCAGATTCAGAAAGGAGTGTAATGTAAGCAAGTTTTTTCACTATTTTAAGGATTCCAATCAACTTCAAATCATTGCTTTTTAAAAGAAAAACTGTGTTTTCTTAGGTTATCTGCTGGCGTGCATTTAAAGCTCAATTTAATATCTTGATAACAAGCTCTTACATTTTAAGCTGCAAAAGTTTCCACATTCCCTGACTTTTGTCGAAGCAGTTATGAGCAGTTATTACTTACTAAGAATTCTCTCTGCATAGTAAGACTAAACACATGGTCTTGAACATCATATAACAATATTTCTATCTAGCTGTTTCTATTATAACTCTCAAAAATACGTGTAGAATATTATTTTCTAATTATGTCTGCTATAGTTTCAGAAACAGGTTGCACTGCAAAATATTGTATGGTAACTAAATACCAAGCTCCACAAATGTGATTGCCTTAAAATTTGATGTTTATTCTTTCTACTCTTTAGATATCTATTTGAAAGATTATTGCTTGCTCCTTGATTTGATTAATCATACAAATGAGAAGATGTTGTCTCTGAAGAGATAAACAACAAAATTTTAATATTTCAACTTTACAAGCTGATATTTTACCGTGATACTATTCACAAGCTTGCATCATGCTTTGAATTTTTTTCCATGTAATTATCCTTAATTTCATGGAAAACATAATTTTTGGCATATGCATATATTCTGTGGAAAATTTTTTTATCTAAAAATGTATGCAAGCATTTCTGTCAATTTTATACTTAAACATGGAGTGTTAAAAAGTTATTATTAATTTATATATTATTCTCCAAAAACATTAAAATTAGTATAATCTCATATTAAAATTACTTAACATTTTTTTGAAGTACAGATTTTTATGCTGAATCATATAAATAAATAAATTAGTATTTTGATTATTTTCTCAGATTTATTCTATGCTTATTAAGTTCTCTCTGTCTAGTTTTCGACAGTGCCTATTAAGTACATTTAATGAATTAGGATTGTTTAATATTGTTAAAATATAGAAACCAAGTAAAAAACTTCAATGCATTTTATTACTTTTGTAAATATAAAACATCTGATATTATTTCTTGTATGAAATATGTTTATTTATTTTACTCGTGGTTGAAATGATTGTTGTAACTTGTTAACAATAAAATGATAACTAAAAACCATATGCACTGAGGTGAAATATAAATCATATTTTAACGTGCATAAAGAATTTTCGTGTACATAAAATGCTCTAATTAGATAGTTCTTTACATTTTATATATATATATATATATATATATATATATATATATATTTTTATATATATATATATATATATATATATATATATATATATATTAAATAGATAGATAGATATAGATAGATAGATGATAGATAGATGTTCTCTCTCTCTATGATTTTTTTTATCTATTTCTAAAACTTCACTATGTTTTATTTTCCTCGTCTTGTCTGCGTTCATTCAAGATGGATTGTTTGCATATAAGACTACAACTTGAATTTTTTATCACATCACTGAAAATAAGAACCAGTTCAATTTTTCCATCTTCCTTTTTTTCCTATTAATTAGAATTTGATTTAACCTAACATGGTTTTTCAAAAAGATATTTATACTTCCTTCTTCAAATGTTTTAGATATTATAATAAACCTTAAATGAAAATCCATTACGTCAAAAATTGGAAGAAATCAATACTTTTATTTAAATAGAAAAAAAAAATGGCGAGATAAATTTCTATTTTTTTTTTCAAAAATCTCTATAATATCTCATCTAAAGAAGAATTAAAATCTTCGTCTGTTTTTAATGTTCAAATTCTGATTACACTAATTTTTTTTTCATCTTAAAAATTCAGAATTCAAATTTATTTGAACGTAATTGTCTAAAGCACTTTTAAAATGCTTTACACAAATAAAGCATTTTAAAAGTGTTATTAACTTTTAATATTATATTTATAAAATAAACAATTTGAATTATAAAGCTCAAACTTATCTGAAATAAAGAAGTACACATGAAACGCAAGCTTAAACCCAAACACAATTAAATGGACTAAAACTTAAAAAATTATTTCATTAAAGTTAGTTATTCTTTGTAAGAATTGAAACATTTTTAAATGATATTTTCATCATTGACTAATCCAAAATCTTAAACTGAGATCACTTTAGTGAATTAATTTGCTCCAAAATTCTCAATTTCAAATCTATCGAATAACAATCAAGTTCCCGATGATGTTTACCCCTCTGCATCAATATTTCTTGGAGTCCAATTTCATTTATTTGAACTTTGTACATTTGCCTGAATTGAAGGGAGGAGTGGGCGGAGAGTGTCATCCTTCCGAGGATGATTCAACTTCTTTCGAGGTTAATAATCCTTTCGAGAGTTATAATGCAATTCGCCGGTGAAAACCGTACTCTTCTCCCTTAAAGTAGTCCGAGGCATCAAACAATTATTTCTTGTCTTTTCATTTCATCCCATCAGCCCTACCCCTTCCCCCAAAGAGCACTCTTCCTGTTGATCCGACAAAATACAAAGACATGGTTTGCAGGCCTGACGCGAGAGATAATTTATTGCCCTTCTTCTCTCTTCTTTTAAAGAAAATTATATACCCCCAATCGACGGGCAAACACCTAGCAATGTTAAAGGATAACGCCTGCACATACCCTCCCCCCTTTCTGAAGAAGAGAGAGGAGCATTTTTTAGTTCAGCCCCCTAAAGAGATTCCTCCCCCTCCCGGAAGAAGTTGGCCCTAGCGTTGAATCATGTCCATTACATGGAGGTCGAGCCAAAGTTCATCCCATTGATATGCATTAAAGCCCCCTCCGCGAAAGTCTTCAGGGACTGTGCTACAGATTAAAAGTTAATGGCTGGAACGAGGCCTGCGAAAATCAATCTCAGATGGAGAATAAAAGCATCGGCGAAACTTTTGACGCTGGGGAGCTCCTAGTAAAGGCGTAGAATGAAGTGTTGGGCCCAGTGTGACCACCAAAGTAAACCTGATTGAAAACTGAACGTGAGGCTAAAGAAAACAGTCCAAATTACTTTCTTTTTGCATCTTATTTTTTTCCTCTCCCTATTTTGCTGAGACTTTCATTCATTCTTTTATTCTATTTTTTTTTATCTTCATTTGCTTCGACGGAATTTTTTTTTTCCTTCTCTATTTCTTTAGTTTCTTTTTTAATGGTTTATAGTTTTTTTATCGTCAGTTTTTAGGGGTTTTTTTGTGTTCCTCAATTCCCATCCCTCTAGCTGTCTTACTTTCTATTTACTCTGAGGTGACAAATGACACAATATTTGAACGCTGAGCCCAAAGTCAGACGGGAACCGCTAAAGCTCGCCTCTAAACATTTAAATTAAACACTGCTACATGCTCTCCTTTTGAATCTCTTAAATCAATACTACACCCGCTAAATTTTTTAACTTTGAAAAAAACAACAGAAAATATAAATAAAAAAAAAGAAACTACTTCATTTTTATTTTAAAGCACATTTACGCAGCATAGCTCCATTCGATTTAAAATAAATTTTTAAACACTAGAAGTGCTTCAAGCATTTTGGGAAAAAGTGCATTAGAAGTATTATGCTGATAAAGCCTTATTTTTTAAATTCACTTTAGTAATTCGCTTGTATCAGAAGGGATCACATGATAATTTTATGAAGTTTATTTAATTGAACGGCTGCTATTTTTATGAGTATTTTAATTCGAACGAAATTTTAGAATGTTATAAATTTATCAAACAAGAACAATGCGCTTAAATAATTTTTTTTGACAAATAGTGCAATTCCACAAATATATAAAATTAAAAGAGAAAGAAGGGTGTTTATATATTTCTAAAAGAAAACTGATAAGAGTAATTCATTTTCACTTGCTCATTTAATCTGAAAAATTGTTAATAAGATTATGTTTATAGGTTCATCGCACCAGTTTTGATTTTTTTTATAAAAGTGCATCGTTAAATTAAATTAAATTAAAACATTTATTATGTATTTAATAATTGTAAAAAAAAGCCTATTTTACACTTTAAGAAACTATGAATACTACTTTCAGCAATTAGTTTTTATGTTATTTTATAGTATAATTATAGATTTAAACTTGGAGGTTATAATGAATGATGATATGATGGTTGAAGATGATGTCATAGTTGACTGAAGTGTTGACTTACAAAAAGGAAGGCTAACGTTTAGCATCGTACAACACTCTACCAGATAGCAAGCATATGTGTTCTTAAATTTCTTGTTATATACTACAATCTTTATTTTCTATACTAACCATATATTCTTCTATTTAAAAACTTTAAAATATTGATATTAATAATAATAATAAACAATTTAAAATTTTATTTTCTGAAATATGAAAAAATCTTTTCATACAGTGTCTCTTGTCAATTTTTTTTGCAAAATGTTATTTTTAATACTTGAATTTTAAAATATAACTGCGCGAGTGCAATATATTGAAATGAATCCGTGCATCTTTCTTACTCATATGTAAATTAATATTTATTGTTTATTTTAAATTAAGAAATTATTAAATTTTCTTAAAATAAATTTTTATTTCTTGTCTACAATTTTAAATTGAAATAATTTTTTTTTGTAAATTACTAGCATTAAATTAATTACTAAGATGTAATGAAATAACCAAAAGTAATTAAATATTAATTCAAGGTATATATATATATATATATATATATATATATATATATATATATATATATATATATATATATATATATATATATATATATAATGTATCCAAATCAGTTGCATCTTAAATATAATATATGCTTACAAAATATATCTTAAATTATTTCAACAGATATATGCTGCTATTGATTTCCAATCACACATATTGCAATAAATAAAGACCTAGAGGTTCTTGATTTATATAATTCCAGTTGTTTTTTCTCTCTGCAGTTTCGCCAGGATTGTTGCTTGAGAACTTCCGTGATTTCTCTTTTGGGCTCATGAATAAAGTCTTTATAAAATCCTCTCCAAGGCATTATTTAAAAATTTTTTACAGCAGACTAGACCTTTTGGCTATCCACTGAACGGTGACAAAATAATGATACTGGTAGATATGATTACAGTTATGATATGAAAGGTAAAAAAAACCCATAACATATAATATATTGTTTATTTTATTTTGATTGTATAATCTATGACTATATATTTCATAGGTATTAACTAAGGATATACATAATTATTGAATATAATCATTTATTGTTAGGAGGTAAAAAAATATAAGTGATAGAACTTATTTAAAAGTAAATAACCAGGTAAATTTTGCACATTTTATATATTCCGATATATGTTATAGCTTAACTGTAATTATTTACATTGAAAGAGATAGATAATTATACTTTTCTTCAAGTTACTCAATAGCAACGAAAATATTTTAAAAAGAAAAGCAAAGTGATTTTTCATTCTTACACGTTAAAAATATAGTTTATTCTCATTCTTATATGCTAACAATTGTTCAATTTTATAGCTGGTATAAATTATATAAAACACATTTTTTTCTACTTTAAAGGTTATTTTTTGCTTATTTTAATTGATTTGCACTTGAAAATCTATTAATGCACACAGTTTCAAGAGAAGAATACTTATATACAGTTGCTCGCAAAAACGATGTTTCTTTTATTTTCACTTCATATGTGCGCAAAACTTTTATATGGTATTTTGTTTGTTGCTCAATATAAATTTTTGCACACAAGAGCTAATTAGATAAGCGCTTATAATTTAAAGTGTATCATGAGCCTCTATACATATATCATCTATTCCAGCAGGGTATCGAACGCACGATTTATTAAAGCGAAGACGAAAAAGCAAACCATTCCGCCTGAAAGTTAGTCAATTTCTAAATGTTATAAAGGAGTAATTTATAATTTTAATCATCTTACATGATGCACAACTAATGGTGTGTGGCTTTCTTTCATCATAAATTCATGCTTAGAAAGAAAAAAAAGTAATTTTCTCAAAGGTTAACTTTTAAAATTTTTCTAAATTTTTCTTCAATGCCAAATGCTTTCTTTTCATGGAAAATTATTTTCCTTAATTTGTTAATGAGTAGAAAGTGCATTGCATACTTTGGAAATGCAAAATTAACTAATACTTAAATGTAAATAGCAATGCTCTTTTCTGAAAACTTAGAAAAACTATCGATATTTTCAATGCGTTCCTAAGCATTTATAAACAATTAAAAAATTTATTTACTTTAATAAATGTTTGATTGAAAAATAAAATTTCCTTATCATCTGAAAATCTTAAAAATTTCCGGGAATTTGGAAAAAATTTCTGAAAGTTTTCAAAATTCCCGTGGGAATAAATCAGGTTTATTCGGGGAATAGACCCAGTTTTTTTATTTTTATTAGACTAATCGTGATAGCTTCTTCCGTTTCATACACATAGATGAAGTTATGAATCAAAATACTAATTAAAATTTAGAAAGAGTCACATGCAGCCTTATGTTCGTTAAATGATGCCTCCTAATTAAAAATTCAGCAGCTTGATGACCCAAAGCTTACAACTAAAGTTGTGAGAAATTAGATTATAGCTATAAGAGTTAAAGTTTTAAATTGTCCGACACAATCACCTAATCTCAATGCAATTGAACAACTTAGGAGCAAATCCGAAGAAATGTTGGGACATAGAAGCATTTTGAAAGCAGAATTCTTTCGGAAACTTCAATCGGAATATCCAAAAATCTTTAGGTTGTCCTTAGAAATCATTGTCAATTCCATACCCAGATGATATGCTGCAGTCCTTAATGTCAAAGGATATAAATCCAAATATTAAACATTGCTGTACATTTAATTAAATTAAGACATTAATTTAAGTCAAAGTTAAGGAAAATTTAGTTGTGTCTTTTAAAACTTTTGCTTTCATTAACAAATTCAGGTTTGGTATTTTTTAAATTAAAAATTTTCATAAGTAGCGTTAGCTGCATACAATGTTGGCTGACAAAAGCTATAAACTATATAATTATATCATTAAAAAATATGTATTGTAAAAATGTTAGAATAGAAAAACATATCGATTCACAACTTTTGTGAATTGGTGCATACAATAGCTTTGAAAAATCCCTTATTATTTTTATGTTCATCTCTAAGAGTAGTTTTAAAACAGATATTATTTTTGAAATTATTATAAGGCATCATTTTAGATGTAAGACATATTAGATTCAACAAATAGTGCCAAGTATGAGCTACAAGTTACTCATTTGGATCCTACAAATACTGAATTAATCCCAATAGGGAAACAAAAACAAAATTTATTACTCAACTTATTTATTAAATAGATATTTTTAGGCACACACATTAAATATTCTCGTAAAAAGACACTATAAATTCTTGATGGCCATTGTCAAAAATTAAAAAAATATACTGCTATTGAAATTTTACGGAAAAATGAATTTTAACTTCTTTTTTTATTAGAAATGGAAAAACTACGGATATATATATATTTTTTTATTTGGGAAAAACAAAAATATCTCCCTGTGCACCAAGGAATACCACACAGGGCCCGAAGGTACAACAAATGTACTACAAAACAAATCCAAATAATACATGAGATGAAAAAAAAATAATAATAAAAGAAGGCAGAGAGAAAAAAAAGAGATATAAAAATGAATTAGATAACAGCATGGATAAATTATACAAAAAATTCAAAATTCTCTTTCTTGACTAGGTCCACCATAATCGGGGGCCACCTGTTATTTAAGTCTTTACAAAGCTCGTTCCTTACTTCTGAAACAGATGGACATTCAAGAAGAATGTGAGAAGGGTTGTCACTCCCAGAGTTGCACTTGCACACCTCACTGATTTTAATGTGGAAACGGTGAAGGTAACTATTGAATTTCCCATGTCCAGTGAGGAATTGCGTAATTTTAAAGTCAGTGTAAGACCAGTAGTTCTTAATTCTGCATTGAACTGAAGGGAAAAAATATTTGGTCCACTTACAATTTTGGAGAGGAAATGAAACCTGAGTTCCATTCTGTGATAATCTTCTTTTTGGTAGTGATTTTGAAAAAAGACTTGGGTAAGCTGGTATTGAGTTTATTTGGAAGTGAAAGAGAAGATTTGGCCAGGAAATCCGCTCTTTCATTTCCATACACACCACTATGACCCTTGAATTTCGAATCTTTTGCTTAATTAAAGAAAATTTCGGTAATTATAATATCAAAACTATCTTTAAATCAAAAAACAATAATAGATATTTAATGCTGCAAATTTATTTATTTTGAATGCATTGAACAATACTTAAGTATGAGAAAATGATTTAAAAAATTTATTTTATCAACTATGGAAAATAAATCTTTCAAGAACTTGGGAGGTTTCTTGATTACGATAGTTGCACAATTAGATGTTAATCTATGCAAATTTTTGCAATACTTACTCATAAATCCTTTCCAATTAAAAATGAATTAAATGTTCATATTATGCCCAATTTAAGTATGCAAAAGGATAAAAAAAACACTTAGAAAGTGATACTTTCATCAAAAAAAGTGTGTGAGAGAGAGATATGGGTTTAAAACGGTACTTCTTTCCAAAAACGAGCAGTAATTCTAAGGAAATTTACAGACACAAAGTAACCCTTAAACACCTTAGTCATTCGTACATCTCAGCCTTAAGTACACCTTGGTCATAAAGTATAAAACATATTAGAATCATAAAGAGTATTTCTGCCTTTGATCTTTAAAGCAGTTTAGATTCGCCTGAGAATCGAATCATAAAAATGCAGGATAGTTCTTAGAGGAATACTGAATCATTCTTCATGGAGATATTGTTAAAATTTCGTAAGCTATTACAGTGTAAGATATCGATTCCAGATTGAACTCAAAGAAATAGACCATAATAGTTCCACTATATTCCAAAGCTGATGTTTAACTTCATCCTCGTGTTCATCAAATCACGAATGGACAAGTTCTTTTATATGAATTATCATCTTGAGAAATTCCATATCAATCATGAAACAAGGTCTGCATTATTGAATGGAATCAGCTAAAAATTCCCTATACTTCTCCCTAACTTGCCTCTAGTGACCCTTCTTTTCAGGGTTTCGATTGTACAAGAGAAGAAACTACGATACAATTTCCCATACCAGGACGCAGTCGGTATGTCAGTGGGCAACAGTCGGAAGGAAACAGTCATAATGGCAAGCTTGTGCAAGTGTCCTCCAGATATGCACCATCTTTATGTGTAGAGAAGTGTGAATGATGATTTATCTGACCATACAAATGTCTTTCATTTATCAATTGACTCGATTTTGTCGTGATGACGTTATTGTAGAGAATTGGCCTTGACATCCTTGACAAGTAACTCATGAATTGCTGCTCTGCTGTAAATGTTCTGTTTATGAAGGTGCCTCATAACACTAGTCATTGACGTTGAAGAATACTGATACTGTTTAAATTCTGCTGTCATTAAAGCCGTATTGCTTTCTTTATGGCGTTACAATCCACTTATTTCAGTACTTGTTGTTATCCTTCACCCAGCTTCCTTTTCAATCCATTATTTTGTTTCTTTGAAGAACTTGTGTTGCTTCGCTTTATGTACTTCGTCATGAAAACACTTTAGACACTATACCTCTAAAAACACCTAAAACTATGATGTTGAACACAGTTTTTCCTGTTAATCAGACTCTTATAATTTGTCCTTTTTAAAAATTTCAGAGGTCTGGCATTAAATGCTTTTGATGAAAATCCACAAAACATACATAATTCCTTTAAAGCTGTCTCTTATTACCATGATATATACTTTTTACATTAAAAATGAATTTGTAATTTAGATAAAATTTTAATGATTGCTAAGCTTATTTTTAAGTATTACTTTTATTCGCGGTTGTTTGTATTTTTCTCATAAACATTTTTATAAGTTAATGTTGTTTTTATGCTATAAATCATATTATAACTACAGTTTAAGTTTTTCAAAAATGTTAAAACTTGCTTTTATTAAATAGTTGATTACCTTTCTGTATTCAGGAAACTTGAGAAACAAGAATATTAATACTGAAATATACAGTATTAACAGTATATTTCCTCATTATAATTTTATTCAATACTATATAATTTTATACCGTAATTGATTTAAAAATATTGTTATTCTGCTGATTCTCTAATTTTTTTCTAAAGTAAAAGAGACATAAAAATTTATTCGTACTTAAGTTTCATCCATGAATTATTGAGTAGTTTTGTAGTTAATATCAATAAATATTTTATACTATTTACTGTATGAAATTTAAATATGTTAAATATATAACTAATCAGAAGTCTTATATAATTCATATTATTAAATAATTAATTTGAAAGTGAATTATGTATTTTTATAGGGGGAATTATGTAAACTCAGTAAAGTACAGAATTATTTAATAAAAATGTATTCGAGAGATTGTCTGTGATTTCTACTATTATATAATTATGCAATGAAGATTTTCTTAATTATGAATGATAGTTATTAATTAATTATCTCTTAATTAGAATAATTATGAATGAAGAGCAAATAAACTTTTAAAAAATAAGTTCCTATAAAAAATAAAAATGACTATTACTCCTATATTAGTTAAATTTTGAGGAATGCATTATTTAAACATGCAAGTAATGCAAACAAATATCAGTGAATATCTGCTTGATTAATTAAAATGTAATCAAAGCACATTAACCAATCAAAACTTTTATATACTTATCCTCATCTTTTGCTAAGAATGATTAATGGATTGAGTCAGATAATTCCATATCATTTCTTTCATGAAGTGTATTAGTCTCTCATCAATAAGCCGAAGAACTTGGACTTTTTTGATAAATGATCGAGACAGAAACAATGGGCAGTATTTTTCACTTCTTTGAGAACCACAAAAAAAAAACCAAAGACTTGACAACAAATGATTTCAAGCTGAATAAGTCCTTTTTAACTTTAACGATCTTTTTCAACAGGATGTATTTTATAAATAATGCTTATGGCATTGATCATATATTTGAAATAATTTGTTTCGTCAAAAACTGTTTGTGAGCTCCGAAACAAATTTTTGCAAGTTTCAAGATTAATATAGTTATATGTCTTATCCCGAATCTTAATTTCTGTTAACTGTCATTTCATATCTTTATTTTTCTTAAAAATTCTTTTACTAAACCTTGATATATATATTATCAACATGTTTTTGGCATCACATAATAGACAGCCGAATGCTTTGCAGCTGGCGGAGGTCGTTGTAAAACAATTACTGCCTTCCAGGATTAGTTTTTTATGGATTATGGACGGTATTCAAATGTCGAAAAAAAGAAAACACGGAAAACTTTCCATCACTTACACCAAAAGATAGGGTTGCAGAAAGTAAAAGCATGACACCAATCTCCTTTTCTTCAACAGAGGCTGCGGTTAGATCCATATTCTTAATTTCCGAAGAGTGCTGTCCTATTACTAGGCCACGGTGAGTTTTTGTGATTGTCACTATCATTATATAACTAAGAAATTGTAAGGTCAATTCAGTGTATTTCAGGCTACCTACTTCTGTAGACGGAAACAACTAAACATAATCAATTGCCTCATATTTTTTAATCATGTCAAGTAAAAAGATAGACACCTGACCTAGCACCATCCTCAACAGGCCACATCAAACGAAAGGACTCACAAAACAAACACACATTAATTTTCTCTGCACGGTTGTCTTCGTTTCGTCAACAAAGGCCGCCTAGCCAAGGAAACGACACATTTTCCCACCAGAGTATAGCGGCTTTTCATAAAAGAGTCTATTTCCATTGCATAATTCCACAAAAATGAAACAATAAAACTTGCGCTATGACACTTATGAGGGGCAATTTTTCAATGTTTTAGGAAAGTGTTTTAATATATATATAGATATTAATAATTTTCTTCTTTTCTTAATTTTTGTACAAACTCATATATAATTACGATTTACAGCAATTTACTGTTGCACATAACATGTTTAGTTTCAACAATCCTGCACAACACTATACACCATAATTGTATCAGGCAAACATAATCTTACACCGTAGGTACACAGTAAAGTAAAAGTGTTTGTAAAATAGCTATCAAGCACTATACTTCCTGTTTTTAATTATCTTAAATTAGTGTTATAATCAAAACCCACATAAAATTAGAATATATAAACAATAGATCTTTAGAGTGTCATAGAGTCTAGGTCTAGTTAGTTGTTGAACGGAAATAATACAGATTAGGTAATCTAAGTTAGATTTGTCATGTCAAGTTTGGATTTTTCTGATTAGAGATACCAGATTCTCTTCAAAATTCCTAAATTAGTTTACTCCTCGCTGTTTACTAAAATGTTCTTCGCCGGCATAATTTTGAGATCGTCTTCCCTTTTCTTTAAAGAGAATACTTTTTTAATCATAATCTATTTTGTATTGATTGCTCTGTAAAATTGAGAAACAAAATTTAACTAGATTAAAATAAATTTTTCGAAAAATTATTTAATTTTAATTTCTATAAATTAACAATTCATTACATGAAAAGATTTTGCACAGTTCTGATTGTGCATAGTCGCTTTCTTCATATTCATTATTCTAATTTTAATATGTGGGAAACTTATTAATCAAACTATTAATGCATCAATTTATACAAGAATACTTTATATAAAAATTGACTAAACAATTAAACAAGACACTAAATAATTTTCATCTGAATAATTAGATTATGACACTTTTAAAGCGAAATGTATATGCGGATATTTTATAACCACAATAAAAATTTAAGAAGAATAATTGAAAAATTTCCTTCATACGTCAACATAAATTATTTCTCTAATAAATGAAGACAATGAATGATTATTATTATAAAATTTAAAATTTTAATCCAGTATTTACTAAAATATATCTTCGTAATTTTGTAGTCAATAAATATTTTAAGAGATATCTGGTTGATTAGGGTGAACATGTATAAATTAATCTCATATTATTATAAAAATTATTTTTCAAATTTATTCGATAGAACAAGAAGTTTCTATTTAAAAACTGCATTCCAAGCCAAATTTAAAATTCGCGTTGCATTAAGCTTGGAATCCTTCTGGCGGCGTTGAAAAGTCAGGTGCAGAGGAAGCCGCGGCATTTCAGTCAGGGCTTGCTAACTTGCCTTTTGGGACTGCAGGAAATTGGGCTTAACTAATGATGATAGTGAAGGTATAAGCCCACTCCCCATAAGCAGTTAATGCTTAACGCTTCGTTAGCAGCCATATCAGGCTAGAAGTTAACGGTCTAAAGCCAGTGTCTTCGGAGATATTTTCAGTGATGATAAACTCGCTGTTCTAAATTTGTTCCACTAGAAAAATGTGTTTGTGTAAAAGTGTTAGGCTTGTCATCCATAACGCTTAAGTTTTTCCGGTATTGCGGTTTCGGAAGCCAAGTAGAAGAGATAGCAGTTAAAGAAAAGTTCAGCGGATTAGGAAAATAAAAAGTTAAAAACCCTGCGAAATATGCTAAGGAACGTTAATCAATTGATTCTTTCAAAATATTTCAATACTTAAGTAGAAAACAAATTTCATTAAGATATCTTTTTCTATTTATCTGATATTTACTGCAGGTAAAATGACTTGTGAATTTTCTAAAGTGGTTATGATCCATTTTATGACTTAAGCAATTTTTAATGCGATTACTTAATATTTTACTGCACAAAATAATAGTGTAACGCACACTCATTCATTATTGTTAAATATCGTTTTAATGACCTTAAGGGTGATAGGTATAGCCACAAATACCTAAATATAAATATGAATATTTAAATGTTTATAGTTAAGTTAACAAATGTCTAACTAAGACTTCTACTTAAATTGGTATTTAATTTTAATTTTAGCAATGATCATTTTATTCAAAATAATAAAAGCTGACTTAGATGCATTGTGATTAGATTTTAAAGTGACTTGCATAATATGTTATTACAAATAGAACAATTTTCCTTCTCATAAAATGATTTTGAGGAACACAGCAACTTTAAAATTAAAGTTGTAAACGAATTTTTATTATATATCATATAGCAAAATTCCTTTTTATGCCTTAATCAAAGTTTTTTAACTGTAACACATATTCTTTCTTTCTATATATATATATATATATATATATATATATATATATATATATATATATATATATATATATATATATATTTATATTTATATATAGAGAGAGAATGTGACTCATTCTTATCGGTTGTACTTTATCGGATTTAAATCTGTCTTGAAAATCAGTCTGTATAGAATTGCTAAAATATATTATTGCATACTTATTAAGAAAAAAAGAAAAATTTTAATGCAAAATAATGAATACGCCGTTGATTCTTAGCTAATTTTATACAAAACATAGGAGTAAAAGTATTTTTTCCTTTCTAAAGATAAATTTTTCTGTTATTCAAATTAATCACAAATTCTTGAGAAATTATTCCTTATTATTTTAACACTTTTTTTTATAGTTTTATAGTATGCTCAAAGTTCTTTCCATTTGCATACTTTGTTCTTAAAATTTTGTACTATTTGTAATTCTCAAATGCTCTAGAGGATTCCTATTTGGTTCCCACAGCACAACAAATGGTGCTAACTTCATCTCTAATAGCAACTTGAATAAAAAGTCAGCTATCATTTATTCTTTTGACAAAATAATAATATTAAGAGGTCGGAACTTCCTGACTATGACTCGTGGAAGATGTTTCTTTATTCATGTTGACACAGGAAGGAGTGTCAAAGATACAAATATGCATTCTTCATTTCCATTTCTAAGCCTTATTTGACATTATCATCTGTTCTTGAAAATGGAAAATGAGTAAATTTCTTTTAATTCTTGAACAAAATGCAATGCAGAAAACTGATTTTTGGTTTTGGCAACTTTGAAGTATTTATTTAACTTATTTATTATAGTATAATGACACATTAATGGGAAAGGACATTTATAGATTTAAGCATTCTGAAAGCCAATCCCAGAGAAAAGGAAAATACATTGCATTGAATTGCATTAAAATTTAAAACGTATTTTTTTGTTGTTTTAATTAACTTTTAATCAATGCCACTTGTTATTATTTAAATAAATCAGCCGTCAACAGCCCAATTTGTTGTTACCCTGAAAATAGAAGTTATTTCTTTATGCCATTCATTTCTCCTTTCTGTTGCGTAAAGTTAAATCTGTGAGCCTAATCAAGTGACGCGATTGACATTCTCCTCTTCAAAACACACGAGTGAATTAACGCTCATCTCATTAGAACTTTTAACAAGTCCTTTTAACAAAAATACCTTTCAGTAAATCAGGTATTGAACTGTTGCGCTTGTGAGAAAAGAAAACCACTTTTTTCAGAAGTATCTAACCTGATCACTTCATGGTTATGATCCTCGGCTCACACCGAGTGGGATCTGGTTCGAATCCCGAATAAGGCTTAGATGTAAAACTGGAGAAGAAGTCGGACTTTTTGCCTGTAATGCATCCCCGTTTCAAAAGAAAACAGCGCACCCTCTGGTTCCTGTCTGGAATTATCGTTCTCGTCAATAAACATTCTCTACTTATGCTTGTTATCCTTTCTCAGGGACACCAGATGGAAATACGCGACAAAAAATGTGACCGCTTCATAATAAAACTTTATCTTTCATAAAAAAAAATAGTCATAAGAAAAGTTGATATTTCTCAACAAAATATTGATGCATTTCTTGAACAAATCGCATCACAAATATCAATATTAAATATGAAAATTTTAAGCAGTTTCAAAAATATTTTGTTGACTTAACCTTTTACAAATAAGTCTATATTAAGAACTTTTACAAAACATTTATTTTGGTTCCTAGAATTATTATTATTTGAAATTTATAAAAGAAATAAAAATATAAAACATGGATACATACATATTACATTTTTATATGTTTATTATACAAAAAAACATTCTTTGAATGTATGCTATCAATTGGGTATAATCAGTTCGGCAACAAGCAAAATAATATGCATTTTAAAAGACAGACGAAACAATTCAATGTTTTAAATAAAAAAAATTATTCCTTGCAAAAATTCTTTAAAAATTTATTCTTTTTCATATTTAAAAAAGAAATATTTGTTTTGGGTCTGATTAACTATATTTTATTAACTTAAAGTTTTATGTTTTTAAATTTTAAAGAGAAAGAGAGAGAGCAAATTTCACCAAAATATGACAAGAAACTAACTTTGTATAAGGAACATCATTGTTTTCGTACAAGTATCTCAAATTAAAGATAACAGAATTAATATAACTTTACACTTTTATTAGGGCGTATGACACAATGACTTGATGGGAGCTTTATCTGAAATAAAGGACTACTTCTCTGTAAGCCATCCTATTATGATATATAACACCTACAAGCAGTGTATAAATAAAGCGTTGCCTTACTTTATATCATCATTAGTTGGGTAATTTAATTTCCTGAATTTTAGTAGTTAAATTTTATATTCAGATAATGGAAACAATTTTATGAAATTATTAATATCTAAATTACTTATCATTAAGTTCACATAATTTTATATATTAGGAATCTAGAAACTTCTCTCATTTAAGAGTTTCCTTCTCAGTAAGTTTATTTTATGTCGAAAATCGCCCGTCATTTGATCTATTATGACCTTTAATGGTTTCGATCTTTCTTTATAATAGATAATTAAAATTGGTAAATTAGAGAAATAACTGTTTATCACTGTTCTTTATTTGTATTGAGTTCAATAAAGGTTATTATTGAAGAATTTGAAATCAAAATTAAATAGAATAATCATGGAACTTTTTCTCTGTGTTCATATTTTTACAAAAATATTCTGTTGTAGTGCATTACTTTATCTTAATACATATGTACATACTTCATTTTAATCCATATCAGTATATCTAAAAGTTCTGTGAACACTCATACAAAATGAATCTTTAATTTAATCAGTATTATGTTTACTTTTTGATAAAAAAAGGAACGTTTTTTCTTACGTCCTTGTAAAATAAATAAACATTAAATGATAGTATGAGAAGGACATATATACATGATGCAAATGTAGGTGCCTTATGTGTGTGTAAATGTTTTTAAATTATATAATCATCCTCTGCGGTGGTCTAGTTTGGAGCCGCAACCGGCAGTTAATGATTTCTATACAAAATTAGTCGAAGATTTTCGTGTTCTCTGATAACTTCTGGAGCATATAAAATATGTTTAACATATGTTGTGGAAATAAACCTTTGAGAATGAGAGGCTAAGTATGGGGGCCTTCTGCTTAGACCTTTTTTCTAAGTTTGGAGAAACCCTATTTTTGAGATTACAATGACATTCCATCTGAATGACCCACTCTTAAAAGATGTCATCGATTCCAGCCATGGTAGTGCCAAAATTGACTAAATGTGCAAATAATGGCTAGATATTAATAGAAAAAAATCATTCAGTAAAAACCTGATATGGAATTATATTACACTGTAATATATAGAGAAAACGCATAAATATAATATCATTTCTGTTTTCGATTCCAATAAATATTACAAATTTTATTAATATAATAATGTTAAGATCTTAAAAACACTTTTTCTTAAAATTTCCTATACTTTTTTTTCAAAGGTTGTGAAATCAAATTTTATACATAACATGTGTTATACACTGTCCGACAATGAAAATGCAGCACCAAGTAGGAGTTGCCAGAAAGTGATGAAACTCGGCAAACAGAGAAAGATTGCAACGAACAATAAGTGATCTGTATTTTGAAATGTTATGCCTACTACAGAGCGAGAACAGGGTCGAGTCAGTAGGTTGTAGGATCACCGAGGACAATGATACATGAACCAATACCTCTAGGACAAAGTCAATGAGAATACGCGGAAGACATCCTCAGGAATTCCCTGTTAACCATTTGTCACAGTGAGTTTTCTGAAAGAGGCAGTGGCAGGGTCTGCAAATGACGTCCTAAATGTGTTGGACTGGCAAGAAATCTGGCGAGCACAGTTTCAAGAGAAGCATCTGCACACCTTGCAGAGCATATTTGCTGATCCGAGCAAAATGTGGTCGGGCGATATTCTGCTGATAAAAAGCATTAGGCACCCCCTGCAGTTAGTGGAGTGTCTCCTGCCGCAGCACGTCATCCAAGTAACTTTGGGATGTCATAGTCTCGTAAATATGAAATAGAGGTGATCTAGAATCGTACGCAATGGCACCGCAAACCATGATGCCACGTTGACACGCGGTGAAGGGTTCACCAATTGTTGCAGAATTGCATGTTTCCAAATAGATGTCATCCTCGTACGCGGTGACTGTCACTGAAGAAACAGAAGCGTGACTCATCTAAGAAGATAATCTTGTGCCACTCCATCCTCCACATCGCTCTAATCCATCACCATTCCAGATGTTGACGTCTATCCCATGTGGTCAATGGCAGTCTTCTTAACGGACGTCATGAGCGCAGGCCATTATCAATAAATCAACGGCAAATGGTTCTGCTAGATACAGGAGCATCCAAGGTGTCTTGCACATGCTGCAGAATTTTGGTAGACATGCTTTGCGTTGGTCACCACCAACTCCCATCAGACGCGTCGTTCTACGCGTGCTGACATCACTCTGGCTGCATTGGCACCAAGCAAACGTTCTTTATTCCTACCATCTTCACCATAGCAGGTGTACTGTGGACGCGTCCTGATGCTTGTCAGTTGCGATTTGCCGTAAGGACTAACTTGACCTTTTCAGTCTGATCACCATGTTCCTCGTAAACTTTTCTGTCTGCTGGAACCTACACCGTAGCGAATGGCCTGGCATTCTTTGCAATTTCAGGCGTCCTTTGCATAAAGAACAAACTTTCAACGATCCGGTTCATCACCTTATATCTTCTCCTGGTTGCGCTAGAGAGTTGCGTATTTCACATCATTGCATAATGGGTAATATGTGTCTATCCTACATTTGCATAACTTCCTTCTTGGTATTACATTTTCAGTATCGGGAAATAAATGTTAAAAAAATCTACCAGAAGATTCAATTTTTTTCTATTATTTATTTATATTATCAGAGTTATTTTATTATTCAGACTCTGTAAATGGTTATTTTTATACTACTACTATATAATATTTAAATTTGACTGTAAATTTTAAAAGTCTTCAAACCTTAAGTTTTAAAACATTTTAATAATTATTTGTTTATTATCTAGAATTATGCTTTTACTGCCTATATCTTTAATATAAAATTGTAAGCAAAACCCCTTTAAAACTGCATTAAATGGAAATATTAAAGTAAAATGCTTAATTTCTTGAAATATTTAAAATAACTGTTAAAAATATTTTACAAAAATTTAAATATAAAAAAAGCAGATCTCAACTATTAGTTTTGGATGGTCATATGTCATTTGCTGTGCATAATTTTACAAATAATTAAAAAATTACAAATAATTAAATTAACAGAAATTTACTAGGACAAACTAGGACTTTTTTAGTGAAGTTTCAATTAAGCAAGAAAATGTAAATTGATTCAACAATATAGTTCACTGGTCGAAGATAGATATTATAATAGAAACCAGCAATAAATGATAGAAATTCCTTATAAATATGAATAATAGGAACAAAATCTTTCCTGAATTTAGCTATTTAATTATGAAGCTCATGCTAGAGAATACACTAATTAATATATTTTACTATTAAAAAAAGTTTGATTAATTATAAGTTCATAAAAGGAAATACAGATTTCAAACTATTTATATTATTTAGAACGATAGTAATTTTAAATAAAAAATGTTACCAGAGATATCTTGTTTTGATTTATATTGATGCTATTGATTAATAAAATTAACATTTTTTATTAAATCTAAAAAAATATGCTGAAAAAAATTTAATATTTTAGTTAATTTTATTTTCAATCAGTGCTTATACTAAATAATAAACTAGCGTACGTTCATATCCAGTTTAATTTAGCATGTTGGTAAAAAATTATAAAAAAAATAATAATAAATTAAAAAAATTAATAGTAGGATTCTTTTACAAATATATAAAATTGAATTCATTTACTTGTCATAAGTAAAAAAATTTCTTATAAAATTAAATTCTTATAAAAAGAATTTTTATAAGAATTTTTTATCCTTGTCAAGTATCTATTGAATTTATCAATTATCTGTACAAATATGAGGATCATATTAAAATTAATTTAAAGAGTGCTAAAATAACACGTATATTTTATTTTAGGAAGTCTTATTGCTTCATTCTGAAATTCGTTTGAAATATTTTTTGCATATTTACTTCAAGAAAGAATAACAATAACAATAAAATAATTAAAAAAGAACAATAACAATAAAATATGTCTCCAGTTAGTTCAACGAAATGTAAATAGATGGCGCTCCAATACTAATTTATCATGATATACAACTTTTCAAAACCTGAACATTTTTGTTTTTTGACTCACGGGAAAGATAAATTTACATTTTTAAATTTTTTTTCTGTCTTCTGTCTTGACAGTCAGTCAAGAAATGTTCACAAATAGAGAAAAACTTAGTATTAGAGATAATTTCATTTTCTTGATTAATAAATACAGCACATTATTTTTCTTCAAATAACAAGAATTTAAATTGTTTATAAAGTTGTCAAAAGTAAAATTACTACACCTTTTTTATATTAATGCATAAATTTTTCTTATTTAATTAAATTTGTGATGATTATTTTTTTTTAATTTTTCAAAAGAAATTAAAATATTAGTTGAGGTTGAAAATATGAATATTATTACATTCTTTTCTTGAATTTTGAAAACATTTTATAGTAAAATTTTATTGATTTTTTTAATTGTAATTAAATTATTGTATAGTTAATATTTTAATAGATGTAATGTGATATAAAGTTGTAAATATTTTATACTGTTGTTGTAATTATTTTAGGCTTTTTAACATTTTTTTTCAAAGAGTCTTCTTTAAGAAAATTTAATATTCTTCATAGTCATCTTTTTATCACATAAAATATATTAGTTGATTTTTCATTACTTTAAGTTAATTGAATTAAGTAACAACAGTAACTGGTATTCTTATTTAGTTTATCACATAATTCAGTTTTAGATTATTAAACTACTAACCATTAAAATTTCTGGAACTGGAAGCAATATAAATAAAGGAGTGATATTTATTAAATGTAATAATATACTTGAAATAAAAAAATAATTTATCTAAAATTTAGAATCATGGATTCTGAGAATTCAGTAGTCAGACAACCATATTTAAAAGCAATGACAGAGTTACACCTCTGGGTATTGAATAAAACAGAGATGGAATGGCATATACAAGTAGAACTACTCATGCAGCTTTAGTACAACGTCATAGTTTACCTATTATAATGACTGACGAATATTAACATACGGTTACGAGCTACTCATAAACCACAGACTAGACATTTTCTGTTGGTTAAAGATCTGGGAAACGCACTAGCCAGGTCAACAATCTAATATATTTCTTTATCAAAAGCATTGTGTCCAATACCATTAATATGTGGTCATGTAATTGCTGAACCATAACGTTTTGCTGAGTTCGAAAAAAGGGTAGAGTCACAGCAATTAATATAACAGAAATGTGATAAACACAGCATAAGTTCTATCAATATATGATTGAAAGATGTATCCAGTCGCACATATCATACCATAATTTCAGGTGACGGCCAGTATGACAATATCAAATGCACGTTGGCAATTTACATTTTCCTTCATGCTGCCAAATATGGATGTTATCATCAAGATGCTATTAATAAGCATGTCATCGTATTTTAGGGATTGATCTGAAAACACTGCGACACGCTATTCATGCTCCCATTAGGTTCGACGTTGTTTGCACTATTGAAGAAACTCCTGCCTTAAATGTAGTGCCAATGACAGCCGTTCACCGATGCTAAATCCATTCTGTTCCAAACGTCGTTGAACTACTAGCCAGGACACTGGTTGTCTAAAAAATAAATGACCCGTTGTTTTTAACTCAGAGCTCTTGACATTGCTGTAAGAACCATTATACACATCAAGGTAACATCTTTGTCTTTTTGTCTGAGTGGTAGCGGATAATTGAGATCCAGGCAGTGATCTGTATGATCTTCCTGTAATCTTTGCTTCTCTATTCTGCAGAAAATTATATTATTTCGACCGATGCTTGCTTCAATACTTCAACATGATAAACCGCAATCTCGGCAAGCTACAATTTGACTTCATCAAAGTCTGAAACATGTATCATTCCTCCTTCTCATGTAGAAGGTATGGCAATTTTTTATAAGGAAAGAACACTAAGATGGAATTTGAGCTTGGAACACTTGTTGCAGCATTTCATTTAAGCACATTTTAGCTGTCATTCCCTCAACCTTCTTCACATAATTTGTTGTACAGTTAATCATTTGTATACCATAGCACTTTATAGTTAAGTAAATTCTGCTTTGTAGCATGCTGCTTTTTTGGCTCAGCAATTCAAATGCTCAGCTATGTAGTTTATAATTTTTCAGCGATTAAAATTTTTAATTTTGTTATAAGCAAATTCAAACCGATTTTTATTCATATTCACTCGTTAGTCTAATGACAGCAATATATACTTTTAGTTATGTGAATTGTTTGTCCAAACAATGAATAATGTAATTAAATGTATAAAAAGATTTTCAAACAAAAATGTACATTCGTTTTTAAATATAATTTGTATTAAAATATTCATTCTTGTTACAAAAAATTTGTGAAATTTTGATAGTTAGATTATTATTTGTTAAAAAAAATTGAATAAAGTTATTTTTTTGCAAAAAAAAGAAAAATTATTTTCCGTGAAACAGCTTTAACTACTTTTTCCAATTTTTTGAATAAAGTACTCATCTTAAATAGGTGTGTTTTAATTGAATCACTTAATTTTACTAAAAGATTTTAGTGAAATTTTTTTCTTTAACTAGCTACCTTTAATTTTTTTCTATTTTTTTCTAATTTTCTATCTTTAACTTCTATTGAAAATTTCTATCTTTAACTTCTATTGACATATATAGTCCTGGTAACTGCAAACTGAAAATTTAACCTAAACCTATTAAATACTATTGTAAATAATGTGAGTAAAATTAAATACCTAAAATTAAGAACTCCATAAAAATACAATAAAATAAAAAATAATTAATAAACAAAGCATTTAATCAGCAGCTTAAGCACATATCGTGATGATAATTTTCAAATCATATCCAATTTAAGAATGATGATGTTTGTCCATTTATCAAACAATGTTACTTAATGAAACTTTTTCAAACATTTGAAACATAAGAAACCTACTGAATTTAAAAGAGTAATATTTCTTTTTACAGAAATGTTTTTTGAAATGTAATTAATTGATTAAATCTTATAGAAATTTTATATAAAGCTAGAAGTGCAAAATGCTTTTTCTTGGCTACTTCTTCATGAATCTTAAATTAATGTTAATAAAAAATAATGTCAACACACACATTATTAAACAAATTATTTCACTTTATGTTATAGCCTAAAATATATTAAAAATGATTAGAATGGGACAAAAATATGTTACATTTTGAACTTACATAAATGATTACAAGATGGTCAATAATAATATAGAAGTGGGAAGGATTTTGTTACTTTCTAATTACTTTATTTTTTTCTGTAAAATATTGAGTTTTTTTAAAGTTACACTTTTATAAAGTCATAACGAAAAATATTTCTGAAGTTAATAAACAATTTGTGATGAAAATAGTTTTGATAATTTAATAGCAAATAACTGAATTGTGGATAAATTTTTATCAGTCTAATAAAAAATTTTAATTATTACATTACAATGAAATTATCTTTAAATCTTGAAATTAAAATTTTCTTTAGTTGAAATTAACGTTCCCATTAGAGCGAAGACAATGTATATACTTACAACGGAAAATTTTAAAATAATAAATAAATACCAGCTTCTAAATATGCGGTCTCACAAAATAACTTATAAACACTTGCTCATGCATTGAAGATCAATATTTCTAAATACTAAAGCATATATTGTGTGCAGATTACGTATATCGGTATATTCATTAAAATACCAAAATTTTTATTTTAATTTTTTTTTTTGATTTTTTAAAGATGATACAATTTTAATGTTCCTAATAATATTATAAAATCAAAGAATTTCATTAGCATTCATGATACATAAATTGCTTACATAGTTCATTATATTTCTGCCAAAATAATATGAAAGAAATATTTCTTATATCTGTATTTATTTTTCTTACTATATACTCCTTCACATGCGGTACCAAATAAATAAAGGATTTCTATGAAAAACAATAAGAAAAATACAATATACGTTTGGAAGATAAGAAGAAGTAAGTATGGTAGAAGTAAAATACGGAACCGAAATAAACACAGAAAAGATGAGAGTAAATTGAGGAATAGGGGTATTAAAAAGGTAACTGTGTAAAAAAAGGATGAAAAGAGGATTTATAGTGAAATATTTATGAAATGGTAGGAAAAATTTTGCCCCAGAGATCAGCAGAAGGAGAAAAGTAAAACGACAAAAGAAATAAAATGGTAAGCTAATGACAGTTTTAAAAAAAGGAATGATATAAAACGATCAAACTAGCAGAATAAATAAAATTTATCTCAAGCTGAAATATCTAAATCCAAAGTTTTGATTTTTTTAAACATCTACAATATAACGCATTTGTATAAATGTGAGATTTAGCACATTTTTTTTTTAAAAAAAAGCAACTTGTTTTAAATTTTTATATAATGTTGTGCTATTTTCAAAGTAAAATAAATATACATTTGAAGTAGATATTTTACAGTTATTCACACGCTTACAGTTGTATGCAGAGATATTGCTGATCTTTTAGTTGAAAACCACTTGAACGACTACACATTATAATGTCTAAATTACTGAAATTGTTTGTAAACATTATATATAACAGAATATTTGTAAGGATGTAATACTTTTATTTTATTGGAATTATATCTTAAATTGTTTGAAAGTTTCAAATGATTTTAAAAAATTAGGATGATTTTGCATTTAAAATGACAAACTATGGCTTATTTAAACTATTAAAATATATTGTACAGATAAAAGATTTTAAAATTAAATATTTTTACCAACATGAACTCCTTATTTAATACGTTTCAAATCTTTTGAAAAATTTGATAAAACTTTAATATATTAACAATTTTTAAGAATGATTTGTTTCGTGTGTTTTAACACACAAAGCAATTAAGTATAATATTATTAGATAACTTCAAATTAAATTTCGGTTTAGATATATTACAGAGAAAAAATATTAACGAATTCAAACATTTTTAAATTTACAATTACATTACTAAGTTTATTTAAAATTGTTCAAGCATAATAATACTTCTCAAAAAATTGAGAATTTATTGCAGTTTGGTAAATTATTTTTTATTTACTATATTTCCACTATTTGGTTTAAATGTATATTTCTTGATTAGTGCATTGAAGTTTATTTATCTGCTTTGTGTTTACATATTTTGTTGTAAAAAATAAATGTGAAACTTATTTTTTTACTACGCACAAACTAAAGTTAGAATTTAGTACTTTTAATTATTTGCAGCAATTTTTACTATGTTGAGAAATTTTAAGAATTTCATTTATTTAAATGCCAGCTTTTTACCCTGACTAATTACTTTTATTGATAATTTCTATGTTATAAATTTATCATTAAAAGTTATTTAATATCTTTGATTAAATCATTTTATATTTTGAATTTTGCCGCCATTTTATCATGCTTTATTACTTAGAAAATAAATTTAGTTTTCAACGAATAACATTTAGGTTTTGCTGCTTATGGCAAGGCGTAAATTTTGTTTATGATGAGTTTTTCTTCTACTTTGACTCTTCGTCATTAAAAAAATGTCTTCATGTCTACAGATGAAAATTTGAGATAAAAGTGTACTTATACAAAAAGCGTTTACTTCATTGAAAAATGGACTACTTGATTGTGTTCCTTTACAAATTGCTTCATCATAGAAGCCTTAATTATAAAATAAGACATAATTATATTAACTTAAAATGTAAAATAAAATAAATAATTAACTTTAAATGTATAAATGATCTTTACGAAATATTTTTTAAAGTAAATTTTTCAATTTTAGATATGTGTAAATGTAAAATTTATGGAAGTGCGGCAGAATTTCATTCACATCTGAAGCATTAAAAGTTATCTGAAAAGAAGAAACAACAGTAATTATTCTAATAATTACAAGATTTTCAATAGAGATCTGTGTTCTTACTTTAACAACACCCTTCACTGAAAGAAAAATAATACTGAATAATCATTTACATTAGAAAAAATACGGTGAACAGACCTTGATTGTTAGTTTGTCTTTTTAATAATAGAAATTTACCAAAAGATAAATGAATTTATCTAGATTTGATATTAGTTAAGTCTATCTTATATCAAAAAATTCTAAAAGCAAAGAGAGTTTCAGCAAAAGTATTTTTAAACAGATCTGTTTAAAACAATAATTCTTTGAAAATTCTTGGTGAAATAAAATATGTTCATTAGAGCAGCATGCAAATAATTAAATGATATTATTCAACTATATTGGATAAACATGTTTGATTTTAGAAACGCTAAGGAACATTTGTCGGTATATTACGATTGTAGATTGTTCAAATCATTTTAATTTTAATATTTAAAGACATCAAACTTAAGTTTAAAGTAGCTTTTTTTCATTACTTTACTGTTTCTTAGCTTTCGAGCATAAATGTGCAATTCTGCTTTCACAGATGTATAATATTTAATTACAATACCACTTAACACTGTGCCTAAAATTCGTTCTAATCATAAATTTGAAAAGATTATAAGAAACAATTCAATTTTTCAATGAAATAACATACCATTTAATCCCTTGTTGTGGCAGGTAAGTCTTTCATTTTTAAGTTTCAAACTTCATACATTACTTTAAGCTAATAAGTGTAAGCAAATTCTTAGAAATAACTTATTCAAATAAATTAAATTGCCGTGAAATTTAATCCTAAGTTGATATCTGTTTGATTATAGAAATAAAGATAATGAAAAATTAAAACGAATAAATGATAATAAAAAATCGTGAATAAATTACCGTTGTATAAGTGACATTTTAATGGCTGTTTTACTTCTAATTATTGTTAAATTAACTAGTGAAATAATATTAAAGATTATCTTCATAAGTGGTTTACGGTTAATTATTTAAGTAGCGAAATATTCACACAGGTTTCTCTGTAAAAGAAGAATTTTTGGAATATATGTGTGTGGAATAAGAGACGATATTCATAATGATAGAAAAGCAAGAAAAATTCTCGATTAGGATTGTTGGTACGCAATAAAATTTTTTGTATCCCTAATTCTAATCGATTACGATATCTTAATAAATTTTTCTACTATACTGGATTTCAATTATATTGCAGTTTAATCTAATAAAAAATCAGAAAAGTGTAAGAACTATAAAAAAAATCAAACTTTGTGATTATTGTACAGTGTCAAAGAATATGGGATAGAATAAAATAGATTTGCAAAAATGGTGGTTAACATAAAAGAACATTAAATGCTGACATACTAATTTAAATGGTGTAAACATTATGTTATTGATCATGAAATACTAGAATAAAAAATTTACACAATCATGATTTTAAAAAATGACTCCATCATTGAGGTATTTTCCATTTTTGAAGCCTTTAGAAGCTGACTATTTATATTTTAAAAAAAATATTTAATCACACACTCATGTGCGCGTTTTTGTATATCCTTCCTTTATAGCAGAGACTTGGTGATCATATTGTAAACGTCATTCTTATTTCTTTAAAATTAATTGTAAAATGTTTTGATGAACATTATTATTATGAATTCAATTTTAAGAAAAAACCATTCTTTTTTTACAAAATTAAATATAACAGTTAAGTTTTTAAATAAAAAATATTCTAAATGGAATGAAGCTAGATATCTTTTCTATATGAAATCGCTTCTTGTTCAAAACATTTTTCAAAAAAAAAAAAAAAAAAAATTCTGTTTTCCATGAGAACTCCTTTTCTCAAGTTTTCTTGGTAATTTAACTTATTCCTATGTAATGGACAAACCACGTCTATCAATCCATCTGCTCCTTCTTCATTTTTTCCTTCAAAAGTGTCGCAGTTTAAAAAGCATATTGATGTCCGATGGGTGGGAGTGTCAATGTCCAACGTGGGGAATATGGATTATTGCCTGAAATCAGCCTTTTTTGAGGAGTACTCTTTGGGGATGTTACTTTGGAAGAAGAAAGATAAAATTTTGAAAGGAGTATCAAAGTACTTCTGAATGAACTCTCCGTATGAGACTGCAAATTTTTATGCTTATAAGCCAGCGCCATCTGTCACTGAATAACTTCTACTTATAATTCAAACCCCTGATGGAAATGTGGAATGGTAAAGCGACCAAGAAAGTGTAATAATAATGAAACACAGAGATGGAGAAAGACTTAGAGAAAGTAAAAGAAGGAGGAGAGAATGCATCGATGAAGAGAGAGAAAAGTAAACAAAATCGCGATTCAGGACAAAATACTTCGCTAGAATCCAGGAGCTGCGTGGGAGGAGGGCAACATTATCATCTTCAGACGCTTGGAGATTCCTGCCCTAAACGTTTTCTTCATTTTAAGGCAGTTCCATCGAGCTGGATTCTCTCGATCAAGCGAGTTGTTTCCATGAAGCAAGTTTGGAAGGAGATATAAAAAAGTAAGGAAGGAATGGATAGGAGAAGAAAAAAAAATCGAACTGTCCATTAGGGGTGAAGAGTGTTCCACCCTCATTGCAGTCCCTCCCCCATACTTTCTGGAGGGTGAAGAGGAGTTGGGAACAGCAGTGTATGAGAATAAAGCTCCCCGATAGCGGTCCAAATGAAGATTGATGAAGTAAGCTTCTACTGTGCTCAAAACAAGCGATTGCCGAGTTGTCTGGGAGAAAAAGAAGGGCTCTGTTGAAATGGTTCAACACCCTTTAACGCTCTCCACGCAGGTAGATGTTGAGCATTAAATGGATACCCTTTTCCCTTTATGCATGTCAAGGTACATTAACGACCCATCCTCTCATTTGAGAGATTTCCAGGAAAGTGTAACTCATAAGGTGTGAGAACCTCATTTATTGTTGGGAATCAAGGAAAAGAGTGAGAATAGCCCAGTGCATTCCAACGAATTTAAATGTCATGACTTAAGACCGTAATCGTTCAAATTTATCTCTAATGTAATCGAAGGATATTAATTAAAATTAACTTACAAAGAAATGAGCGATAAGCATAACAACTTACATAATCCAAGTAAAATTTGAAGTAGGAAAGTGGCTTTCAAAACTCTCGCTTTAACAAGATAACTAAAAAATGGGATAGTTCTTTAATATAAGGATAATTTAAAACCGACTGCTTGGGTGGTTTCTCAATTTTTGAAAACTGAATTGAAAAAAATACAAACTAAATAGTGTTTTCTTTCTTTCGACATCTAATAATTTGTTTTTCTTAAAACAGATTTTAATTAATTATGGTTTAATGAATATTTGTCTAATTTTGACCTAGGAAAATCATAAATTATGCAAAATATAATTTATGGTTTTTCTTTACATGAGCAACAAACTTAGACTTAGAATTTTCTTGCCTATACATGCATACCTACACACACACACATACACACACACATATGTATATATATATATATATATATATATATATATATATATATATGTATATATATATATATATATATATATATATATATATATATATATATATATATATATATATATATATATATATATATATATATATATATATATATATATATATATATATGTATGTATGTGTGTATGTAGGTATGTATAGGCAAGAAACATAATTTATGATTTTCCTAGGTCAAAATTAGATAAATTTTCATTAAAACATAATTAATTAAAATATTATTTATACACACACACACACACACAGATATATATATATATATATATATATATATATATATATATATATATATATATATATATATATTGGTATTACCCCTTTGCGTTCTTATGTAAATTGTTACGACAGTTTGAAATTGATTTTTGAGACCTTCACTGTTTTTTTACTTGAGAGGTAACGAATGAAAAAGCTTTCGATTCGATATTCTTTTGCATTCTTATCATAAATGTAATTTTCAAAGGATATTTTTTTATCATTTTTTTAAATTTTATCGAATTTATAAATAATTTGAATTTACCTTGAAAATTAATCATTTTGTAATTTAATAGCTCAAACATATTGTACTTAAAAATTTCTTGTACTTAATGATTTTTCAAGAATTTCTTGAAAAATTTCGAAATTAGTAAAATAAATAGAAAATTTTAAAATCTATAAATGTAACTTTATAAAAGACAAAATCTCTTTCTAACTCCGAATGTATGCCTATGTAAAATTTAAAAATAATTCATATTTCTCCAGGCAAAATTTTCCAACTAATATATTTTACATATTGTTGATATTTTATACAAGCTATCAAAAAAGCATATAATTTAAAAATATAGTAGTTTAATAAAACTTTTGAAAGTATATTAAAGGGTGATTTAAAGGAAGCTAATGAAATATTCACAAATTCCAATATGTATGAGTCGCATATGCTAAGAGTATTTCCGCTTAAAATGTTCAAACTTTCATCAACAACATTGCATTTGTAAATCAGCGCAAAATAATTCATGTTTCTTTCCACAGAAAAATACTGATGCTTATAATTATATAAGGACAAAGAAATGAATGAGATTATAAATTAAGTAAGATCATGCAAGTGTTCTAAATCCAATTCTTATTTTATATGGCAATGTCTCGATCAATGCTCAAGTTTGAATATTATAAGAATTCACTCTATAAAGTTGCATTGTAGTATCAGTGCAATTTTGATTTGCAGCTCTTTGAAAACCTAAACAACTAATTTATCAGACTTAAATTTACTTTAAATTAATTCAAGAAATAATCTTTTATTGTAGACAAAAAAAATTATTTTGGAAAACTTTAACGTAATGGCAATAGAAATACTAATTTAAAATGCAGATAAAGAAATGTGAAAGTAAGGTTTTAATATTTGTATGATTTAATGAAGGTATTTTTCTATAATGATTTTTAGACAGTTATGAAGAGTCTTATTATGTATACGAAGATTCAAGAAACACATACAGAATCTTTAGCAATCGTACAGGTATGATAGAGTGCTAAAATTTATTACAGCTTTTTCTGGCATATTTAAATATAAAGGTAAAAAGAGCATTTATATATATTAAATGAAATTTATGCTACATGCAAAATATCATGAATACTATAATTATCATTTTGAAAAAATTTTTTAAATGTATGGATTACATCTGTAAGAGAATCAATACTAAACGAAATTAATAACAATCAAATACTAATTGATATGATAACTATTTATTGTATTTCCTGCATTGTGCGAATAAAGAAGATTCAAAGATATGTGATACTTTATTTTGTTTAGAAACTTTTAAGCAATGAAATAGATAAAATTTTAAATAATGTATTACATTATATATTTCTATAGTTATTAATATGTATCAATATCCATATCTATGGTATAGATGACTGATGACAGCTGACTGCTGTGTTCATATATATATATATATATATATATATATATATATATATATATATATATATATATATATATATATATATATATATATATATATATATATATATATATATATATATATACAGAGAGAGAGAAGCAGATAGAGATGCTGCTTTTATGCATACATGTTGAAGGGAATGTTTGGGAATTTTAAGGGATTTTAATTTTTCAGCACGTGAATATGGTTTTGTAGCAAGGAAAAGTATTCTCGGAAGGTATGGATGAATGATATATTTTAAAATTCTTCCGCCGTTTGGTGACTACTACGGTGTCAAAGATTCTCTCGTTGGTTTAATAATAAGACATTGCTCCTATTTCTAGGAAAGAGTGTATTGTATTGCTGTTTCATTCATGCATTTTAATCCTGGAATTTTCCAGGTTTATACTCTATAGTTATGAGTATGGTCTTTTATTTTAGAAAAGTCTTCCCGGAAGGCACCACTTAGAGGATGTTCCAATGGCCTTCGAATTTTAGGTACTGGACGATATCAAAGAGTCTCAAATTAAGAGGAACTATAATTAACAATCTAAGAAAGAAAATGAGAAATTTGGTAAAATACAATCGATTCATAGATTTTGAATTCTATATAAAAGTTTAAAAAATAGTTGTTATTGTTGTGCCTATGTTTATGGTAAGAAGGACATACAGTAATATTTTGATCTCACAATAGCAATAAAAATTTCAATAAAATATGGTAATATTAATAAAACATAAGCCAAATAAAATGATAAAGACTGCATTCTAATTTAAACTGAGTATTGATATATTCATAGTGAAACAATTACAAAATAAAATATTTTATTAATAAAAGAAATTTTTTTCTAATTTTGCATCACATGAATAGAGAAGGCACTAGATCTTATTCTTCGATTTGTCACATGGATATAAAATAGTTGTCAAGCATATGGAAGCTATAAGCATATTCTCGCGAATGAAAGTAAAGATCTATGATTAGAGTGAGCTTGGAGAAAGGCCCACCCGGCCATTTACTAAATCAAGGCCCACACCCAACCTTATTCATTATTTTGTATATTAGCGAGTCGATGCAAAGTCAGTGGTCACGGTGCATATGCGTGGTTTGATCCTTCACAGTGTTATACCATTCTCATTATGCCAATGCCCTAGGGACATCACCATTTCAGGAGGCTCATTTAAAACACTTTGCGGAGAGCTCACGGTCACAGCTAAGCGAGCACAATGTTGTTTTGGCACGCGATCTTCCCCACCTTCTCCAAGAAGCGAAAAACTGAGCAACTTTACAGTTGCCAGAAGTCTGTGGGAACTTCATATGCAAAATAGAGTTCTTTACTTGAGAATCACGTGAATCAATAAATCTGCTGAGAATTTTTTTACCTTCTGGTAAGCATAAAAAGAGTAATAAAGAAGTTTTATTTGGATGAGAAATCAGTATTTGACATTGTATGTCTATGCATTTAATTTTTGAATGAAAACTTAAAAAAGGGTTAAAAAAGTTTTAACGAACATAACTATTTGTCCGATCACTTGTGAAACTATTTCATCTTTTTATTAGTATTTGTTTTTTTTTTTAATTACACTTCAAAATCAAAAATTTAAATCAATGAAACGTAAATGCAATCCAAATATAGAAACTAAAGTAATACCAGAGCTAATGATACATACTACGACATATCCAGCCACAAAACGTCTTGATTTGATTTATGATCAAGTAATTTGTAGAATAATTTTTTAAAGAGGCTCATATTCTCCATATAGCATGTATATAAAATCGTTAGAGAAATGTAAGTCACATTGTATAAATTATATTTGTCCAATATTCTGTGAGCAAATTTTTATAGAATCCTTTGAACATAAAGGCCACGCAATCAGGGTATTATTTCGGTGTTTAGAATTCTGTTCTATATCTAAGGGAAAGTGAATCAATAATTTCAAATTGCAGTTTTTTGCATAAATTTCCCTTAAATATTTCAGTTTGTTAGTGAAAGTCTGGAATATAGCATTAAAGAGAGTCACTTAGTGTCAATAATTTCTTACTTAGAAAAATCAATCAATATCTGTATTTGAAGACACCGCCAAAAATTTGAATGTTGAAAATCTAATAGTTAATATGAAAAGCCTTCATTTTAAGTCTTTCTCTGAATCAAGACTTTGTCCTTCCATTTTATGCTCATATAAACGAAAAATAAATAAAAGCAAAGCATTTTCATAAATAATACATATTACTAATTATAATGATCGCAGATTATTGCAAATTAAAAAGTTCTTAAAGAAGGAATTATTGGCTTTCTAAGAGAATTTTTCAAAAAATAAATAATCTTTTATTTTATTAATAACTTAAATTTTGAAATAATATATATATATATATATATATATATATATATATATATATATATATATATATATATATATATATATATAGTATATATGTATATATATATATATACATATATGTATATGCATATGTATATGCATATAGCAGGTTATAATAGAATTTGAAAATAATTTTCTGTTGAATTTAAATATAGTACCAGAGTTGTATATTTGCTTTACGAAAAAGATTAAAGATAATAATGATATGATGTTAAATGCATGACAGTTCACAACAAATTAAATCAAATTAATATTATTACATTTTTATTATTAATAGAAATATTTGGAAATAAGATGCAAAGGAAATATGTTTTATTAATGTTTTGTTTTTTCCAATAAGTCGTAAGACCCATTTAAAAAAATACATTATTACTTAGAATAAGATGATGAAAATTTTAGAAAAGTTGTTACTAAATTATTGTAAACTTAAAGCACAGTAAGATTCATAATTTTTCCTAATAATAATTCACGGAATAGTTCTCCTTCATACAAAATACGAGTAGTTTTAAATAATTCTATAAATTAAATTCCTGGAGATAGAAGAATATATTTTTAAAATTATTATTTTGTTGTTTAGTTTTAATAAGTCTTAAGACTTTCTATTTTTAAATGATTCAAACACTTTGAAAATACTGAATTAAATGCCTTAAATATTGGTTTCCCTTAAAGCAAATTCATCATTTATAAAATCAGTTGTTTAAAATAAATAAATAAAAATCTTTTTAAATTATTTTTTCCTTTATTCTAACAATTAAAAAAATTACCTCAAAAATGTATCGCCCTGAAATGTCTAATATAAGTGTATATATATTTCTTCTACATAAATAAATCTTTTAATTTTATTCGCTTTTAAAATGAAAAAAGTGAAATGCAAAATGAAGGTGAAAGTAAAAAGAAATTGATGAATCGGATAATTATTAAAGCTTTCTTGCTTATTTTCGCTTTACTTTAGTGTAGAGAAAAGCTTATTCTTCCACATACAGAAAAAGTATCATTTCAATTCCATACACGATAGCTTTTTAAATGTAATATTTCTATCTTTTTTTTATAAGGATTCATAGGAAACATCTAGTTGAAGCCTAGAGGCATTCTGCCTGCTATGCTCTTCGTATCAATAATACAGGCATTGATATACATCTGTACGATTACAATAGCTATCAAATCAAGAAAGAAATGCATTGCTTTTATATCTATTCAATTCGATTTTTCTACGTTTTTCTTTCCTTTCTTCTCCTTTTTTTGTTCTATCATTCGATTCGTATCCTTCAGCAAAGACTGTCTTAGAAAAGAAAAGAATCGTACAAAAAGTAGGAAGCTTGTACGTTTTTCTTCAAACAAAAGATACAACAATTGTAATTTTTTTCACATTGTTTTCTCCGGATTTTATTTTAGGGAAACAGAATTTCATGAAGCGAAAGAATTTGAAAAATAAATTGCCGATAAAAATTTCATTTTGATTAAACTATCATGATGCAAAAAAATCTTATTTATTTTTTATACATTGCAAGCTAACAACATATCCACGGTTGCAAATAACGGTTATTTTCAAGTAAAATTCGTTTTATCAAGAAAGAAATATGGATTTCATTTATAAAATAGTGCATTTTCTTTAAGTTTTCATATCAATTTCATTTTTTATTCATTTGTGTATTGAGATATGTGAGGAAACACACACGAAAATTATTATTTGAAGTTAATTCTTTAATTTACCGCATTTAAAATATGTTGTAGTTAAAAAATAATGACCCTAATATTTAATAATATTTACAATATTATATTTTTATATTTATTAGAAAATATGTATGTAGCTTTAATTGTTTAAACAACCAAATATTTATTCCTGTTTGTAGGAAAGCTTCATGATGTAAAAATAATTTTTTTCGATATAACAAAACTTCATCATTTCATATTCGAAAATTGATGAGGTTAAATCTTTTTTTATATTCTTAAAAACATAAATGAGAAATACTTATTTATTCTTTTGCATTTAGTTACTTGAATAAAAATAACATAATTCGATATAACTTTTCTTCAAAAAAAATTTATTTCAAATTTTTGTGGTGTTGTCGCATAAGTACTAATAAAATTTACAAATTTTTTGACATATAAAATCTCAAAGTTATGAAAAGAAAAAAAGAGGGATGAGAGTTAATTTATAAAAAATGTAGGTTATAATTAAAAATTATTATTAATTTAAAATGATTTTAATATAAATATGCTTCTTTTTAAAGAAATACGAAAAAATATTCTTCATTAAAATCAATTAACAGCTGCTATTATATATTAATGGATTTTATTTTGTAATGAATTATGCGGGGTTATGACGGCAAATCTGGGAATTTTTTTAAGATTTTGATTACATGGAAGATATATCAAGATTATATAAAATAAGATGTCTAAGAAACGAGGCAAATAGTTAATGTGGACATTATATTGTATATATTTGCATTATTTTTAATGAAGATATTGCATATTTTCAATTTATTAACTCAGTGTATTTTTTTGGATTTACGAAATTATGTTATAATATTATATCCGTTTAACTTTATCTTGTTAAACATGTATGTTTTGCAGTTTTATAAAAAAAATACATGAAATTATTGCATATATGCAAATGAATACACAAAAAAAAATGTGTGAATCAAAATAAGAATAATGTAAAGCAAAGACTTTAAGCGTATAACTAGTGATTGACTTTTCCCTTTTTGTCACTCCAATTTTATCTTAAGGTAAACTTAAATAGCATGTACATATAATTTTTTTAAATGTATGTTTCAAGGAAGATTATTGAATTATTCCTATATCTGAAAACATTGATTGAAGTGTAATTTAAATTATAAGAATTTGTTTCCGAAATAATACTTAGCTCACAAAATTATCACTATTGAGAATACTGGAATTATTAACTGTGTAATGCAAGAATTGAGTCAAATTATTCAAGAACTGAGTCAAAACAGGTGAATGTCAGTCATCTGAGAACAACACAGTTAAATAGTTGAAAACGATATCTCTATTTTGTTTATATTTGATGTTGTCAGTTTTCTATTTAAAGTATCCTGGTTTCCTTATAAATATTTATTGTCAAAGAATGATAATGTTTCACTTTGATTATCCTTATCAACATAGACAACAGCAATCTCAATTTGAGAAAGAAAATTTTGGCTTTGAAAATATTGAACCTTTATATGTTGAATCATATAGAGGACAAAAAACAACACCGAATGAAAATCAATTACTAATTCAATTGTAATAATGGATAGTAAACACTGGATTTGGTATTATATAATGATCACGAGCAGCACGGCAATTTCATTTACATCATCAACTTGAGCGTAAAAAAATTCATAAGAAATTTAATATTTTTCATGCTAAACTTGGTTTGTTAATAAAATGCTTAGAAAGAATACATTAACGCATCTACAGTTTGCCCCCCACATTTTTTTAGCTCAGAAGAAATTAGAAGAAACATGATCAACCTAAAAAGTGATAGAACTCATGTTTATTTATAAGTGTCACTGCCAATACACAAAACCACCAAAATTTATAACATCAAACGTCCCTGTTTTTCAGCAATAATAGTTCATCCGGAAAATAAATTATTGAAATGAGAGGTTCTACCAGCATCTTTGTCTGTGAACCGCTTTTTTTTTTTTTTTGATGAAATCTCCCCAATAAGACCAATGACATGGAGGCACTAACGGTTGCTGCTCCTTTACTTAATTTCTCAAACCCAACAATGTCAGCATCTGTGTCTTTCTGTTACTTAGCAAGATGGATCATCTCCCTCATATTTCGTAATGAGGCGAATGAGATCTCATGACATTTCACAGACGATAGAACAAAATGTATGGATTTGAGATCCGCGTATGTATGTAGGGATCTGAGATTTTATGTGTGGATTCGTTTTTAATAGGAATAAATTTAAGTTTTCACTACAGATTTCTTTAAACAATTATTTACAGCTTTAAAATTATTAAAAAAATATAAAAAATTGTGCCAATTAAAATTTTTTGTCTTTTATAATATATAAAATCAGATATGATTAGTGGTAATGTATTATTACATACAACACTTTATTATAAACACACACACACACACACACACATATATATATATATATATATATATATATATATATATATATATATATATATATATATATATATATATATATATATATATATATATATATATATATATATACATACTTAACAGCATATGTATTTAATAAAAACCAGATGTAAAGTGAATACCTATTCAGTCTTTTTTATAAAGCCATTGATCATTAATTAAGTGCCTTCAATTGTATAAATATGGCTTACATGCGATAATATTATTTTAAGTTTATTAACGTCACAAATGTTCAACGTTAAATTTGAAACAATAATGAAATCATAAATTGCATACCTCATTACTCTGATTATATTTGGTATAACTTTATCATACTCTTTACCAAATATAGTACAAGCGACTTGCCTAATATGCATCAAAAAATGACGAAGTTAATTTTTCTTAATATTAAGACTTTTCTAAAAGTTTTCTTCACGGAAAAATTTCATTGAGATTTAAAAAGGAAATTAGATGGAATCTAATTTCTTTCTTAATTTTGTAGCTATAATGATTTTTTATGAAATTGATGGCATCATTAAATAATACATTAATTAATTTAAACTGCAAGTAATGAAACTCATTTAATTGTAGAATAGCGTGGAAAATAAAAGTATTTCATTAAAAAAATTAAGCGCACAACAGAACTATAAAAAAAATTTTGATAACTTTTTTAAATTAGTCACAGATAACTTCAGTGCTATTTTGAGCTATGGAAAAAATTTCATTCTAGAGATGTTATGTGTTCATATTTTACACACTCATTGATTATCACATTTCTTTCTTATAGCCCATTTCCACGGAGATTATTTGTTAACAAATTCTGATCCCGTTTAACGATTCCTGATAAATTATAACATCAATTGATTATTTTTTGCATTTAAAATAATAGGTAAATTGAAGTAGATTCATCTTATTGAAAGATATTTTTCAGAAAATCGGTTGTATAGCAGATACATTCGTTCATCGGGAAGTTAGAAAAATTCCTAACGTAGCTCAAACTCCTATTGTAAAAGAGTCTACAAAAGTTTTTGAGTGGTTAGAGATGATTTGTTGGTCTGTAGCTCTGCATTCATGTTTTATATATGTGGGACGATTCTACCAGAAACTAAATTTTAAAGTGTATTCAAAGGTATTAAAAACATCACTATAAATAGTGAAAATTGAATTCATGAAGAGTTGAATTTTAAGTCAGAATACTAAACATTCAGTTTCAATTTCAATACGTAGAGATGGGTAGTAAGTTGTATGATCTGTAGTTTAATACGACGATTATTGGTGATTGCCATGAAATTCTATATAACATTTTTTACCTTCATTTGCAAGACAATTTAAGCGATAAATTTTAGAAAAAAATTCAGAAAAAAAGAGTCGAATAGATAACATTCAGAAAAGCATTGGTATGTTTCCATATAGTTTCACTTCTGTTCCAAAATTATTCATGAATCAATACATCATACAATATTCCTATGTAGTGAATTTTCAGTTTCAAGCAACAGTTCAGTTTCTATATAGTTTGAAGCGTTTTTGTAATCTATTTTGATCTTCAAGATTGATTTTGTGTTGAATTGCATTTATGGACTAATTTTTAACTAAAATTCTCATTTTATTCCACAAAGTTTAATATAAGCCAATTTCCGTAATATATATATATATATATATATATATATATATATATATATATATATATATATATATATATATATCCCACCTTTAAATAATTTTTTGATGATCATTCTGAGAAATTTTGAATGCAAATTTTTGTTTTCGAAGTATGCAAATGATTAAATTTTCAAAATCAATGAATTTTAATTTTGGTCAAAGCACGCATTTTTATTTCGCAACTCCCATAATTTAAGACCAGAAATATTTGCAAAAGTATAGCTTTGGCCTTTGTCCTAGAGACACAACGAAGTTACTCTCTGAGGACAATGAATAATTCTATTTCAAGGTAACTGAGGACTTTTATACAACTGGTTGATTTTGAACATGCTTGATAATGAATAGTTAGATAATGAATTGTACAGTTCGGGGATCTCTGTTTCATCAATTATTTCCAGTAGTTAGATACCGTAACTGAGCAGTAGGGTGTACTTAGTAGCTGGAATCATTAGTGATACAAAGAATTTTTCTGTCACATAAAGATTCAAAAGTTCAAGAAACACAAATGTGAGACAAGATCTGATGTCTGTTTTCCATGTTCATACTGTCCCTAAGTCGTCATTGATCCCTATCCAACTTTCTACAATCTTCTCAATACTAACTGTGGATTTTTCTACTGTTTCAAAGGATTTAGCTGAGTCAGATGTATTCTAACTTTGCTTTTCCTACCCTCAACATAGATGGAGTCGTCTGCAATAATATCGAAGATCAATTTGCAATGGCTACCAGTAAACTGGCAGTGTATAACATTTAGCGATGTATGTTCTGTGAATCCTCTTTTTTGGATCAGATAACCATCACATTCGTGTATAAGGATCCATACGACTTGGAGATAGTGAACGCAATCATACTTAATCTTACTGAAGCATACAGCTATTTCTCCTTGTGTGATGAGGTATACACTAGCAATCCTTCCTTAACTTCCCTAAAAATTGTGTGATGGTAAGGGGTATCATCTCTTAGGACAACAGTTCTCTTATAGTCATCCTATTTACATCTTAAACAGTGTAACGAATGGAATATTTATCATACCGTGGTTGGTAGCATTATTCTTCACTTCATATTATTTTGGAGCTAGTTTCCAAAAAGATAATGCAAAGCTCCATAAGTCTCACATATCTGTCTATAATTAAAAACGTCTGATACATAGCTAGCTTTCAGATTCGGACTACCCAAACTGTCAGAGATCTAGCGCAGTAACTAATAAATGCCTGGAAGAATGTATTACAGGATAAAAAGAAACCTTCCACTTTTTACTTAGCCGCACAGAAGTAAGTTAACGAAGGATATGGGTTTCAGATACCAATTTTGATCTTGAAATTTTAATAATTTCTTTAGATTTACTTGACGTGTACGCATTATTTAATTTCAATTTTATTAATATTATAAACTTTTTCTCTCAATCCTTTCAATTTCCCCTCTGCTTTTTCTTCTTTTATTTTAAAAGAATGATTGCTGTTTCAAAAGATATTAGGTGTCAATCTCAACATTACAGCCACATTATTGTTGGATGATCAAATTTTTACCAACTTTGCGCTTTTTATGATTCTTTCAGGATGAGAAAATAGGGTAAAGTAAGAATATCATTGAATTTGCAATTATGAAATCATTTTTATTCAACATTCTATTAAAGACTGACTCATTTCTATTCACATCCTTCCCAACAAGGAAACACTTTAATTGCAGCTTCAATACTTTATTTTATATAACGCTTTCTAACATGTTTTCCTTGTTTTGCGCAGATTCTAAGGCAAATTTTATTACTCCATAAGTTACTGAATAGAAGTGCTTGAAAGAAGGTCCTGCAGAGCATGGTTTTCTAACTGATAGATAATATGTTTTGTTCTAAAAAACTAGCTGTTTGCAAAAACATGGCTGTTGATGTTGTTTATCTATTAAAAATTCATGGAAATTTTTTGGGAATGAAGAGCATAATTAATATTTGTTTTTAAACATTTACCTTAAAGCAGACCCTATCATTGGGATCACCTTCGTTTAGGTGAGTGCGGGTGTCCCAATCCCGAGTTACCCAGAGATCTATATTCTCTCTCTATTTTTTTTATTTTTTTCTAATATTTTCCTTATCATTAGCATCCCTCAACGTCAAGCGAAGGAGCTCTCCATGAATAGCTGTAGCCACTCTGTTTGCTTCTTGCTTCTTATACAGTCAAGATACCCACATGTTGGCCATGTGTGGTAACCCTTTGGGGAGTGGTACATTGTTCTCCCCAGTGTATCAATCAGCTGGCACATAGTACAGTGGTGGCTAGTCTGCTAGGGATCAAGCGAAGGGCTCACATCTTTGGGCTGGTGTTAAGGTTGGTCACTGCTTCTGAGAGTGACTTCCAGCGAATGGGTGTCGACCGGTACTATGGTAAACACCTAGGCTGGAAGCATCTAGAGACGTTGGCTGCCATCCCTTGTAGTGTCCATGCCGTTGAACCTGAATCCTTACAAATATTTTATAAGCTCTAATTTTCACGTCTTTGAAGCCAATTTATCTACTCGTTACATTTTGATAGGCACATCAGGCAATTTTTACGCATTGTCACCTTTTATGATACAAAACCTTCTAACATCAACTACTGGTAACATAGAAAATGTTAAAAAATTACAATCGAGATATATTCGTGCTCAAGTTGACACAAAGCAAGCTTCAATAATCAGTAAGTTAAAAAATTTGGGTTCATATGCAGTCGAAACATCATTTCATAAAAATTTTAATGAGTCTCGTGTTATTCTTTTTAACACCGATTTCATACACATTACTGAAGCAGAATTTTTGGAAGAACTTCGTGATCAAGAAGTTTGTGCTGCAAGTCGTATAAACATTCTATGTGATGTTATACTTATCCTCAGCCAACATGTTATCTTGACTTTTCATACACCAGTATTACCAAAATCCATAAAAGCAGGTAATATGAACTGCAAACTACGTACATACATTCCTAAACCTCTTAGATGTTTTCAATGTCAGAGATATGGTTACTCCCAACAAGCATGTAGGAATCCTATGTGTGGAAAATGTGCACAGTCTAGTCATGAAACTAATGCTTGTACTTCAGAAATTTTCAAATGTTGTAATTGTTCTGGTGCACATGCTGCATTTTCCAAATCTTTCTCTATATGGATTTTTAAGAAAGAGGTAATTGCAACCAAAATAAAACAAAGTATTACTATACTGGAAGCAAGACAAATAGTAAAAATCAGAACACCAAAAGTTGTCGTTTCCCGCTTCTACTTCACTAACAGATACAAAAATAAACAACAATACAGCAAAGAAGAGTAGTTTACCAATATCTGTTCTACTTTCAACTTTGTCATCTAAATCCAATTTACCATCAACCTCTAATAGCACAAAGAAATCTACTTTAATTCCCAATGAATCTAAGACTGATGATACTGAAATTAAAAACCTAAATCTCGAGAAAAAAAGTATTAAAAGAACAATTGATATATTCTCTTCTGAAACAGATATGGAAATGAATTCCTCCTCTACATACCAAACCGTTTCAAAATATAGAAAAGACAAGCACAAAAAACAATCTGAGGAAACCTCCTCTGGATGACATTACTTTTATGAAATTGTCGTGGCTGTCGGAAAACATTGCAGTTTTTTTTATAACATTTATCTGTCTCATCTTTCTGGCTTTCATAAATTTGTTTTCGTGCTTTATTCTTCTGAGTCATTTGTCTCAACATTCTTAATGAGTTTTTACCAATGGTTTACTCAATCACTTAACATTAACAAACATTACTTTGTTTTCAGCTCAACTTATATTATCTGAAGATCTTGTGCCAGTAAAACTAAATCAAATGAAATCAAAACGTAAAAGTAAATATTTCACTTTTAATTAATTCATGTAGCAGCTCAGTGAATACTCCAGTGAATGAAAAGAAAAATACTTAAAAAGTGAATTTGGTATTGTTGAAATAAATTATATATTTCAACAAACATTTCATATAAAATTAACAAACATTTAATATAGTATTAGTAATTAAATAGATCGTAGAAGAAAGTTCTCTGAGGGGAAACATTTCACGTGATAATGATTTTCTCTGTAAAGCTCATTTGAATCTAAAATAAATGTTTACAAGTTACATAATGTTGCAAAAGTAACAAATACTTTAAATAAGCATTTTGAAAAAAATATTTGAAGCTAGTTTTATTCATTTGGTCAAAGTGGTAAATCTACTATTAATGCAATTGATTTATTAATAATACAAATAATGGTTAATTTTTTAAGTAAAATTACGTAAATATTATTAATATTATTCAAAAACAATAAATAAGTTATAAATGCAATTTTATAACATCCTTTCTTGTTGTTTTGTAGTTTTCTTCTTGTAGTTTTTTTCATTGACATATGGGAATACAGTTTGCAAAGTAATTATCCCGAAAGAAATTTTCACAAAATATTATGCAAAAAATTGCTGCTTAAGAATGACTTAAATTTCTTTATAGGTATAGAATTAGTAAAAAAAAATTACGTAATAATTTATTTTTCGAAAAAGTAGTTAGCCAAAGTTAAAATCTAATGGGAATTGTTTTCATAACTTTGACAAGGCATCAACAGAAAAATAATTAAAAGCAAATAACGTGTTAAAATATTTATTAAGAAACGCACGTGATTAAATTTAGTACGTTTTTACTTTTTGACAGCTGTTTTCTCGAACAGGAACAAAAAAAGAATCACTTCCGTTTTTTAAGGAAGTAAAAAATTTACCCTATTTCTCAGCATATATTAACGAGATTTTCTATCTTCTCAGGACAAAGCATTGGAATTTAAATAAATGATGTTATGACATTATTTCCAATTATCTAGTCCTGACACCTTAATATCGATAATACCCTTAATTAGTCGCTACAATTCCCTGAGAAATTTTGCGGGGAGCCTTTGTAAAAAAATAAAACGCTTCCCCCGCAAAAACATGTCAAAATGATGTTTTTGGATACTCAGCGATGATCGTTGTCGTTGATTGTGTTAATTAATGAATGCTTGTTATTTAGAGTGTTGATTGTCTTTACCAAAAGGCGATGATAGCTTATAGGTAATGAAAATCCTACACAGACGCTGGGGATTTTTATCTTGTAAATCTTCCCCTCTAGCTTTCATTTTACCAGTGTTTTTTTATTATTAAGATGTTCATTTTTTTCTTTTCCACTGAGACAAAACAAGAAAGACTAATAAAAAAATTAATAATATGCTGTTACGTTTTTAAAATTAATGGGCTTACAGTAAAACATATTTTATTCAGTAGGATTTTAATTCAAAAAGTAAAAAAAAAATTTTCATGATTTTTTGTAGCCAAGGGCTATGATTTAGCTTAAAAATACGTTTTAAAATCCTTGTTTCACATATTATCTAATGAAGTTTTAAAATTTTTCGCATAAATAGATGAACTTCTACTAATAAAGCATTCTTCTTTTACAATGTTTAGTAAAATTTTGAATATTGGAAGATAAAATATAATTGTTATGTTCTTTATTGTCAAGTTAAAATAATTTTCTCTTAATTAATAAAAATAATATTGATTTAATCTTTCCTTTCACTTTAAGAAATAACGCTAATCACTAAATTATATCAGAAATTTTAGAGTATTTAAAACAGAATTGCTTTTAAATAACCTATCTGCCAACGTAAATTTAAAAGATTTTAACTATACATTTTTTTAAAAAAATGCATGTTAAATTGCATTCTTTGTCTTTTAAAATAGGAGGAATTTTAATGACTTTCTAAATATTTTTAAGAAAATGTTTAATTTAAAATGGTGAAAATTCAATTCAAATAAAAAAATAAAGCATCAATATTTTATTTAACTATCATTAAAATATTAAGAGTTTAAACTTTCTTTCTCTTAAAAACGCAGCTTTATTTTGTTTATACAAAATCTTTTTAAAGTTGCCTCCTTGTTAAAATCAAAGATTAAAAAAATCAGCATAGTTATTATTTATTTAATTGTACAGGAATATTTTGACACGGAGAAGATTTCTTTGTTCTTTAATAATGATAAAAAAACTTTTTAAAACAAATAATTTCTAAAAAATATTTCATTATGTGTAATTCCACATTTCATTTAATCATTTTCACCTGCATTTGAGGCACATAAATCTAATCAATAGTAAATATAATATACGAAACAATTTTAGACTATTTATAAAAATATTATTTTCAAGATTTTCATTTATTTAAAAATTAATTCAAGAGAATGTTTCTCGATTTCTGTTAGCTTAAGTAGTAATTGTTTAATTAAATTGAAACTATAAGTAAGTTCTTGTTTTCAAAGAAAGAGATGATAAAAATACATTTATAGGAAATGTCTTTCTACCACAGTCAAATTTGTTTTGAAATCATTTGAATTATATTTTTATACTAACATTCTTTTATGAAAATTGCATTTCTTGCATAAAAATAAATTCTTATATTGGAATGTCTGGCTCTATTTATTTGAGCATATTTATTTAATACGATAATTCTCATTATTATTTAATTTATAATAAGTTATTTTTATGAAATATAACAAATTTTTTGTACTATGATTCAATATTTTTATACTGTATCCTTTATATTTCTTGTGTTAATTATTTTTATTTTTAAAGAAGATTTATTCATTTTTTTATATTTGCTTCATAAAATTTGAAGTTGAACTAATACTTTCAGATTTATTTTTCTTAAGCATTATTATTTCTCATTTTCAAGCATGTTTTAAAGCATTGGCTACCTGATGAGCATCACCACTACATATTACCAATTTCTAACTGACTTTTTTGCTCCGTAATTTTTTCAATAGTTTTATTTCATTTTTCGCACATTTAAATCATGTTATCGTTTACTTCTGCTGATCCTATATTGGCTGCTTTATAGTTTGAGTAATGATTTTTTTTTAAGATTTCTGATTGTATAGCAAATTTCTATCCACGTTTTATAATTCATGCTCAAAAAAAATTTTTAAAAAAATTTTTCGTTGCTAATTTTTTCTAGAACCAAGTATTATTTAATACCTTTCTTTCACAATTTTTCTAAGATGATTTGCTGTTTGCATATTTTTACAGATCTCCATATTCTGACCTTCAAAAAATAATTTTATGTTTGTATCATGAAATATAAGTTTCTCTAAGTGCCTTCTGAATGTTTTCCAAAAAATAAAAAATATCTTTTTTATTAACATCTAATTTATATATTCTGATAAAAATGAAAATTATTATTTTCATTATTGAATATTAGAAATCCAAAACTGCCCTAATATTTTGAATGTTTTTACATCCACCAGACAGATTTTTCTTCTTCTAATTTTCAAAGTAAATATTAAAAATTTTAATATATACATACATACATACATTGTTAGCTTAAATAATCAGCTTAAGAATAATACTATCATGATAATATTTCCTACTATGCCGTTTTACAAATACTATTTCTTTGTATAAAGGTACAAAAATCTTATAACGAACATAATAGCTTAATTTAATATAATATATTAAGAAATACTCCCTTTCGAAACTATAATGAAGTTAAATATTTTGATACATATTTAGATAACATAAAATAACAAATTCACATCTCTTTCCTTGCAATAGTTATATAAGTTTTTAGTACAGTAATTATATGTAATTGAATAATAAAATGTAAAGAATAATATTCATTTTTTTGTTTCATTTATGTTAGTAAGAAAATAATTTTTCAAATTGATAACAAATGTATTCAAATATAAATCACTAGGATTTACAGATTTGAACTATTATGAATGAAATAGATGTAAATATATTTTAATACGAATTCTTCTTATTTTTAATCATTTTCATAAGCAGGTTTTCTATATTTTTAAAATATAAGTAACACATAAATTTTAAACTAACTAATGAATAGAATAGAAAAGCTTATAGAAAATCTGAAAGTTAACTATTGATTGAACACTGTTTGTTAATATTTATTGAAAAAATTACTTTCTTTGACTTTTAACCAATTTTATTGAACTTTTTGGCATTTATTTATGTATGAAAAGAAAATATTTTTATATTTTTTCTGAGCTCACTAAATTTTCTAAAAAAAATTATGTAAGATTCTATTGAAAGAGGAATAAAATTTATTAAAGAAAACTTTTTCATGTGTTGATTTAAAGGATTTCAAAATATAATAAGCGCGATTCGGAAAATATTCTCTCACATATGAATTCATGAATTTTTGCTTAAATATTCATCATTCATCAACTAACTTTACATCAAAAAATTAATAATTAATTCAATATTTCTTTTAAAAAATTCCCAAACAGTTTAAAAGGAGCAAAACAAATGATATGTATGCATGTGATATATGTTCGTATATATATATTTATAACCATACAAATAATATCTTCTTTTAATTATTTTTAAGGCACATTTATATTTCAAATCGAATAGTGTGCTGAAAATTTATCAAAAGATAATGTAGATTATTTGATTTCTATCATAAGATGATATAGATTATTTGTTATTAAATTAGATTATTTGTTTTTAAACGAGGTCAAAATAAAATTATTTTTAAATTTACGCAATAAAAAAATAAAAATATTGGAATTGTTCTTTACATAAAAATGATTGGTGGAGTAAGAATCTCAAAAGAGAAATAATAAAAATTTAATGTGTAATTACATATATCATGTAGCATTTAAAATTAAAAATATATGTCGACACAAAAGTGTCACAACAAACTGCATCAATCCTCTTAAAAAATGTAAATGATTTCTTCATACGTTGCAAATAACACGAGCGCATATTTTACGAATTAATAAATAATTAATTGTTTCTCAATTAAAGTTAGATATTATAACTCAAGGATTTCATAATTAATTACTTTGCATGTTTAGCGTTTTAATTAATAAACTTAATAAAATTGTCAAAGTATTTTTATCTTATTTTCATTAAGATGAGGCAAAGTTAACTTGAATTTCATAATCGATACACCAGCTATCAATTTTGGTATGCAAGATTGAGTAATGGAATTCCGATGAATATCTCCTTTTTTTGTCTATTCCGAAATAATAAATGACTGCATTTTGATTAATATTTATGTATTCGTTTGATCTATCTTGCTGTTTGATGTTTCTTTCACCGTTCATTTCTTTATGAGCTTAAAAATTTAATATAAGCCTTATTCCATTCGTTCCATTATGGTATGTTTTTTGGTGTTCGAATACTTCTTTATAATAAATAATACAAATATGAATATATGTGTGTAAGTATGTACTAGCATAAGCATGAATACGTTCTTAGATATACAATCAGTGAATTAACTTAAATTTCTTCATCAATTATTATTCATAAATCATTTTCAAATCGTATCGAAATTTCAAATTTATATATGTTATTTCAAATTAGGGAATTCAATGTATAATTATAATTATATGAAGCAAATATATAAATAAAGCATATAATGACTTAAGACACGTTTATATATTTCATTTCAATATATTTTTATATTAATATAACATTTAAATTGTACCACTGCATTTAATTTCATTGAAGGCGACCATAAATTTTAATAGTGGTTCATTATAGTTGATCAGAGAAATTCATACTGAACAACATTAGCTGCATTGATATTTATTTTTAGTCCTTTTGACAAAAAATTGCCTCAGGTAGGTGTAGATGAAATGCTAAAACTTGGTAATTATTTATTTCAACTAAATTTATCTGGATGATTAACATTAGTAAAAGATGAAGCAAGTATTTTTACGTTAGAGTTCATTCTCTCTCTCTTCAGCTAAATATGGTAACTTAGAAACTGGCTGTAAGCATAATATTGCTTATTTTGTATGTTGAATGATTACTGACTCCTAAAAGTGTTATTAAGATGCATTTTAAGACTTTATGAACAATTGATGTGCTTTGAAATAGATCACATCTTTGAACTAAGAAAAAGCTTTGGATATTGTTCTAATGTATTTATCTCAGGTCAATAACTCTGTCATTCACAAGTAGCAAATAGGTTCTATTTCCCTTGGTTGCTCAATAGTAGAGAGTCATCAGCTGTATCCCTCAACAAGGCTGAACAGTTTCGTATAGAAACTCATCAAATTGAAAATGCAGTATTTCTCCATAACAAACGGAATATTTCATGCTGGAAAAAGTAAAAAGTGTTCAATATTACTCATTATAAGAAATTCCTTGATGATTTTTAATCAAGGGTGGCCAACTTGCAGCTCTTTGAGGGATTATTGGTGACTCTCGATAAATGTACCCGAGGTCTCATTTAATTTTTGTGTTATTACATTATAAAATATTATTATCTTTCCATATGTGTTTAAAAATGTCTTTTAAACTACTGACAACAAATATGAAAGACTAAGTGCAATGTTGTAACAAATTTCATTTCCGTCCAAGTTAAGAATAATTTGACTCATCGGAAAAAGCGCGAGCGAACATAAGCAATGGTGTAATTGATCGACTACAGACCAATTTTGAATTAGTAAGCTCTTATTGCAACAGACAATTGACATTGTGCTCTGGAGGAAATAATTTGTATCACTCCTGTTACGAATATAATTTGTAATCTGCGAATTTTGGTAAGTCAATTATAATTTGTTTCGTAGTATGTAAAACGTGTTGTTATTGTTTTAATAATAAAAAAATTATAAAGCTAGAAATTTACGTTGACATTATGAAACCAATCATCCTCAGTTTTCTAATCAGTATCCACCAAATTACAAATTAAGATCAGATAAACTTGCTTCTTTAAAATCAAAATAAATAAACAACAGTCATCTTTGATGACCCTTAGCAATCTATCTAATAATATGACTGAAGCCAGTTTTGTTATTGCTTGGAATATTGCTAGAGCAAAATGCTGATATGGAAAGGGAGAGTTCATTAAAAAAAACTTAGAAGATGCACTTAATGCTTTAGATTCAAAAAATTCAGCATTGCCCAAAACATTTTCGCAAATTCCTATCTCGAAACACACAACCAAATACATCTCTTGAATATAATTTAAAAAATGATTTGAAAAACTGTATTGCATTCAGCTTAGCCCTTGACAATTCGACAGATATCACAGATCTTCCGCAATTAGCAGTTTTTATACATTTTGTTTCACCTGACTTCATTGTTAAAGAAGAATTATTAAATTTAGTAGTACTTCAAGAGTCAAATGGTGATGTCGATATTAAAAATGCATTAGATTCCATAATAAAAACTTTTGATGTGCCTCTTAATAAACTTGTAAGCATTTCAACTGATGGAACTCCAACAATGTTGAGTAAAAAAATCGATGTTATTGAGCTTTTAAATGTTGATTCTCAAATTCCACAATCCATACCGGCTCACTGCATAATTCCCCAAGAACATCTCAAGAATCGAAGTATCCTGAATTAAAAAGGGCTGCTTGTAGAATTATTTCAATATTCGAAACAACCTACTTATGTAATTCCTTTTATTCCACTTTAAAATTCGTGAAATCCGAACACTCATCAGTATTAACTAACCAGCATCTCAAAGAATTACTGAAAGTGCTGTCATCAATTATTCACCAACTTTCAAAGTATTATCAAGAGAAGTAAAAATATGTTTAATTCTTAATATTTAAATTCAATACACATATTTTGTAATTTTATTTATTTGTTTTCAATAAATATAATTTCTGTAAAAAAAAATAATAAATTTTTTGCTTACCTTTTAAATACGTATTTAATTGGGGCTCGAGAAAAATTTCAAGTTTTGAAAAATGGCTCGGACTATCAAGCAGCTTGGCCACCCCTGGTTTAAGTATTACCCCTAAATTTTTGACACTATCTCCTTCATCTGTAATGATAGGAACGTTGAATTTAGATGAAATTGGATTTTATCGCATTCTCTTGTCTGTTGTTAACAACCAATCTGCTTGGTGTCCAATGGCGATATATTAGTCTCTAATCAAATTTTTGATTAATTCGAAGGGAAAACATTCATTTTTCACATTAAATTTGTGAAAAGAATGCTGTCGTTGCTGCTTGTGTTGGGTACCATCACACATAATAGTCTTAAAAATTCGATGAAATGTTTAGAATTTTGCTGTTGCATGTTTTTACTACTAAAAGCAGAATTCATGCCCTCATTTTTCTGCTAAATAATGTTCCGTTACATATAGCAAGAATTTCAGAATATTAATTGTTCCCGTTTGATCCCGAAGACATATCTCTTGTTTTCTGCGCAAATTGAATCAATTTGGAAAAACATTTTATTTCCTTACTTACGTAACCATTTATAATAAGTGTGAACAGAATTTTTTCAGAACAGGATATGTTACCTGTCTTTTATAATACCATTCTTAACTTTGATCCCCAAATTAATAATTAGAAGTTCCCGAACTGTGTTGTATTCCTATAAGCAAATTTTCTCAATAATAAGTTATTTTTCTATACAATAGTATTTCAGTAATTTAAGTATTCTAAATAAAAAAAATAGCATCTGCCAAATCATTTCATTCATTCCAAAAAGAATCTTGAATATGAATGGAATCATCAAATTTAATTTTATTCTAAGATTCCTTTTTCTGGTAAATTATTTATTTTGCTAGAAAATAAATAATAGACATCGCAAACATTATAATAGACTAAGATTACAAGGAAAATACTTTAAATTTATTACTCGACAAAAGTTTTTAAAACTTTATAATTGATATTAGGAAATGTAGTCTTCTTATTAATGAAATTTTGGATTGTTCTAGAGCGACATTTATGGATATATTTCTTGTAAACATTCTTCTCATCGACATTATATTTTCTTTGGCTTAAAATTGAGGAATTCTGAATCTACGTGAGGTTCAAAGATAATAAGAAGTCAAAATTATTGGACTGACACAAATATTTATTCCCTTCTAGACACAAGTTGTGATATTGTATTAATAAGTGGAAATATTATTTGTTTCACCCGAGTAATATTTTGAAGTAATTTGATATAATTAAATACAACGTGCACTTGAGAACAAATACTTTATCATATTTTCTAAATTTGTTAAGCATTTGGAATTACAGAAAAGGAAAAACATTTTGAAACATCTTTTTTATTTCAGAAATCTCAAGAATGTTTTCAACACATAAAAAACCACAAATGATTATTATTTCTGATGTAAGCATTAACAATTATGTATGATAAAACTACAATATATATTTAAAAAGTACCATACAAATATTCTACCATTGATTATTAACCATTCAATATACATAAGATAATAGCACTTACTTCGAATATTAATCTGCTAAAAAATGTGCAGTTAAAAGTTGTATTAAGAATCAAAAAACTCCTAAAAAGAATAAAAATTTTAGATTTCATATGAAAGTACAATAAAATTTATTGACACAGGTGCCGTATAATCCATACTTCCAAATTCTGAATTTTTTTGGCGATGAAGAAATTTTGCCAAGATGATGTCGTGACGTGAGCGATGACGTTATTATTAGGGTTAGCCCATATCATTTTCTGCATTGTATGACATTATAAAAACGAGGTTGCCAGATACATAAGAAAATCCGACAAAAAATTTGGCGTCATGTATTATACGGCACCTGTGCCAATTTATTTATCTAGATGATTATCTGTATTCTCCTAATTTTGTGTTTTCTACCTTTCAAAACATTTTAATGATAAAACCTTTTCTTTGGAAAATTTAAAATATTATTTCGAACGAACAATATCATCAATCTAGACAAAGGTTTCAAAACTGTTATGTGTTCAGTATCAATGAATAAAACAGGACGTTCTGCACTTACTAACCTTAATTTTGTCAGTAAATAAAATTTTCAGTGTTTAGTAGTAAAAAATAGAAGAAACTCTTCTAACATTCTGATCGAATTCCTTAAGCTGTTACTCTTTTAGGCTCAATAAATAGTTGCAAAATTTTTCATTGAATTAGACCGAAATATTTATTTCTTTTAAAATGTTTATACAACCACTATTCTATTTATAACTATTTCAACAAATATTTTTAAGATATATGTATTGTTTCTTAAATTGAAATCAAAAAAGTAGGTCCTATAAAAATTAGTTACATCATTGAAATCCACTTATAAAGCTACTTTTAACAATAATTATTTTATTAGAAAAATATATAAATGTTTAAATGAAAGATAGAGGAAGAAAATTGACATTGTTAAACAACAAAACATGTTTTACAGCATTGCGTTTAAGGATCGAAAAGGATATTAAACAATAAAATATACTAATTCTTAACTGATATATTTCCTCTGATGAGATTTTAAATTATTTTATAATTTATATTTTTATATGCGGGCCTTGCAATAAATTCTTTTTAATGTGATATTTAACTATTAGATCTCCTTGTTAAATTTTTTCAATTGTCATTTTAAAAAAAATAATTATTATTTTTTATATTTTACCTAAATAAAAATAAAACCTCCCAAATTGTATATTTTTATAAGTCTTCTTTTATATTATTAACAATAATTCTCCTGCAAAGGATAATAAATACGAATATATTATGTAAATTACACACCCCACCCATATAAACCCATACTATTATTTCCAAAGAGTTGTCAATTTATATTTTAAAAGAAACAAATTTCTAAATAAAAATTAAATAAAGCAAAAGCAAAAATATGTAGCTCAGGAAAGCTTCCGTGACTTCCGTGTTGAAATCTTCAATTTATGAAGAATAAAGGATACGGAGACTTGAACATTCACAAACCGTATCATCACACATTTCCCTGCGCGATAAAAAAAAAAAAAAAAAACTAAAATGGAAAAGAATATTGGTTAGAAAAAAAGCATCGCTACACAAACTCTAAGTAAATGCATTTAACTTGCAACTAAAACTGTTGCAAAGTGAAGTTTGGATTAAAGAACGGAGCTTATTTCTTAATTTTTTCTCCCCTCTCCTTCCTCAAAACCTTCCGTTCTTCTTTTTGAGCAAGCAGAAGAGTAAAAAAAAAATTAATAACATATATTTTTTTCACAGCTTTGAAGAATAGAAAAAAATAATAAGAGGAAAAAATCTAAATCTTGAAAAATCCAAAGTCATTCATCATGTGTGAAGAAAAGAGTGTAGGAGAGGGGTGGGGGCGTATGGAGGCGGTGGAAGAAAAATGAGGTAGTTAAACCAATTAAATGCCGGATCCTTTGTGACATTCCCAGCAGGCCTTATCTCTCGTCCGATGTAAATTTCCTCTTGATACCAGTGAAGCGGTGTATGTTGCGCCGTTTATCACTAAGAACTGGTGAATAATTAAGGGACCCCAGAAAACGAACTTTGTCGTTTATCGGAGTCCCTTGCTCGTCGCATGGGGATCTAACCTGGGCTGATGAGACTAACTTCCGCGCCAGTTATTTGTTGTGTGGAAGATTTTAATTAATCTCGCTTGTCTTCAAACCTTCCTCCAGGGTTAGCTTTAAATGACAAATAAAGATTCGGCACTTCTTGCGCGAGGAACAAAACTGCACATTTCCATTTCGGTCTCGATTCTTGGATATTTAATGATTTGCAATTACAACTGCAGCTTCCTTATCTTCTCTTGCCACAAAGAGCCACCATTTAACACCTGAGCCAATTGTTATGGTGCGCTCATCTAAATATTTAATACATGATTATTTTTAGTTCCTCTTCTCCATATGCATGACGTCTCCCTCCCATCCACCTCCCCTCTTCAAACTTTGAAAGAATAATGAAAGCTTTTACCATCTTCAAAGCGCTTTCTTTGTTTGTCTTCTTCTTCAATAAAATTGCACCGCCGAAATCCAAAGTGCTTTCCCAACTTACCATCTTCTTTGAGGAGGGATATTACATTTATGGCGCCGATCAAAGGCGGCCACACCTTTTGGATGAGTAACATTTCCGAATGCTTAATATTAATTATAATCGCTTGTCTTCTGAATCTCTCGTCTTAAGAATCGGCAAAAATTACGCGAGGTTCCATTACTTCCTCACGCAACTGGGAGAAAGCAATCGCTCGCATAGAGCGATGCTAGTTGAGAAGCGCTACTTAAGGACATTGAAATCTGTAAAACAAGAGAGGAGGAATTCAGTGGCAATTTAATGAAAAGATGCATGATAACATTTATAAAAATGCTTAAGTCTATATCTTAAGTGCGTAATATATGCGAAAGTATCATTTAAGAAGAATAAGATTGCTCGAGGAAAATTATTATTTAAATGCGACTTGTGCTGATAAATTATTGATATTCATAAGCAAATTTAGCTGTCGGCTTGCATTAAAGAGAAGCTTTTACAGTTTTATTTAGAATCAAATATAAATTGTCTTACTTTTCTCTAAAGTATTAGTCACATAAAAATTCTTATGTAGTTCAGAAATCAGCTTCTAAAGCGATTGTTTAAAATTTTGCATTTTAAATGGTTACTGTATTAAGCTTATAAAGCATTTCTCATTAATACCATACTTTGAATTTTTAGTAAATCTTGGTTCTTGACATATTAGTTTCTTAAAATTCTTTATAGTAATAATTTCCAGCGGCAACAATTCTTTGAAATTTTGCTTATTTCTTATAAGGAATCATTTTGCCATCTTAAAACAATAAAAAAACAGCAACATCAATTTTCAATTTGGTTATCTTTGATGCAGTAAAATTTAAAAAAATTCAAGTGTTTTCCGTTATCAGTTAAAATATAAAATTACATTCAGTACAGAATGTCAAAATGCATGTGGTTAGATAATGAAGTTCTTGAAAAATAGTTATTCGAATTCTTCGAAGTAAAATTTGCATGGAATATTGTTTGAGAATCAAGGATCCCATATAATTAGAAAATATCGATTTTCTTCTCTGTAAAATGGCTTATATAATTTTGTAACTTACCTTTTATTTTGTAGAAAGAGATATATCTTGCAGAAACGAGAATATTTAATATTTTAACTGTAACTCATATTCCTTATTTTTTGATCAATAATGTCTTTGGCTCTATTAAATTTAGTTCTTTGAAAGTTTGTAACATAAAAATAAATGAAGCCTAAAATCCGCTGTATACTCTTACATTTCATGAATTACAAGGAAGGATAGAGTATGAAATTCTTCATTTTCAAATAGCTGTAATAATTTCAAAAGTTGTAATCCTTCATTGCAACATGCTAATAAAAATATGTTTTGTTTGCCTTAAGTGTATATCATATTTTGAAGCTTCACCCTTTTCAGATGAAAGTAGGTTTATCTGCAAAGTAGACCTCTTTTATATGAACATAATTGAAAAGGTCTTAGGTAAGAGATTGAAACTCTTTTGATTTCGCATAAATAAAGCTTAACAGCTTTTTGGACACCCCCAACCAAGGACTTCTGAAAGTTTTTATAAGTAATGGAACCCATTCAAGCGGTGAAAATTTCTAGAGTACCCACCCCAACTAATATGCATACAGAAAGTAGGAAAGTAAGATCTTTCTGCTATTGCTTAACAATGGAAGGAACAAATTTCACCAAGTAAAATTGAAGAATTCTGCCATTTAGTGCACATTGGAACCAGTATCTTACAAATCATTTAGGTTATCGTGTCCGTCTACTTTTGTTTTTTCTCCAATAGGAATTGCATCAGCTCTCTGGATCCCTAGGAGAATGTCACATGTTTTGTTTTTCAATATTTTACTCTACAGAACCATTCTGTGTTGCGTCGATTTTATAGAAGCAACAGAATTCATGGATCCCTTACTTTAACGATCTTCTCAGGTTAATATCTTCTACTTCCTTTGGCCATGTTCGTGAATTATAACTTTTACTCCGAAAAATAATTTTTTCTCTTGTCAGGATATCAAATGCAATCTGCCTGTTAGAAATGGTCGGATTCATTCCAAGGCAAAAATTATCCTGATGAACTTAAATGCAATAAAGATTAATCTAAAAAACAACTTTTAAATTTCACTCAGAATAACCAATTACGAAAAATTATCATTATAAATTTTTAAATGAAGTAAAGATTTTTTCTTATTCTAAAAACGTTTTAAAAATATTAATTTGTATATGTGATACGAAATAATCATAGGTATTTAGTTTTCATTGTAAAATGAGAATTTTCATAAAAACCCATTAAAGAAGTACACTAGAAAGTCAATTCTTCTCATCAAGTGATTACACTCAAAAATGTCTACGGGAACTAAGTTTCTTGAAACTATTTGATAATAGGCTGTACATTTGGCTTATATAATAGGAAATTATTTATGAATTGATGTTATCTACGAGGTTAATTATATTATATATGAATGAATCAAAGAATGAGTGAATTATTAATATGAATAAATTAAAATAGTCATGAAAATTGTGTTTAATGAAATTGGATCTCAAAATTAGATTTATACAAAATAACTGAACGAGAATAAATATTATTTAAATAGTATTCTTAGCATATGAATATAATGTCCTAAATGTGTCATAAAAATAATGTCATAAGCATAAATCGACACACAGAATCTTGAAGAATTCATCAGTGTCCTCTGTGAATAAATATGACTGAATTTGCAATACAATTATTGATTAAGGAAAACTGCTTGTAAATTTTTAGACGAAAGGAATTTATGTGTAAACTGTATCCTGTCATATTATTTATATTTTTCACATTTGATTACAATTTTTAATTTATTTTCTGATTCTACCTATATATTGTTCTGAAATGAACAAGTCATATAGTGTCATGTGTTTAATAGAAATAATGGTAAAAATATTTTTGAGGGTGCCCCTTGGCGCGATTTCAAATTTTCGCGCCAAGCGCCCTACAGCTCTGTCGCCAACCTAAATTACGTCACTACACGCGATAGCCATCAACCAATAACGATTAGCACTTCAGCTTTGAAATCGCGCGTTTTTCCGAATTCCAAATATTAAAAATTTGAATATTTCATTATAATTAAGTACTATAGAAGTTTTAAAATTCTAATAACTAGAAACGAAAATTTTAAAACTCGATTTTTAATATACCGTGCAATTGCGCTCATCTAAAAAAAAAGAATGTACCGCTACGTACTACAGTGACAATCGATAATAAAGCTAAATTTCTAACGTTAACAAATTTCATTATTTTATTTAAATTCGATTTTTAATGTACCGAGCAATAGCGCCCACCTTAAAAAAACATCAGTGTAGCGCTACCTACTACAGTGGCAACAGGGCAATAAAGCTAAATTGCAAACGTTAACAAATTTCATTTTATATTTAAATTTGATTTTTTAAATACCGAGCTATGGCGCCCACATTAAAGCAATTTCATTACGTGGCACATTCTAACTCTAACATGCAATACACACAACTTAAACATTCATTTACTTATCGATACATTTATTTTTATAAAAACTTCAGTTTCTAAATATGAATAAATTTTAATGAAAAACAAAATAACTCACCTAATCTTAATCGATCTCCGAATCGTTACTTTTCGGCGAATATACCGTTTTTATCGCATCTAAAAAATCTTTTATTATATTTTCCCGATGATTCTTTCTCCATACGTACTCCGCGAAAACGTAAAATCAATATATCCTCATCCATACTAATTAATTTTCGCAAGCAACACACAAACTCCAAAAATCGAATATCGAAACTCAATGCTTCAAGATTATTCTGTAATATTTTCAAGGGTTACATGCAAAACGCGCATGTAACGCGATCACGTTACCTCAATTCAAAAATAACGGTTAAACCAAAACCAATCAGAATCATGAATGGATTTCAGAATAACGTTTAGGGTTACCATAAATAGAACAACATCGCCCAGCATGGCGATAAACTTGGCCATAACTCAAGGGGCACCCTCAAGTATAGTCTAACCGAAATAATAACTTTAAATAATTGCATTTTCCTTGTTTATTAAAGATATGCGCTGAAGTAGAACATCGTGAATAACTCATATTATAAAATTACAATATGGACACTTGTGGTGACTTCAAAATGCGCTGGTTGCCTGATTCACCCACTTCTTCAAAGACTCTTAAATCTAAATTCTTGGTATTATTTTTGTCTTTATAAGTTCAAAAAAATGAGATCATTAAAAAAGTGAACACTATTTAAGACGGTGGATGATAACATAAGTCTGAAGAAAGTGATAAAAGATTTGATTATCATTACTAGTAAGTACCAGCTGGTCTACTTAGTAATGATTATCATTACTAAGTAGACCAGCTGGTACTTTGAACATAAAGGTAGGTAGGTAGGTTATGGCGGACACTTTTGGAGCTTTATGCTAAGATGCTTGTAGCTCTCATTGAAGAAGGTATTTGGAGAGGATTTATGTAGTCAATCGACTAACATTATTTAAGTAAAGTCAATTGAAGTCAGTGATCACTAACAGAAACGTCTTGATATGAGAAGAAAAAATTCGGATTTATAAATTTGTGTTAAAAAATAGTTCAAGAATTTTGAGTGGTAACTTTCTTTTTTCATTAAGATTAGAATCTGTTGACAGGCATAGAAATTCACAGCATGCAAGAATTTTAATTTCCGGATATGTAGATAGTTCAAATTTTCAAGAGAATGATAATGCTCCTAATCCTAATTTTTTTCATAGTTGATTCCTCATATGTTCGTATAAAGAACAATCTAGGAGAATATGATCTATAGTTTCAGGTTCACCACACTGACAGCGGTCTGTATGCCAGAGATTAAACCTAAATAGAATCGAATTGGTAGGAAAAGATCTTGTTCTTGATCTGGCCAGCCATACGTCTTCTAGTCGCGATTTCGTTAACAGCCTATGTTTTTGCGAATAAATGTGAAATGAGTGAATGGTTCAGCATATTTGCTATTTTTCCATTTATTGAGACTTTCTTTAAAGTAATATTTCTTGATATGTTGTTTCAGATCTTCAGGAGAAATAGATCGAATAGCATATGGACTCACTGTTGCTGCTTTCTCCAATGAGTCTGCGATTTCATTACCTGCAATCCCTGAATGTCCGGGAGCCCAAACTAATTGTATTGACAAGCACTTTTGAGTAGATTGAATCATTTGGAATCGAAGCGGTTGAATAATAGTTGGTGATGTCCTGGAATAATCTGAAAGAGCAGAGATTTAAGTAAGTGAATCTGTGAAAATGACATTTTTTGGGTTCAGTGCAAATTTTAGAGACTGCAATAAGCAGTGCCATAGCCTCTGCCAAGAAGATGGAGTTTATGGAACTAATTTTTCCTGTTATTGATAAACTAGTTGTAAAATTGACTATTGTAATGCCCACATTTGATCCCTGCTTGGAAGCATCTGTAAAAATCAGCGTATCTGTCTGCCATGATGACTCACAAACCTGGTGAAATGGCTTACAAATTATATCTTTTGGCAATGATTTAGTCTGAAAAGAGAGACTCGAGGAACAAATGGAGATTTTTTGACATTTCTGGCCAGTCTGTTGGGACTTTTAATATGCACGAGGTATTTATTCCTTGTTGGTCGAGCCACAATTTCGCTTTAATGGCCAGAGGATGATTACGAAAAACTCGATTGTAAGTTAGCTTTTCCCAAGCTGAAGCACAGGGGGATAATGACTTGCTTAAATTCCGAATGTAAAAGTTTAAGGAGAGCATTTCATGTCTAGAGGAAATTAATTCCACGAAATTAATGAGAACATGAAAAAAGTTACAATTATTATGATTACAATTTGACTTCTAAGGAATGATGCACCCAGGATAGAAGTTGCGTCCCATCTGTTAGGAAATTTTATTGCTTCCCTTTCTAAATTTTGTATTTTCAATTATGCCATAGCTCTGACTATTCTTCAGAAGAGTTACCAAAATTAAATACACTGTTCACAGGTAAAATTGGATTGAAATGAATGTCACTATTACTAGAGTTTGTTGATTGTTTTTGGATTCGACTACTTTTCCGAGTTTTCCTTCTAGCAGGGGATGACGAGAGACTTCTAGTTTCAAAAATTTTGCTTACAGTTTCTTCAAATTTTTGGAGAATAATATTAAGAATGGCTTCTTGTTGGGTTTGAATAGCTAAGATTTTTTTGTCTACTGACTCTTTAAATTTCGTAAGTATAGAGGTGACTATACATTTATTTTAGCATGAGTAATTTCTGATGGTTGATTAGACTTTACAATTGTAGCAAAATTGGTTTTAGAGCTTTTAAATTGTCTTCTTGCTTCAATAAAAGATAGATGGTTTGCCTTAAATTTTAAAAATCGAGTTTCTTCTTCACGAAATGAACATGAAAGATCATCTGAAGCGTGAGGTCCTTTGCAGTTTACACAATATGGGACTTTAGTTGAACAAGGATCACTATTGCGATGTTAGCCACAGAGTCTGCTTAAAGCTGATTGTACTTTACGTTTCTTGTTGCATGTGTAAATTTAAAACAAATTCCATATTGACGAACTTTATCCACAAAAATCTTTACATTTACAATAGATAAAAACACTAATTTGAGACGGGATTTTATGTCCGTAGACATACCAAGATAGTTTCTGGAAGTTCTGAAAATCTCTTTTTATTGAAACGTCGTATTTGAGATATAATAAGGCCGTTATTTTCAATTTCTAATGCTAGATTTTCTAGACTTTCGTCCACTGATATGAACGGGATAGTAAATTTCGTAGTGTATTGTTCAATTTGTATTTGGGGAGTCACATTGACATTGAATACTGTTTCGACTTTACAAATTTCTGTTGCAGTTTTATAATCATTTGTAGTGATAATTAATTTTCCGTTTCTGGTATATCTGACTTCAATCCCATTCTTATTGGAAATAGCGTTTAATAGTTCAGATTTTAACTGCGAAGGCCTCTTAGGAACAGAAGCATATCCTGCTGTAGGACACAAAAACACTGAAATTTGAAATTCCAGCTTCTGAAGCTAATTGTATAGCTAGATGTACATTATCATCATAGACTAATATAAAGTTCGATGCATGTTTTGGTATGCGATATTCTCATTCAATAAATGGTATATCATCTTGTAAGTCTGTCATTTTGAATGTAACATCTTGTACGTACTTGAGGAAATAAACTAATAGAACTACTTGAGCTTGAAACTAATAAACTAATTAATAAATTAATCTTATTAGAATTCCCAAATTCCAAATAACTTAAATAAATGAAAATAAACTGCTTGAGTTCTTCTCAAAGCTAATAAAGTTCGAAGAAGTATGTACGTACCGATAAGAATCTGCAACTTTTTCTGTTTTCAGCTCTGTGATTTTTTTAAACATAAATAATGTTTAAAACCTGATAAACCTAATTAATTGAAACTAACAAAACGTATTTTTTACTTCATCACAGAATAGGAAAATTAACTCTGTTTACTCCACTATCTTATTTGAAGATATGTGGGAGCTATGACAGGAGGACTACACAATGGAACTGTATGCAATTTATGATTTTTTTTCACTAAGTTTTTTCATAACAAATTGTAACTATTAAGAATTTCAAATAGCAGTACATTACTATACCATATGAATTTTACTTTACAATTATAATAAAAAGTAATTTTAAATTAAAAAGGATATGGAACAATTTATAAGGGGAGTTTGCTCAGACCTTCTTTAAGACGAAATTAAGCTTTATTAATTATCACCTTTTGATAAATAGATTTCTATACTGGTGAAAACCAGTTTTTTTAAGCGTTTTTGAAAACTACCATTATTTTCATCCAGTATTTGTACGTTAACTATTCCATTATATATATTTCAAGGCTGCTGATTTTTATTTTCCTTTCTTGATGTTTATCAAATATTTTACTTACTGAAATAAAAAATTATATTCAATCCATTAACATACGAATAATAAAGGCAAAACATTTGCACTCGTTTCACTAGTCTCTTTAACCTTCAAAACTACATTAGCTCAGAATGATTGTTGGCTCCACCAGAATGATATATTATGTAATTATCATGCATAAAATGTAAATTATAGGAGCTTTGCGTCGTCACATCATTATATTAATTTATCTTGCTAAAGCATATAACGATTGTAGTTAGAATCACCATCCCAACATTAATCTTGTCAATGAGAAAGAGCTCGTTCACTCAGACAAGTTAAAGATAGTACCCGGTATCATTTTGATGTGCAAGATATATAATTCTTTCATACACAAAACAAGCATTTTTAAAAAGCATATCTTTTCAACGAATTAAATGAATGCTTTCTGTTGATTCGTACGTCCCAGCTGTGAGAGAAACTAATGTACTAATAACTCTATTTTCAGTATTTCACTAAGCATATTATTATGAAAGGACATTAATGGCTATATAAATGATTTTTTGTTTACTTGTGAATACATATTTTTATACAAATTTCAATCTGCATTTATTTATCCGTTATGAAATGTGTGAAAATGCTTAACAACTATAACGAACTTTTATGTACATATCAAGACTTGATCAAAAAAATAAAATTTTAGAGAAATAAAAGTTTAATTTCATTAAAATTTTTATGATAACTTATATGAGATAATTATATGATAAAAGATTTATCAACATTAACTATTGATCGATTTTTTATTATTTATAGATATTTGAAAACTTGTAAGTAGAATCAAAATATTTTAAAAGAATAATTTTAGAAATTTCCATAATATCCTTAATGTTGCATTCTCTTATGTTTTTATTGGTTTAACCAAAAAGCGAAAATGTGTTTTTTCAATTATATGACCAAAAATCTATGTTTGAGAGTACAATAAAAAAGTAATTTCATGGTATGTTTTATGTGTCATTTACTGAATTTGACATTTTTCATTTGTAATTTAAAAAATTTTGATTTTATTTATTTAAAATTATTTGGTCCATATATCAATGGCAGCATTGATTTGTATAAAATTAATAATTATTTTAGTGGTAAAAAAATACAGGAAAGCTTTTTTGAGAAAAATATAAACGTCTTGAAATTTTGCACAGAACTGTGTAAGGGTTTCACTTACTATTATTGTTGTTTTGCAACTTACTAGTTGTAAAAGTTTACACTTACTATAATTTTGCCTGTTTGCTTTTAGTCATATCCCAAAATCAATTTTATTTACAAAAACTAAACTTTTTACCTTTTCTTTGATTATTTTTTATAAAATGATAAATTGTTAAGAATTAATTGGGAATAAATTGAGAGATTAAAGAAATATTTTTATAACTAAATTACATAAAATAATTTCCTATTTAGAGAAATATTTTTACATTTTAATTCCTTCAAAATATATGTTGATTCCCAATGCATAACTATAATCTCTAAGTGAATCTTTTATATTTTAATGCTTCAAAATTTATGTTATGGTTAGTTTTTAGATTATATCATAATATATGTTTTGTTGATTCAGATTTGTACACAAATCCCTTAACTATATACGTTAAATGAATATTTATCATTATTCATTTTAGAATTCAGCATCAACTTTAAGATTGAAAGCATATATTTATTTTCATGGCTGTCTGGGAAAGTAGAAATTATTTATAGTCAAGGGGTTGTTGAAAGGCAAGGAGTGCATATTTTCTTACCCAAACCAAAGACAAGCTTCACCTTTTGCTTTCTCCTTTATGTATCGCCGGCTAAAGCACGTACATGCTCTAATTTTGCCCAAGACACTGTTTGTTCATTACCGCAGGGAGTCGACTTTTCTAAGCTATTTACCTAGTAGGTTCTTTGGTCACGGAGAAGCTATAATAAGATCACTTTTTCTCTCGATGTCCAATAAGTTATTAAGGATACTTAACACTCGTCAGCAGCTACACCGTTAATTCCTCCCATCTTCTTAGCAATTAAAGAAATTGTTTGATTTTTTGTTTTTCGACCTCTAAAAAAGCGAAGACAAATTTTTTTCAGGAAAAGAAATGTAGTCCAAAGAATAAGTAAAGAGTTTAATTCGTCCAAATTAACTTAGTATTCCTTTTCTGTTTTAAAGTAAGAAAATATTCAAGTAAATTAACGAATGTTTTTATCACTTGAATCATGTTAATGATTCTTTAAGAAGAAATATTCGGACAGCATTTGCTTTCCTTGAGTTTTTTCATTTATAGCTAAACAAGTATTGCATTTTATGATACTAGTTCAATATATGTGTTGCCTCTAAAATACTTCTTCTATTGTCAAATTTATGTTATATACATGCAATGTCATGCAGTATTGTCTAGTTAATTACTGAATTTATACCACATAAAAATAATGAAATATATTTAATTGTTGTCAGGATTATGAATTTCAATTGGTATTTTGGTGTATACGTAGAAATTTTTCATATTTCTAAATATTTGAGTCAATATTGAAATTAACAATAATTAGGAATACTGCTTAAATTCTCTTGCTCATTATAGCAATTTCATTAACAAGATATTCTCGCAATCAAGGATTTTTTCTAAACTTGCTTACTTTTAATTTTGTGTGTTTTAATATTCCAGATAATCAAAAAATTTCTTTATCTCAATGAATTTTCAAAAAATGCCCGTTTTTTCAATTCTTAATCCTACTATAACAATCTTAATTTCACGAGTCATACTTGCTCATTTCATATGATTAATTTTATTGTAATTTAATCATAACGGTTCAATACAATAAGTTTAGTTTCAATTATTTATTTCTTTAGTTTAAATAGTTTCGAGAAATTAAAAAATACATATACAAAGTTTCTTAATTTATCCGTGTATGACGCATTATTTGAATAATTGATAGTGAAGAATAACGATAAAAAACGTGGTGAAAAGAACACAAACTGACATAAAAAGGAAATATGGTATACGATTCAAAATTTTATTTTTTTATTAGTTCATATATTATCAAATATCTAAAAGAAAACATCAGTTTGAGTGAGAAGTTTAAAGGAATACCTGAATATCATTGTATTTTGGGAGAAAATAATAAAAAAACAAAACCATTTTAGAAGCTAATGGTGAGACCCATAATGTATTTTTGAACAATTGGCTATGCAGATTTTGTCGGTTTCTATGTAAAGGAAATTAGGATAAAAAAACGTTTTCATCGTTGCATTTTTCTTCTTAAATTGCATTGTGTATTTCGGGTCATTTTAAAAAATTATCTCAAAAATTAGATTCTATTATATTTTATAGAGTTATTAAAATATGTGAGTTTATATTCTAAAATTTCTTGCTTATTTTTTCTAATAATATCTACTAAAAATAAACTACGGATTATGTACTTTAGTATATTATTAATTGAAACAGAATCTCTTTAACTCTTGCATAAATAAACTAAAAACAATATATAGCGTGATTTTCAAATTTAGTCACTACAAAATACATAGTAATAGTTGTAAAAAAATAAACTTAACATAATTTTACAAAATTTGTATAAATGTTAAAAAACCAAAGTTTTTTGTAAGATTTTGCAAAATTTTATCTAGAACTCTACAAAATTTGTTTAAAATGTATATAACTAAGTGATTAAATATTGGTGCACATAAAAAGTCATTTGCCTATATTGTTTAGTTAACCAATGGAGAATTAAAAATTTGTAAAATATAGTTCACTATAGGTACTCGATACACTTGAAATTTTTCAAAAAGTATTATTTAATTCAATATCTGTATCATCAAGATGTTATCTACTTTAAAATGCAAGATTTAGTAAATAAGCATGTTTTACCCCTAAGCAACTTTTGATGACAATAAATGGAAGACGTAAATGCAATTGAAAAAAAAACTTAATAAGAAAAGTATTTAGAAAAAATATCATATCCTCAGACAATTTTAGGGATTACTAAACCATGAAATGAGATCTGTAATAGCTGTTGTTTCTGTTGTACAAATTCCTCTATTCAAATTTGCTGTAGTATGTTACATCCAATGAGGAGACACACAATGACATAAATGAACCACACTCATAAGCATCATGCAGAAAAGTTAAGGACCAAAGAAGGTTGCTGATTCCTATTGCGGATTATTGAAAGCTTATAGTGGAACATGAAGTCGGAAATTATCTAGTTGGACTAATGAGTCACGAGTGATTCACGCTAAAAACCAAATTACACAACCGACATGAACATCTAAAATGGTAAGATGCCCGATTGCCAACAATGCACACTAAAGCTGTCCGTCAATGACACGTAATGCAATTTTATATTGACATATTTAATGTAGGCCTGTTGCAACGTTGAAAATTATAATCTGGAATATAGAATTTTGTAGAAAATCGTCAAAGGACATGTTAGAGCTAAAAATATAAAGAAAACCATTGTTTATCAGTAAACGAAAGCAACTTTCATTTGAAAACAATGTTCACTTTTTTTCTTAAAGTTTACATATTATTAACTTTTCTCTTATATTAATTTAACTTATAACTTTATTTCACTCAAAAGGCAACACTTTTTCTAACAGTATTTTTTACTTTTTTTTTCAATTTCATACTTCGAGAACTACACCAGAAACAATCAATTGCATATTCTTATGGCCTTAATTAATTAAAACAAGTAAATTAAGAATATTTATCTATGAGTATACGTCAAAAAATGTATTTGATCAAATCATGATATTATTATACTCATTTATGAACAGAAAAATAAGAAAAATGAGGATATAAAGTTTTTTAAATTCGAATTTATTACAATGATATTCATAGTTTAAAAAAATGTTTGCTTTCTCCTTTTTCTTAAAATTTTTTAAAAAAATATTCGTTGAACAATAAACTCTTGAACTAGTTTTGTTGCTATTACTTCGAGAATTATTTTCTAAAAATGATCATGATGTATGAGATAAAAAAACAAGCACAAGTGCTCTGAATATTTACTAAATTGAAAATATTTATATATTCACTCAAAATTATCAAAATATTATTTTTCAACGTTAAACTGAAAGAGACATAAAGTTAGTATTATTTATATATATATATATATATATATATATATATATATATATATATATATATATATATATATATATATATATATATATATATATATATATATATATATATATATATATATATATATATATATATATATATATATATATATATATATATATATATATATATATATATATATATATATATATATATATATATATATATATATATATATATATATATATATATATATATATATATATATATATATATATACTTATAGAAATAGTTAAAACTATTAAATTAAAAGATTGCTTGAAAACAAAAATTTGTGTCATAAAAATAATTATTAAATAACATATGTGTTCTAATAGAATTTTTTCCTGAAAAGCAATATCATCTAAGTAATGCGATTACAAGTAAATGAATGAAAGGGTTAGTGAAAATCTCACACTTTTATTTTTTGCATATATATTCTCATCTAATTGACCATTCTGCAATGTTTAACTCTTTTTAGCCATAGCCATAGATTACAGTAAGAATTTGATTTGGAGGAGCACTGACTTAGTTTTATATTCAATAATGCTATTATTAGAAACTAAAATAGGAAACATATTCAAGATAGAGTAAATTGTATTAAAGCATGGTACTCTATTGCATTTGAGACAAATATAGTTCGCATATACGAAGTCTTAAGAGTCAGGAAACAGAAGAAAAGGAAATGAAATGACATTGCTTGTTAAGAATAGTTGCAAATGTAAGAGAAAATTACCCATAAAACCCTTCAGAAACAAAATGTATTTTGTTCAGAAGAACATAATATCACTTCAAATCTCAATATGCAGTTTTATTATTTATTTTAAGGAATAGATATAGAGAAAAATTTTAATACAACTTTATTAGAAAACATTGTCTCTCACGTAAAGTATGAAGAACTAGTTTTATATTTAGTAGATCGTTTTGAATACCTAAATCCATGAAATGGATATCGTTCAAAGAATTTAGAATCCTTATCTTTCTCATGTTAGAAAGAATTTAGATATGGAAATACCTTTTATAATTTTACCATCAAAGTTAGTTCATTCCTAGAAAGTAGATCCTGAAACTTTGATGGGATTTGAGATAAATATTCAGGATATTCTTTATGATCTCTTGTTTAAAGTCAAGAATCAACATGGACCCCGATTTGCACTATGAAATCACGTGACGTAAAAATCATTTAAGCTTTGGGGACTCTTTATGGAAGAGCTAGATGGGGAAGAAATTGCTTTTCTATAGTAACATCATATATTTCAATTTTTCAAATATTTTCAATTTTAATAAGAAGAATGGTAAAAGAAAATTCTTTTTAGCTTACATAACTTGTACAACATGGGAATATAAGACGAAGAAGAATAATATAGGGCTTAAGGATCCTAAAAAAGTAAATTTTGTCACTTAACAACGTGTTTCAGTTCCATTTTCCAATTTCTATATATATCTGTAATTTTCCCGTAATTTTTTGTTTTTAATAAAATAATTTTTAAGTGCTGAACATTTTTACGTTCAACAAAGAGTCGATTAAAGTTTGAAAAAATGCGTATTTGAAACTGAAATATGAACACTTAATTTACAAAGTAAAATAAAATTTATGACATACCTTTTGTTGTTAAATACATAACATATTTTAAATAATTATAATGAAGTTTATTTGGCTCAGTTTACTTTTTAGGATAAAAATTAATCCAGAATGTACTAGATAAGTATCTTATGTTTAAATGTATTTATGAAGTGAAAGCTAGAAACAAAATCCAAAAAGAGGATAAAAAATGTTAGAGATACTTTTATGTAAATTTAGGAGGATTATTTCTAAGAAATCTATATTCGTCTTTCAAATTATAACTAAGAAATATATTGCTTAATTTTAATATAAGAGCTATACACACACTCTAAAATAAAAAATAGAAGTAAATTACAACAGTATTACAAAAGCATTATGAATTAAAACAATAAACATATAGAATATATTATGCGTGTTTTAATTTAGTATTTTGTATTATAACTAAGAGAAAATATTCGGATGATACAATAGCAATTTACTTAAAATAATTTTTATAAGTAAATTATTAATCAATTTAGCTAATAAACAAGCAACTTATTTTGAAAAATATAATTAATTCATAAAAAGGGGTGAACTATTTCCGTGTTTCAACAAAAATATCAAAATATGTTTTTAAAAATGCTATTAAATTTATAATTCACTCTTATTTTATAAAAATATAAAAACGTTTTTCCATACAATAAAGTCATAAAAAAATCAGTCTTTCAACATTTTTCAAAGTAATTTCCTTTTGTAAAAGATTTTACATTATTTTAAAGAATTAATAATAATCAACAATATGAATTGGAGAGTTTATGTGAGTCGATTCGTTTTCACGTCACCTTTAAATAAACTTCAAATATCAAAAATACTTTTGTAAATTTACTTGATAGTTCACCACAGCAATTTTAGTTAGATCTCGGTATTCATTTATCGAAATATTTGCATTATTAAAAAATAAATGGCAGGATCATTTCGTAAGCTAAAATATAAACTCTAAATAATGAATTACAGTAAATCTTATATTTGTGTTATTAAATGGAATGCAAAATTACATATTTTAAGATTACATTATTCAGTTTGAAAATGATAAATGTATCTAGAAGTCTCTGGCTGACTTTAAAAAAGCTGTTTTTATTATTTTAGAAATTACCTGTGACAAGTACGTTGTACATAAAATTAAAAGTATTTATTTTCATCAAGTAGTTTTTCTCTCTGACAATTTTGCTCGTTTCCTCCAATTTTCATAAGTAAATAGTCCTTCCTTTTTCATTAAGTGCTTTTCATTTTTCTCTCTCTAAAGTGATACTTTGTGAGTTTTTTCTGAGTTTTCTTCCGTCTTAAATATTTTCTTTTCCATGAGAATTCTTTTAGACAAATAATGAATGGTTATGTAATACGAGTTGTTAGAAATTCAGAATAGAAAAGCAAATCTAATATTTAAATTTTATATAAATAATTAATAGTTTTATTCCTTTATATACTCTTTGTACCATCAAAGTATTTATCTAATATATTAATATATTGATTTATTTGTAAGATCTAAATATTTTTAAATATCATTTATTTCAAATATATATATATATATATATATATATATATATATATATATATATATATATATATATATATATATATATATATATATATATATATATATATATATATATATAATCTGAATACGAAAGTTTCTTGCAATGAAATATTTTACAATGAAACTATACGCTATATGTAGTTCTATGCTTTTTAATCTATCGAATCAACAACAAAGTGTAATTATTCTGCAACTACAACGAAACATATACATTCTAATAATGCTTCGACCAATAAATAATTCCAGTTTGGTTATAATTAAAAAGTAATTTGCTCTCGTAAAGTAACTAAATGGATGTTGTTAAATGACACAACTTAAAAATATATGCATACTTAATGTCAATTATTATAAATTTGTATACAAAGAATGAGATTTGAACAATGATTTAGAAGAATTTAGTAATGATTAAAAAAGTTTAAAATTTAAAGATTATGTAAGTTCAATATATATGGAGATGTGTTTCTTGTTATAAATATATATATAAAAATATTTCAAATAAAAAACCCTCGACATTCTATTGAAATTTGCATATTTAAATTAGGATTTATTAATTTGTATACATTTTGCCTAATATGAAAACTTTTTATTCAAAATTGACTTTAAAATATACATGTTAAATAATTTTTAACGTTTATAAAAATCTTCTTAACTACAATTTGTGCAAGCTATATTAGGTCATGTGAAGATTTCTTTTCTGTAAGGGAAAAAAATTGTCAGATATACAAACGACTGATTTTAAGTAAATCTTAATCATACCATTAACTTTCTACGTTAACTAATTTAATAAAAATATATTTGTATCATTTTAATAATTAAATAAAAAATGATATAGAAAAACAAGGTAATTTTCTTTTTTAATCAATTAATCAAGGATTTCTATGTATATATGTGTATACACTTTATATCTACCCTCTTTTATTAATTTATACATGATATCTACATCAATCTACTTTCTATTTAGCAGAGTTTAAACTCTATTTGAGTAAAATTATGCAATATCGTATATTAATATATTTTCATAACAATAAATTATAAGTACGGAAAAATGTGTTATGAGTTTATTATTGATTTTTAATTAATTAATAATAATTTCAATCAAAATATTTGATTGATAACAGTATTTAATCTATTTCTCTGGCTATACTTAATATTCAAATTCCTGTTTTCTCGAGTGATTTATTAACTATCTTCTTCCTCTAAATACATAGTTTTCTAGACCAAAAAAGCTTTTAAGTGTATAAATAAGAATTATTTCCGCATGTAAAGGCTAAGGCTACAATAACCCTCTCGTTTCATGTACAGTCAATTCGATGCACTTTTATGTTTCCTCCTGTATCGAAAATATACTTCTCACGAATATCTATATATATATACATATTTTTATGCCTCGCTCTTCCTATATACTCGGCAAAATATATATCATACTTTTAGAGATATGTACCGAATCACTCCACTTCCACTTGAGTGAGAGAATAAAATATAACGGGGCCAGCTACGTTGCATACAGAGGTAACTTCAAAAAAAAAAAAAAAAAGAAGAAGAAGAAGAGACCACCTCTCTGAAACATTAGTTCTAGTAAGAGTGAGGAAAAGTTTGGGGAGGAAAACAGAGATGAAGGTCGGGTAGGACCCCTCTGTGCATGCGCCTTGAATAATTGAAACAGAATCCCTGGATTGGCAAGAGTCTCCGCACGTCCATGGCGTGCTTCATACTGGAAAATAGGGAGATAAGTAAATCCAGTTTGCCCACGCTCCAGTTTGCTAGAAAGGACGAGTTCGGAATGCGATAGCATTCCTTCATCTTATCCTTTTTCCTATAGCCTCCTTTTCTTACCCAATCTCTTCTGAAGACCTGGTCAATTCTAGGTTATTGACAGACGCTATCATTCGCGAAAGAGAATGTGTTCAGGCTACAAAAGCAGTGCGGAAGAAATCCTCATTCTCTTCTTCGGCGGGCAATTCTTGTCCAGATTTTCTCATCACTCGCCGCTTGGAGCTTTTTCGGATAACTCTTGCCCATTACTGACTAAAGTGGAAAGGAAAGGAAGTCCTGGGCATGACGAATGTTCTTTGCTGGATTGTTTTCTGCAACATCCTTAAACCGGGTTTTTCTTTTCAAATGTCTGTGAAAAGAGCAACACATGAAATGCCTTGATAAGAAATCCTTACTTGTAGCGGTTTAAAAAACAGAGAGTTAACCTTAAGTTTTAATTTTAATAATCTACAAGACACCCATCCCTTTAGCAATATATATATGTACAGTCAAAAAATATATTTTAAAATGTAAAACGAATGCTAAAAAAGCAATAAAACAAATAGACAAGACTATTTACAAATAATAAACAAATTGAGCCGACAACCAATAGACAAAAATAGTTTAAAATATGAGTTGAAAAATTTGAATCTTTTAAATAAAAGGAAAAGGGAAAAATTCAATTTTAATGGAAAATAATCAGATTTATTTTTAAAAATTTCTTCGATTATATATATTTTTGGTAATTGTATTTTTCTGATCATTCTCCTTGTATATATATATATATATATATATATATATATATATATATATATATATATATATATATATATATATATATATATATATATATATATATATATATATATATATATATATATATATAATTGAAAATTGGATATTTATTGAAACTATAAGTGAAACTCAATCAAAAGTTATAAAAAGTAATAACGCTACCACACATTGTTCCATTGTACTATTGCATCAAGATAAATTGTATATAAAAATACCTTATTATATTTTAAAATATCCCAACATATACCAACATAAAAAAATAAATATATTAACAAATGCTTTTTGTGCAAGAAAAAAATTTATGTAATAAATTATAATTAATTAAATTACGCTTGTTTTAATAATTATTCACAAACTTATGTTTCTAAAGCAGTTTTGATTATGAAAGCACATATTTTATCCAGTAATATAAAATATTTCAAACAGAAAAAAAAAACAGTATATAACTTATTATATACTGTTTTTTTACAAATACAGCAACAATAGAATACAATAGACAAATAGACAACGCCCCTCTTTCATATTTATTTAATATTATAAGTTATGAAAAGTTAAAGAATGTTAATATATCCAAATGTATCTCGAAGTAGAAATCTACTTTAGGAAATCATTGCTCTAAGTTCAATATCCCGTACTCCTCATAGCTAATTTTTTTATGAAAATCTAAAGCTTCAAATACTAAAATTCTGCATGTAATATATGAAACGATTTAAATACAGCAATTTTAAGCTATCACTATTTTTAAAAAAGAGGTAAAATATATTAACTTTTAACAATAATCGGTGCTAGTTAAAATCACTCAATCACCACTTGAAAATCTAATTCATAAATTCCTCCATTGGAGAGGAGAGAAGTTGGCCTTTTTTGGATAATAGAGTAAGCAGAAGGTAGCATACGGTGGGAAATGGAAAGTCGATTCTGCTAATCAGTGGTCATCATATTAGCCTGAAAGTCACCACTGAGTCATCCCTAACAGGCTTACTGCCTCCTACACCTGCTCCTCGCCTCGTAACCCCTGCGGCAATTTCCACTCTCCCGACTACCTCGTCTTCCGCTCGCACGTATTTGAATAGGGAACACACTCCTGAAATTACAGTGTAATGTAGTTACAGTAAACATTACTAATTCCTTCGATACATGTTTTAAATATTTTGAATATAGTAATACTGAATATAAAGGGAATTCGTTTTTTTTTTTTTTCCCCATCTTTGAAATGATGCAGTAAGAGGTTATTGATTTTGGATTTGCATTTATTATGCTTGGAAAGTCATATTGATGAGTTTTAAATTGTGAGCAATGGTTAATCAATATTTAATAAAAGGAAATATTGTATAAATTTTGTAAATAAAAATACAGATATTAGGTCTACCTGAAAGTTATATCCATTTTTAAGATAAAACAAAATATAAATTTTTCGTAACGTCAATAAACTTTATTAAATAATATAATTGTCATTATTGTTAATGACTTCTTGCCAGCGGCGTGAGGGTAATTTGTACACCCCATTTTTGAAAAATGTTTTATTTTCTCATTCAAAATGGAAACAGTGCTTGATTGATATCTTCATCATTTGTGAATTTAATACCTTTCAAAAAATTCTGTAAGGGCCAAAACAAGTGATAGTTGGAGGGTGATAAATCCGGAGAATATGGTGCATGGGATAGAATTTCCCAGCCTAGCTATGTAACTTTTGACAAACTCTTTTCTTGGACTGCTCCCTTTACATTATTCAGTTGCTGACAATATTTTTCCGAATTCAGCTTTTTGTTCAATATTTAATGATGATAATGTATTGGTTCTCAAATGTCCCACCATATACACAACAATTTCTTTTTCCGAAAAAAATTTTTTAGAGTTGGAAGCTCTATTTTTACAATTATAAGGCTCTGAAATGTAATCCACGTTTCATCCCCAATTATCATTCGATTAAAGAAGAGTTCGATTTTGTTTCGAAATTAAGCAGAGATAGGCATATGATGGCTCAAAAATCAAAATTTTTCTGACTTAATTCATATGGCACCCATTTTCAATATTTTCACACCAATTCTATGTTCCGAATATGGTCCGAAATAGTTTGTGCTGAATTAAACTAAGCTCTCTGTCATCTCCGATGTTGTCAGAAAACGATGTTGCTCTAATACGATTTTAAAAACATCATCATCGATCAAGGTACAAAACTTTCCAGTAGACCTAATATATATAATTTACAAAAGCATTTAAAAAATTAATTTTGATTGTTTGAGGTACTTTATACAATATATATTTACATAATTTCAAATTTACACATGTTACACATGTCAAATTTACACAAATTTACAATATATATTTATACAAATTTACAAAATTTACAAAAGTTTACAAAATATATTTACACAAACTTACACATGATTTCCTAAAACTTGTTTTTGATTTTTTAATTCAATGTTAAATTTTGTTTTGCTTAGTTAAATAATAGCAGATACGAGGCAAACATATACTTAGCATTGTTTTTAATTTTGTTAGAATTATATTGAGTCGTAATTTATTTTCAACGTCTATTCTTTAAAAATTTTGTTGAATGATCAGCGCTCTGCTCTTCAAATCAAAATTTCGTAGATTTAGTTTATTGTAAATATTAAGGTCTTTTAGCTTTAATAATCATTTGCCTTAGATGAAATCTTTATTTTAATTAATATAACATTAATATAAGCAGAAAATTTGCATAACAACTTTTTTATCATGTATTTAAAATTTATTTTTCTTATGCTTTCGTTTTAACTAAGGAAATTAGTTTTCTATACTATTTACTTTTTTCTGTAAGAATTCTACTCCTGTTTCCTTGTTTTTATTAAAGCATGTGTGTAATAACTCCTCTTGATTTACTTGAATTAATAATATGAGAGAAGCATATAATACCAAAATTTATAATTGAATAGTTTTTTCTCGAATTTCAACATTTTTAAATAAGTGTTTCACATTCATACTTTTAAAAATTTATAACATTGAATAAAAATCACAAAGAATTCAAAAATTAATTTTTACGTAACTAAAAAAATTTTCAAAAATCTATGTAGATTTTATCATTCAAATGAGCAGTATTGAAATAAAAAAATTGTAAATAATAGCAGTCAAGCAATTGTGATCTTATCCTGAAAATTTCATATTTCGAATTTAAGAGTGTCCAAATCCAAACTCATGATTATAATTCCCAATTTTTCTTTCTTTTGAGCATGGGTTAAATTTATTCAGATTAAAAAAATTAACCTATTTCATTAGCATCTGATACAGAGAAAACAGAAAAAGATTAATTTTTTTTAAGTCTATCTCAGCTCCAATATTCTTGTAAGTTGAAAAGATAATTTTAAATTACTGAAGGATAAAAATTTTGAACAAAATCTGTAGTAGTAAGGAAATTGCATTTAATCTGTAAATTTAAAACAAAAATATAACAATGTTCTTAGAATTTCAGATAATACGTTGTTGTTAATAATTAAGGTAATTCATCAGCAATTTCTTAAAATTGAATGCAATATAGCAATAATATGGAAATTTCAATTCCGAATATTTTATTTATTAGAGATTTCTTATAAAAACTTAGAAATTTCAACAATTTTGAAATATTTTCCGAATGTATTCAGAAAATATTTAGGATTTTGTAGCAAACATGAACATCAGAAATTGAATATTTCATATAAAAAGAGAAAGCAGCCAGCTGAAAAGGGTTGTCGTTGTCCTGATGGTAACTAGTTCGATTCCGAGACGGTCGAACTAAGAAAGTATGTGTACTTTAAATAATCAGCTCTTAAAATCTTTCTGTTGGAAGATTTATAAGAAAATGTATTTTCTCAGCATCTGACTTTGCGATTTAAAACAACGAGATAGTTAGAATGTTAATATACGTATCCAAGTTTATCAGTAACGGTAAAAAAATGTGCTACTAAGTATAAATACACTGGTGGCTACCAAAATGGCAACATCAAGGAAGACAAGAGATATTTATTTTGTAGATAATATGTTGACAAAGTATCAGATGATAAAATTTATAGACTTCTGTGGAGTGTGGTTCCTGCCAAAATCAGTAGCCAGAATAGACTCCATTGTTAGAAATCACCGCTGCGACACACCTCGGCATTGATTCAAAGAGATTTTGGATGTGTTCTTGGAGTACAGCAGACCAAGCTGATTCCACACGTCGCCAAAATTGATCTGGTGTGGCAGCTGGGAATGTAAACTGGGTCAATCGTTGAACAACCATGGACCAATTGTTTTCTATAGGCGGAAGATCCGGAGAGCGAGCCGACCAGAGAAGAACTCAATCTGGCGATTGACGAAGAACCCTTAGATAGTGGTGCCACGTGAGGTCGCTCATTATCCTGTTGAAATATGGTTGTGGGCAAGCCCTGAAGGTAAGGAAGGACAACTGACTCCAACACCTCGGAGATGTAGCGCTGGCTGTTTAAAGTACCGGCAATACGTACTAGAGGAGTGTGATATAGAGGAGTGTGATACAGCCCCATACCATAATACTCGGTGGAGGACCAGTGTGGTGGTGCATAACGCAGCTGTTTAACCTCCGCTCTCCGCGGTGTCTCCAGACTCGAATGTGACCATCGTGATGTTGCAGATAGAAGCATGACTCGTCAGTAAAGACAATTTCATTCCATTCTGCCATCCACATCCTTTTCTCAGCGCTCCAATGGTGACGAAAACGTCTGTGGTTCTGCGTCAAGGGTAGACGAAGCAATGGACATCTGACGAACTGACCATTCTGCTGTAAACTTTGTCGAGTGGTACCCGAAGACACGGGATGATGCGTTACAGACTGAATGAGATGCGCTATGGTTCGTGATGTGGCTGAGAAACACAACTGCCGAACTTGAAATCGTCAAAATCTCCAAGCTTTAAATAGCGTTTTGAAGTGGCACCACAGGTGCGCGTGATGTGCGTCTGCATTGAAATTCGAATCATTTGCATATCTCACCCCCGCTAATGCATGTTGTAAATTTCATGCTATTTGCATGCTTCCTTCAGGGTGTAGCATTTACGGTGGCCAGCAGTGTATATAAAAACCAATCTATTTTTCAATTTCTTATTTGACTTTAAAAATTCCTGTTTAAAAATTTCAAAAGCACTGCTTTCATTTTATTTATTTGGTATTTTACCTCGCTCAAAAATATTTGTTTTACCGTAATTTTTGACTGAATTTATAATTCAAAATATAAATTTTTTTTAAAAAATGCCTATTTGATTGCTAGATTTTTGAGAAACAAAATTAAATTAAATAAGGAAGATAACTCTGTTGAATAAATTCAAGATATCGATTAAAATTTAACGGTATATTGAATCCAAAGTCTAACAAACAGGGCAATTTATGACACATTCATTGAATATTACCGAAGGCAATATTGCCAATTATTATAGTTGTTGGACCATATATACTTTGATTACTTAATGTAAATATCAAAAAGTTGTTGTTTGAATATTTTCATAAGAGCTTTTTATAGATTTTTCCTTATACACATGTCGTAAGGAGAGAAATTTTAAAACCCTTTAAGTACTGCCTCCAGCTATTTATTTAACAGTGATCAGGACTGAGCCTGTATCATTACATTTTCCGATTTCCCTGATTTTGTTTCGCTGATTGCATCTTAGGATAGCCGGACAGATCTAGACTTTTGTAAGTAATAAGCTAGTGTGTTAGGATCTTGGGAAGTGCCAACAAGTCAATAAGTTAAATCTGAACATATCTTACTACCTTACACTCTAAAACTACTGTCAAATGGAAAAACATAGTTGGACGATGAAGTCCATAGCTGACAAACTCATGAAAAAAACTAGTAAAGAGACATTAAACATCTACTGGTTAAAGCACTTAAGTAATCAAAACAATGGCTTCTGGATGATATCAGTTGAAATAAATTAATCATTCACTGCTTCAAGTGATGAATTGTACACTATATATATATATATATATATATATATATATATATATATATATATATATATATATATATATATATATATTTATATATTTATATATATATATATATATATATATATATATATATATATATATATATATATATATATATATGAAATTAATTATGTAATTAAGTTATTACTTTCAAACACTGACTACAAAACCACTAATGGGTTTGACTTTGATCGAAGTAATTTAACAAGAATTGGTATGGAGGCAATATATTAAATTGATGAAAGTTACGGAAAACTAATAATAACACAATCAAAATAAATTCTTTCTGTTCAAAACTTAAAATCCTATATAAGCATGTATCTATTTAAAAAAATGTAGGCTTATATTCCTTATTTTATAAATTTTCTACTTAGTTTATATTCTATTTCAACTTTTTGCGTTAAATTGTCTAATTTTTATTCATCAAATTTTATTTAACATACTAACATTTAATTTTAAATAGTCTATCATCACAAATTAATATTAGATATTTTGGGGTATTCAAGGTTAACCAACAAGTAGAATTTTTTTAAATAGTGGTAAATGTTGATGAATTTCAAAGTAAAAGACAAACAAGTCTAAACACTGACTAAATCAAGAGCGTAAATTCCAATTCCTTTCGTTCAAAAGTTCTTGAATCTAATTCAAATTATTTTCACCAAAGTTCAGCTAAAACGCTATGTATTGAATATATACAATATACAAGTTTAGTATATTGCATACATTCAATACATAGCAAATCTGTATGAAATAAATATACGTATTTTTAAGTTACTTTTTTTATATTTCTTTTAGGAAAAGCTTTTCAACAAAATGTCTTGCTTACAACGTAAAAAACCAAAATATTTATAATAATACCAGGTATCCATCTCAATGTATGGGATATTCAAACAAAACAGAACTTATGTAAGCTTTTGATCAGTTTAAAACACAAACTTTTAAATATTTCGTGACACATGTATAATTTTACGCTCTTGAAGAAACTCTCTCCTTGTTACTAGGAGGAATGCTTTGATACATTAAAAGGGAAATAACAAAATTTAATGATCTTAGTAGAGAACATGAAACTAGGTTGATATTTTAATAAAATAATTTGTAGTTTTATTAAACTAATTATTTATTCGATATATATAATGTAATCTTTTTCAAAGAATAATATAATTTTGCAATCAGTTAAAATTATAGCAGCAATTGAAACTATTTATAGGGTTATATGGAATAATATAATACTTTGAAATTACAATTATTTATAGTTAATTGAAATAAAAATATTTCATCCTTTAAAGTTTTAACAAAGTTTCAATTTTATATTATGAAAATTCATTTCTCTCTCTTAAATTAAATAACATAAAATAGATATTTTTGCTCATAATCAACATCATTAATTGCTTGCCTATATTACTTTTTTAATCTTCAATAGTATTTTTTCCTGCATTCTGTAAATTATCGTACATATGTACGAAAAAAATAAGTTTCATTTATTAATAAATACTGCACCACATTTTAAAGGTTAATTTTTTATTTATTTTTATATTTTGCTTACGTTTTTTAAATATGCCGAATACATAGATTTCACTACACATTATTTAGTGATAACTATTCATTAAGTTCACACCAAACACACAATCATTAAATAACAAAACCTCTAAGAATTGATCAAAACTCCCTCAATCAACAACTAACGCTAATAAGAACTTGCTAAAATAACAGCTGCAATGCTAAAATAACGGCTGCAATAACAGCATTTATCCACCTAGGCATGGAGTCAAACAGAGATTGTATGGCATGTACGGGGATCTCAGTCCATGCAGCGTCAACACTATACCACAGTTCATCGACAGTAGTGGATGGTGAGTGATGCCGTGCCAATCGCTCAGCAACCATTGAACACACGCTCTCAATTGGTGACAGATCAGGAGAACGTGCTGGCCAGGGTAACAGTCGAACCTGTTCTGCATCAAGGAAGCTCAGAACAGTACGGGTAACATGCGGTTGTGCATTATCCTGTTGAAACAAAGCATTAGTAGGGCCTCGAAGATAGGGCAGAGTCACGGGCCTTAACACATCGGAAATGTAACGGTTCTTGTTCAAAGTGCCGGTAATGCGAACAAGAGGTGATCGAGACGTATATCCAATGGCACTCCATACCATCACTCCAGCAGTTGGGCCAGAATGGCAATGTCCAATGCAAGCTGGCAATGCGCGTTCTCCACGATGCCTCAAAACACGGATGCGGCCATCATGGTCCTGTACACAGAACCGAGATTCATCTGTAAAGATGACGTGATGCCATTCCCGCGTCCAGGTTCGTCGCTGATCACACCATTGCAGGCGCTCCTGTCTGTGACGCAGCGTCAATTGTAGCCAAAGCCATGGTAGCCGTGCAGACAATCCATGCTGCTGTAACCGTCGTCGAACAGTTCGAGCAGAAACTTGTTGCCTTGCAAATGACTCCATTTCTCGACTCAGGGTTCGTGACGTGTCTGTACGATCCCTTGTGACCATGCTTATAAGATCTTCTCTGCTCTGCTGTAAGTCTATAAGTCTTCTCTGCTGTTAGTGATGGGAGGTCGCTGAGATCCTGCATGACGTTCCGTATGATTGTCCTGAATCCATCGATTTCATATTCTGCTAACAGTCATGAGGTCTCGACCGACGCGAGCAGCAATATTGCGGTACGATATACCTCAATCCCGGTAGGCTATAATCCTTCCTCGATCAAAGTCAGACACGTGCTGATAGGCATTTCTTTTTCTTACACGAGGCATTACAACAACTTTCTTTGCCGAAAACAACGTTGAAACGGAAATTGAGTATGAGAAAACTGCTGTCAAATCTCTGGTTTTATACACATTGTAGATGTCGCTACTGTCGCCTGCTTTGTATGAATGCGCTGAAAATCTAATCCTTTGCATATCACAGTAAGTTCTACCTGTCATGCAAATTTCACTTGTGTGGTGTACTGCTTTCCTGGTATAGCAATTTTAATGGCCAGTAGTTTAGTAAAATATTTTACTTTTTTGACCCTTTTAATGTTTGCAAAGCATTGGGAAAAATAATTTATTTGGTCTTTAATTTAGTGAAAAGCTAGTAGATAAATCTTCAGCACTTTAGGATTTAGTTTACTAGTGTATGCGTACGAGACTTTCATTTCTGCGTTTTATCTTGTAGTGATTAGAAATCCAAGCCAAGTTAAGAGTGACTTCATCTATTCATCTTCATATGAGAAGTGATTCCATAGTGTGCTCAACTAAATCACTAATTTATTTCAGAATTATCGCGGCAATGTTCTTGAAATAATACGAAAACTTATACAATATTTTATTTAAAAAGAAGCAATTCATCATATCAAAATACACACCATTCGTTGAGAATTTAGATATGAAAAGACGCCTAAATAATTCACCGAGATTTTCTTTGAAATAGTTTCTTGATAAAAGAAATTTTATGTGATACTTTCTACCGTTAATAAGCTTCACTGTATTTCAATGTATACCAAAAATCGCAATGTAAGAAGACCTCCAAAAATGACCTGAAAGAAGACCAGAAAAATGTATCATCGCTTATGTCATTTTAAAAACAATATTGTTAAAAGATATACCTTTCGCAGCGATATTGTTGGTATACAGTGTTAATATTATTAGATTTATACATGTATATATATAATAAAGATAAATTTAGATAAATATAGAGTGATCCGACATTCATCCTGGAATCCATTCACTAAAAGTCTTGAAGAAAACCTTGCAGCTTTTGCATTATGAAATATATACACATGTATAAAAGAGGTGCCGAGGAAAAAATTAGAGAACAATAGGAAAGTGAGAGCGAAAGAAAGTGTTTCATAATCTCGTTTTATTTCAATTTAAAAAAAGTTCAAATAATCAGAAGCGCTTCTTTGTGTGTCGTTAACAGCTACAAAGTGAGCGATAAATCACCAAAGGTGGGAAGAGGGGATACTATCCCTTGAAAGAAATGCAAAACAAGAAAGGGAACAAAAAAACGAAGTAAAAGAAGACTACATTCGTTCAATTATAATGATGATGATGATGATGTGGCGTGTGCCCGTTGGTTAATGGGATTGGAAATGAAATTTCTTGCCGAGTCCTGTAATTACTTGTGTGCGCTCTTGGAGCTCAGAGGGGCAATTACACAACGACAACTCCAAACAAGGGGATGGGGGCTCTCCTTCGCCAAAATATCCTCAAATAAAATGAGTAGATGAAGTTGGAAAAAAGAAAACCCCCAGACTTAAGGGACTTCTTGAACATAAATGCGCTTTCTGACTTTTAGACTCTAACAAAACTGTTTTCTTAGTTAGTTGGCTTTGCGGTCTTTTTTCTTTTCCCTTCCGCGCTTTTTGCTCTTTGCTTGATTGGTCTTCCAGGAATTTCATTTTCTCCTTTAATGTAAATTTTATGCTTTTCCGTGCGAAAAGAAAAGTTTTTCTCTATTTCTCTCGCTTATCATTGTTGTTTTTGCTGCCACTATTTTAAACGAAGTCGGGTAAAGCGAATGTAATCTTTTAATGATGAATTCTTACGTTTTCTCCGCTTATTTGAAAAAAGAACCAAACAAAATTCATGAAAGTTAATCAAATATTAGGCGCAAAGAGAAGTAGTGGTCAATAAGTCATAATCTTATTCCAAGAATACTTCTTACAAGACACGAGATGAAAATGACTCATTTGTAGCTAAGCACGCACTTCCCGCCCTAAGAAATATTAGTTGGTAGCTAAGAGTACTTCCATGGCTCGCCAGGGACACTTTTCCAAGCCTGAAGAGCAAATTAAGATTGTTTGAAAAAGCAAGATCAAATCACGGGAACGGTAATCACTTGTTAGATTTAATGACATGCCCTCGAGTGTTACGATTTCTCGATTTTGATTGACTTTGTATGTGAAAAAGAATGTAGCTAGTATTCATAATCACATGCTTATCAGATTAGCATTGATTTTAAACACTGTTTTCCCTTTCTCTTCATAATGCAAATCTCTATGGTTGGTATCCACATAAATAATTGCTTACAGTGAATATTCATCCGTTATTGTATACTGTATCGTAAATTAGCTCTCATAAAAATAAGAATTTCATGAACCCATATTAAAATCCATTTTCAGCTCAAATGTAAACATATACAGAAAAACTCCCAATAATTCCATATATGAAAAACTTCCAGTCAGCAGAACAAACAATTATGTAATTTATTAAAAGGTGTTAAAATCTCTCCTTAAAAATGTAATGAATGCATAAAGAGAGAAACATCTTTTTCATAATAGCAGAAATTGATTTATTTTAAGAAATTAAACAGTTTTGATTAAGCAGACAACATTCCTAATTTATTATTAAAATTATGTGTGTGTAATAATTAAATAAATAATCTATGAAAATGAAAATGTCAGATGCAAGATTCTTAAATTATTATGTAACTGTTGCTGATAATTTCTTCTATTCTCGAAAAGTTTGCTTGTAATAAATTAGCAAGTGTTTTTTAATTTAACTTTGATAATAGTTTTATCATATTGTCCAATATATTCTACTAATTGTGATTACTTATTTTACCCATATAACGATTAAAAATGAAAGAAAACTTCAAAATAATATGTTAATGAGCAGACACAAGTTGAATCTCAACAATATTCAATTAAGGACACGTTAACCAATTTCAATATCATCTGGATAAGTTACGTGTTATTAAAATGTTCGTATAATCGACTATAATCACGAATTAACATTTCGCGAGACCAATTTTTGAATTACTTAAAAATGTACGTACGGAATTACATCACAAATGCTCTTACAATGTGTCCCACTGATTGGCTTATCTGATTATTGAAGTCGGAAATAGAAAAAAATATTATAATGATTTTATTTTTGTATAAATAATTATACCAGATATTAAGGCCAAAAAGGCTAAAATGAACATTTCAAAGAATATTTTCTTGTGTTTAAACAATCATAATTTAAGCAAATGCTTAAGTTAGTAATAGTTTTTTAGGGGATTAATGGCTTGAAGCAAATTATTTAATTAAAAAAGAAATATGATTTTCACTGGACCTTCGCAATGTTTCCGTCTACCGATTGAAGACACTAAACACGGCCAAATGCCTCGTAATTTTTAACAACGCTCGAATGACCCTCGAACCCGAACAAGCACCCTTCCCTTCAATTCATTTCATATTAAAAAAAAACATTAAACTCTACGGGGAACTTATACATGAGTATTCTCAGCTTGATGATATTTAACCGAGTTAGATATCGGGTTTACTATATTCCACACTCGAGCGAAAGAGAGACTGACGCCTTTTTCAACAGAGTTACCCCGGGACAATCTTTTTGCACTGATATTGAAATATCATGAATTAATAAAAGAAAATAGGTAGATAGTTTTCTTATCTCTTTACGCTTATGACTTGAAAAGACGCAAGCTACAAATATAAAACACTTTATTAAAACTCTTGTTTATACTCCAGTTCAAAACATCAACAGCAAATAATTTATTATAGAACCAACATTCCCTTGACTTGGTGTTACGCTTCCCGCCTTGAAACATATAAAGTATTCTAGTATATTAAAATCAATAAAATGACTAGATATACATACATCAAGGGGTAGGTCAGAGTTTCCGAGTCGGCCACTAATATGAATGAGAACTTCATAAACTAGAAAAAGAGCCACATTACAGAGATTTGACTCTTAAAAGTTTTTATCTGCTAAAAGTGTTAACGAGAGAGAGAGAGAGAGAAGTGTTGGACCTGTACTACCCTTAAAATAAACTTTTTGGGTCTTACCAGTTCACTCATTTGAAGAGTACAACAGTGAACTCTGTGTCTTTAAAGTTATCAATAACTCTAATACCAATGAAAATACTATAATTAGCTTAAAATAAGAACAACTTATATTAAAATTATAATCATGGATAGAATTGAGAAACATTAATTTGTCCTTAACTTCCTCCTGAGAATGTTTTTCTCATTAGCCACTCTGTTAACCACAAGCATCTTTTACGAACTAGGCAGTGGTCAAATCGATGCAACAAATGCAGTAGAATCACAGTACAAAAAAAATGATCAATTTTAAAAGATAAGGGAAAAAATCACTTTTAGAACAAGCCTTAATAGGAGCTCCACTCTACAACTCAAGATTTAGAATTCTCAAGGACTTGGCAATTAGCGACACTCGTGACTTACTGCATAGTAAAGAAACTCTACACTGATTATATTTACTCATGGATCAAATATGGATATAACAGAACCAAATCCATCTTAGCTTGAAATCTGTGAAAGAACAGATTTCTTGGTTTAGTTTGGTTTCGCTTGTTTGTCACTCAATGACAATTTTTTGCAACTGAAGACTAATTATACCAGGACCTACGGTTTAAAGTAGATTCCAAGTCACTTTAAAGATCCAAACCCAAGTTGGGATTCGAATCCACCCAGACAGATCTCTTGGTAATCATGTAAGAATTTCCAGTTGCAAAATCAAAGTGGTCTTGCCTTAGATCCCAAGTTAAAACCTAATTCTTTATGGTTCCATTAAATAACTTGTTAAACGACACCTGATTATTTCTGGTCTTGACTGTTTGAAGAAGAGAAGATTTATTTGAGCTCCACTTGGAATGCTCCATACCACAAGCTCACAACTGGTTAATCAGCTGCACCTGAAGCACTTTTGCATTTTTTAAATAATCGGCACCAATTAGAATATCATCGATAAGGAAATTCACTTTTGCAGCCCTTATAGTCACGAGAAACTGTTCTCGTCGATTCACAATTTTTTAGCTCTCTCATTGTTAAGTTGGATACCAGCTTAGTACTGTAGGTGACTGTGAGGAATTCATGTACCTTTATCTTACAATCCCTATCTTTCCTAGTTATACAATTTAAGTCAGTTTGTAAGGGATTTATCTCTACCATTCTGTCCACCTTAACCCCATCGGTGGACATTACAATTTTGTTTTCTGAACCTCAGTAAAATACAAAACAATTCTCCTGCGGCATAGTTTAGTTTTTAAAAAGACATTTATCAAATACCCCAAAAAGGTGATGGCAGAAATAATAAATACTACGAGAAGTTTAGTTGACTAGCTTTCTTGCCTCAAAACGGCATGATGCGGCATTGAACACTTCGGAGTGCTAGGCTTAATTTCCATATGACCAAGTGCTTGTATACACCTAAAACTCCCGATAGAGTAAAGCTAGTTCCTTGTTTTTATCTATATTTTTTAATTGAGTAATCTTTCTATAGCCATAAAATGGGAATCTCTCAATTTTACACTAGCATCCACCGGAAGACTAACTTTACATTTACTTCATTCATCTCTATAATGAGTTTCAATAAAATGATTCTTACAAAAAAAAACAGCTTTTTCATCTGGATCTCTCTATGATTCGAAATGTTCAATTTCTCAAAAGTGTCTCATACTTTTATCTAGTTATTTCAAAACTAAGTCACACTGAACCACTGGACTGCTATTCACTTCCCCCCGAACAAAAAACCAAACACCGAGTTGTGGAAGAAAAACTTGAACCCGGTGGTTTCATCTTGCCATATTCTAAGAAGAGTTTAAGAAGCACTTGAGACCCCAATATATATTCATTTCCCCTGGTATATTAAAATTTTCATCTGCCAACTTTATGTTTATTCCAGATCATTTATTTCAAATTGTTGCGGGAGTACTTACATTGTAACAATCAGTTTAGTATCATACTTTCATTCTAGGTTTAGATATTATGAAACTAAATAACATTAATGATAAAGTAGATAAGTGGAGACACAATTTGTATGTTGTTGTCTGCAAAAGACGTAAGTGCTTCATTTTATTTAAACAATTTTGATAACATTATTAAGATAATTTATTTTTATATGATTATATCACTTTAAAGATTGGATTCTCCCCCCCCGAAATCTGTACCAATAGTCATATCATTAAGTGGAACAAACTGTCTTTGACCCCCGTTTTTGACATACACACATAGCGGTGCAGGGGAGCCCCGGATTGTACCTTTGGATTAACGGGCTTGGAATACTTATTCATTACAAAATGCCTAGTAATTTTGAACCATGGTCAAGTGACGATGCCACATCTGAGCTGGCACCCTCCTTATCACATCCACAATACACCAACGGAAGGACTTTGGACGTCATATATTAACGTGGACACGTCTCCAACCCACGGAGTTCCAACAACTGAGTGATGGAGAGTACAACGTTATAGTATAACAGCCTAAGACATTTGTATGTCCACTGCGTAAAAATATTTCAGGATGAACTTTTGTAGATAGCGAGCTATATATACATGTCACAAAGGAGGTAACCTGGAAAATTCATAAGCACCCACACCGACAAACATGCATGAGGAAGACAGTAGAGTGTCGTACATTTTCCGTAGTTCGACGGTGACAAAGATCAAACCCGGAACCTTACGTACTCAAGAGTGCAGTTTTACCAATAAACCATATTGCATTGTCTTGAAAGAGACCATTATGCTGGTCTTAGAGTAGATTTCAGTACCATGACTTAACACTCTAAAAATGTAACTGAAACTGAACACATTATCTGTATGTTTACTACATAATTTTCTATACTATCTATACCACGTATTTATTTATACCACGTATATAATTTTCTATACCACGTAATTTTCTATACTATCATACAAAGTAATAAGACTATATTACGATGAGAAATGCTAGCCAACAATAATCGTTCCCCTCTGTTCTTTTATAAACAATTCCATCCATAATTGTGTTGTTTTCAGACTAAGTATTCATCAATAAAGACGGCATAATGCTACTTCTAAGCACATTTTTGACATCCACCGCAATACTATTATCATGACTGTCTTTATTGCGATTATAATTGCCATGCTAATCATGCGTGAAAGCCAAATCATAATATCCATGCAAACAGTGGAATTATAGTTACTGAATTTCGAATGCTGCAATTTCAAAACGCATTGGCAGTAGTTATTCCTTTTTACTCGAAGCATAGCAAAATTTTATATGAAGAACCAACATTCAAATAAGATATATGGATGAGAAATTTACTCAAAGCAAACTCATCATTTTTGCACATAATAAAAGGATTTAATTTGTACTTGATTTATAAGTATGCACTGAATTGTTATCATATATATCATCCAAAATGCAGTCAGCTTACTGCAAATTTGATACGTATTGCGACATATTTTTCAGCAGTCATTTAGTCAAAGTCAAAGTGGCACAGATTTATTAGCAGTCTAATAAATGTGTGCCACTTTTTTACTCTTCTTTATTTAAAAAATGGATTTTCTTTATGTAAAACACATTTTTGATGTATAACTAATATTAGATAAAAGTTTAATAAGTTTGAAATATTTTTAAAACAAACAGAGAGAAGCTAATGAATGTAAAAATATTAATAATTTGCTTTTTGAAGAAATTACTTTCATTATCATAGATGAAAAGGGCAAATAAGCGACTAATTGAAGTGGGGATAAAAAGGATTTGCAATGGAATACCTACCAACTTGTTACTCGAATGGTAAAAAGTGAATTTTTTGAGAACTTTTTTTTGTTAATGTAATTCTACTAAAAACTAATATGCTGAGTCTAGGCTCATTGTGGTCAAAATATTTATGCTTTTTGGAATGGACAGTCACTAATTAGCTTCTACTAAACAACTGATGGTTGGGTTTTAGGGCACAATATCCAAAAGTAGGACAACTACTAAACAACTGAATATAGATGTTGTGTTTCTGCTTTCTGCATAAATACTTGCAGCAGATTTTCCAGATTTGTACTCTAGGGGGCTCACATTCTATCAAAAGTAATAACAAAAGGCAATAATAAGCAGTGGCCATTAAAAAGCCATTCAATAGCTTATAGTCGTTAGACTACCCACAACACAGAGTCAAATATATTTGAGTCTATATTCACTGAGGATGAAAGATAAGCGATAAATGCTTCAAATTTTTCTATTGTACTATGTAAAATAACATGTTACGTTAGCTTTCCAATAGGTGTTTTTATACAAAAAAATATGCATAAAAAGCGTAATGTTTTAACTACCTGTTTTGATTGAGTTTGAAACAGAAGCTTCATGGCTAAATAGAAATTTTTCTTTTATTTGGATTTAATACGAAGAAAATCAAATTATATTTAATTTTATTTTTTCACTCTTAGAAGACTGTCCCACGTTTAAGCGTAAGGAACTTAAAGTGAAATTGCTTACATAAAAAAAACTTCTATATATATATATATATATATATATATATATATATATATATATATATATATATATATATATATATATATATATATATATATATATATATATATATATATATATATATATATATATATATATATATATATATATATATTTATGTATATGTATATATATATTTATGTATATAAATATATATATATATATATATATATATATATATATATATATATATATATATATATATATATATATATATATATATATATATTTATATATATATATATATATTAAACTTAACTTACATGAATTACTGATGTAGTAGATGATACATGAAACAGAATTTCATCTTACTCCCATTTAAAAGTAACAAACTACAGTCCCATCCTGGTCTTCATTTTAAAGTTTCATGTTGTGATCGAAGTTTATGTGTAATTGTAATTGTCATAATGAGACAGTAAAATTATTTTTTACACCTTGTATAGAAAACACATTTTAACTAAATACTTATAATCATCACTTATATAAACTATATTTTGAAATAGGAATGACATCAATTATAATCTGCTTGATACCTCTTTGAACATTCATTTCAAAAAACATAAAAATGCTCTTTTAAATTTTGATACAAAACCCTTTTATTATTATGTTAAATAATATTTAATATGTTATCAACATTTAAGCCTCAAATAATACCCATTAGTGAAATAAATAACTTTTATAATTATAGTAAAAAGACATTATTTGCCAAAAAACTTCCTAAAGAAGTAGTAAAAAAATTATTTTACTATACATATTTAATAAATATAATTGTTCTTAGTTTTAATAATAGCTTGGAACATTTATTTGGGTAAGTATATATATATTTCTTCTACAATAGTATAATTGAAATAGTTTACATAAACAGTTTTTCTTTGAGTATAAATTTTAAAGTATTTCTTTATAACATTTTCCAAAGGTTACGTGTTAAATTTTATTGCATTTTATAGAATCAATTACATTATCAAAATTGATAATAACTGAAAAGTACACATGTTTCGAGGTAATATAAAAAATAATAATTCAATTATCATATACGCGTAAACTGTGAGAAATATTAGAAAATTTAAATTTTTTATCTTTCAATAAAATATATTTAGAAGCACATGCAATGCAACTTATATGAAATTATTTTATTTATTTGAAAAATGCACTGATGTTTTGTTCAAACAAATTGCCGAAGCGAATTGGGTTTGCTTTTCCAATTAGATAAATGCATTTAGTTTTTCCTTCTTTACTATGTACAAAATAGTTTTATCGTATTGTTATGTTTTTTTCTTTGGAATGATGAATTTAAATTTATGTTATACATGAAGTTATACAGCTGAAAATATTTATATATGTTATTTTTCTCTTCCATTTAAACTGTTGCTTCATTTAACAAATGCAATTACAGAACAAAATGTATACTAAAATCTTGAAATACAAGTGGAAAATTAAATTATTATATAAATTTTTAAGCCAATAAATCTTGCCATTAAGAAATTCGAATATACTTTGAAGAGCATTGAGAAGAGTTCCTAAAATATTTATGAAGTGTTGGGAATATGTTAAAGTAAAAAGAAAATTTGCTACTAATATCAACACTAGAAAAATTTTACTAATAAATTATACATGTTTAACATCACCATTACAATAATTACGCAGTTTTAAAACCAAAACATTTTAAAACTTTTAAGCAGTTTTGTCTTTTGATTATTTATTATTTAACATACACACACGATAAAACATGTCATCTATGGTTATCATTATTTTTAATAACCAGCTAAAGTATTAAAGTTATATGTTATATAATTGATCAATGTTTGTGTGTTAGGGAAATGTTTGCGTTAAAGGATATTATTATCATTATGTAAACTTTTTGGATTTTCATGACATTCCCTAAAATGTTCATATCTTTAAAGTTAAGAATCTCATAAATTAAGAATTAGTGGATACAGGCTCTGCATATTAATAAAGGGATTGCTTTTAATAACATTATCGACAACACTTTTGAATTAAACTTATATATTTATTGACATAGTCTAAATGTACATAGGGCAAAATACACAAAGATACTATGGTGTTTGAGTGCATAATGAATGAACAATTTTCTATGTATATCAAATGTCTCCGTGGATAAAAAGGAATTTATATATACTAGATATGATTTTATAGTTCCGTTTATAATCAAATTTATTCTGTTTTGTAACATCATGAAGAAACAGAAAAGATACAAAATGTAATTACTTAAAATTCATGCTTATTATTAGATTAAAATTGTTTGTACATCATTTCCTTATTTTCTCTATTTGAGAAAATTTAAGGAAAAATTTCTGATTTTTTTTTATAGAAGAACAAATTCTAGAATAAAGACATTTTTACAAGATTTTGTTCCATCCCTTTTTACTTATGTAATAAAATACAATGAAATCTTAAGAAGTCAAGTTTTTTTGTTAGTTAAATAGGCACATACAAAGTACAGAGGAGATAAACGCAATTTTCAATTTAGAAAGCAGTGAACCTTTCTTTTCAGCAATAGGTCGAATATGACATGTAAAAAAGTCTTTTGATTTTTCAAGAAAGACAGGAGCTTCTGCTTAAATTGCTTTAAAAATGAACCATAGTAAAGATATGCAAGAGAATTCCTTTGTGTGATTAAAAAAGGAGATTCATTTTAAACACCTATCAAATGGTTCCTAGAAATCTTCCTCGTTCAGATAATAGCATTTAAAAGAAACATTAAATACCTCAATATTTATTTTTCATTCACAGACAAAATCCATATTTCTTTAAAAGTTAAGGATTAAACTCTCATTTTGTCAGCTCGTGAGCAATTTGATTCCATTTACATATAAACTGTTGTAAATAAAGATGTATATGCATGCAGAATGGCTTAACATCGTGTTATCAAACGAACAGCCGCTCTATTTACTGTAACATGCTGGTCATTTCCATGTTTTGAAACATTGTGGAGAACTAATATTTCCAACGTGCTATCGGCAATGTGAGCATCACAATATTCAAATTGCATGCGATAACATCATTGTCACTTCATAGGTGGCCAAAGCTATGGCTCTAGAGTTGACAGTTTAAGCTGCTGTAACCTTCGTTGAACTGCTCGCGTAGACACTTGTAGTCTTGCAGATAATCCCATTTCTTGACTAAAATCTCGTTACGAAGCATTAAGGCTGTGGAGGCAGCATATCTGCCTTCTTCGGTGATCTCTAGCTGTTGATATTCAGTATGGTGTTCTAAATGACTGTCTTGCACTCGTAAAGAATTCAGTGTTACCAGCACTTAAGTGTCAAATCACTTGTTTGCGGAATTAAATATGTTTTTTTGGTATTTCATTGTTGTTGTTGTTGTCGTGTCCTAGATAGTGCCGAAAGTTTTCTGTATGAGGGCCGGCAGTTCCGGAGCTTGGAGACTGTAGAGAATCTCTTGAGGTGGTCCGCCAAGTTGAAACAGGGATCTAATGATTGCTTGACAGTCAAGAATAGGGTCTGGTGAAAGTTCAGAATCTGGACAGTTTCTGCAGGATGTATAGGATCTTGTGTTATCAGGTGCTATTTTCATGCCTTTGAAATGGCCTGTTCGAAGTCTGGCTATTATTGAAGGTAGATTTCTGGGGCAATTAAGGTCTGGGATGGATGGCTTACTGAATTGTTATTTTTAAATTCTACTTCGGGCGGCTGCGTTAGCATCAACGAAAGTTACTGTGCTGGGCTGGTCCAAATCACGAGCTTCCTTTGCAAGGATGTCAGCACACTCATTCCCTTCAGTACCAACATGGGCAGGAATCCGTTGGAGTGTGCATTGCTTGTTAATTTGGCAGAGAAGAGCATTAATGTCTTGAGTTATTGTATTTTTACCATTGCATATGGCTTCTAATGCGGATTGGTATTTCATTGTGAAATAAATATTTGATTCCTGTACGACTCATTTCACCACTGTTTTAAAAGGTAAATTTTAATCCTTAAATGTTATTTGAGTTTTAAGACGTGAACGACTTTAATTTCACTCCGCTTTAATGGAATTCCCCCGATTGATCACATATGGATTCAACATTCAGAAAATAGTCATGGGACCTTGATCGAGACATGATGAACAAATTTTTGATATTTTAAAGCATAATCTCATTTGGCTACAATTTTACCTCTATCAAATTTAGAAAATTGCTGATAAGAATTCCGCCATCTTTTACAAGGCATTACAACAACTTTTCCTCAAGCAACAGCATTCAAATACAATTTGTGTATGAGAAGCTCGTTGAAAAATGTATTCTTTTAAGCACATTGTAAGCATTGCTACCACCCACTATTTTACATGAAGGCGTTGAAAAACTCCTCATTTGCATATCACTGTCATGTTCGTTGCATGTATGTAGCATTTTTAATGGCCAGTTCTTTTTTAGTTTGTTATAAAAATTCCTCAATAAAACTTATGAAAACAATTAATTACCTATACTTCTAAAATTTAAGTGCATAAATTTACTACGATATTCAAAATTTCAATTTTAATTAAAATGAAATAAATTTTTTCTGGAAAATTTTTTTTTGAATCTACAGAAACTTTATACTCATTTCAATGCTCACATTATTATTGAATTCTAATTTTTGAATTAAGGAATTTAATTCCATCAATAAAAGTGTATTTAGTAGCATTAAACACACTTTAATATTAAAATATAACAACGTATAATCATAAATTTTTGGGAATAATTCAAAATAAAACTGTATTATCATGCACTAATCACACACACACACACACACACACATACACACACACACACACACACATATATATATATATATATATATATATATATACATATATATATATATATATATATATATATGAACATGATATATCATAAGAAATTTAATAGCTGAAAAACATTATTGGTTTTAAAATATATAAATGAGAAAACGTTGAAATTAAATAAGATCTGGAAGTTTTTCTAAAAGCTATGACGAAGAAAATGAAGATTCAAAGATGGAATTATGTGTTTTTTACCTCTTGAGACCAAACGTACTATTTATGTATAAATATAATTTATCTAACTCTTTTATATACTGACACCTCACACACAACTTCAATAAATACTTTTGTCTACTTAGATTACATTCACATTTCCGATTCTTGTTCAATCATACATTTTAACATTACGTTTTGAAATTGTTGTTGTTATTTAAGCATTCATTCCATATAAGATAGAAATAAACATATATGTGTCTAAAAATTAAATAAGTCTCTGAGGATCTTCTTCTTTATGGGGGGGGGAGGTAAGGATGAAAGCTACTTAAATTTTTTAAATGTTAATGCATTTTTGAGTTATTTATGAATAAAGAAGTAGCTATTTATTGTAAATAATTCACACATGCTTTTTACATGAGAACAATTGAGATGAACAAAATTTATCTTTGTATGGTAAAATTATTTACTATTGATTTGTGAAAACTCGCTTAATGTTAAATGTGAGAAATGAAAGATAACTCAAAAATTTGACGTTGATATTTAACATATATTTTTATTTTACTTAAATTAGTTATCCGTTTTTTGGTTTTTCATTGCTTGATTGTGAAATATGATATCAAATTTAAATTCTTAAGTCACTTTTATATTATTGACATTATAAAGTATGCTTCATTTTCTTTTATTCTTAAGATCTCGAAGAAAAGAATAGAAAGAATATAATTATTTTTATACATAACAAAATAAATACTTTGTTTATGGTATTATACTCATTATTTAAAGGTTATTATTTTTTCATAAAAAACATACAATATGATACAATTTTTAAGTGATATATGCGATCACATGTTGAAGTTTAATTTATATAGACTATATAAGGATGTTGTTACTAATAATCCATTCTCTTAATTCATTTTTTCTAATGAAAAAAAAAACGTTACTGTTCAATACTCCTAGGAACCAAAAGAAAACACAGAGGAATTTGAATAAGAGCCGGCGTATAGGAAAAAGACAGAAGGCACTGAAAAAATAAAACGAGAAGAAAACGGAGTCTCAAAATACCCAAGAGTTGGTTTCCCAAGAGTGTTGTAACACAGTAATTGTGTAGTGGAGTTTTCTTGTTACTCCTTGGACCAACTTGCGAAAACAGTGGTTTCAAGCTTCCCGCTTACATTCCTTTATTGCAGGTGGGAGTTCAAACCCTCTTCCACTGTGAAGGTTTAACAATCAACAGTAGACCAAACTTTACCGAACGATCTTTTGCCGAACCTGTTGGGCTTTAAGAGCACTTTATATTGTTTTATATCTAAAGCGTAAACTTCTGCCAGTGTTGTTTCGATTTAGAAACCGTTAGCTTTTTTGTTATTTTTAAACTTCCTTCTTTTTCTTCTTCTCATATTTTCTACTTTGGAAAAGGAAAGTTAGTTCATCTTGAAAAACGATAAGGGAATACTTGAAACAAATATTCTTCCTGCTTTGTCGGTGGAATCCCAGGTATATGATAAATAGTGTTTCCCAAAATACATAGATTGAAAAAAAATTAATACGCTTTTTTGAAACAAATATCAATGCTTTTTCTACTCCCTTGAAAGATAGAAAACACAATATTTTAAAAAAATGAAGGTGCATTGCTTATGGTTTGAACCCCTTTATTTAATATCTAAAATTTTTGAAAGCATTCTTATAAGCACTTTAATAAGAATTTGAAGCAATTTTTTACATATTTAAAATACAAAACTTATTTAAATTATCATAAATAATGCGAGAGTAAAAGATTTTGAAAGGTTACATGCTGTGATTATTAAGAATTTCAATTCAACAATAATCTCTTGTGTTTTATTATTTGAATTCCTATTAACTACCTCAATAATATTGAATGACAAAGGGTATGAGTTTCAAGAATATTAACAGTAATTTTAAGTATTTAAGAAAAGATAAGATTATTGTAATGGTATTATTTTATTTATTGTTTGATTACCCCATTAAAAGGCTGTACGATTCCTAACAAGCTTTAAGCTTATTTAGTACACGTGTATTTTATTTACAACTTATTTTTTGCTTTTTTAATAGTTTATTTCTTTTAACTGTTTGTTTCAAAGCTAGAGGATTTTAATTGAGATCTGTAATATAATAGAACTCAAAGTCTAAATTATATTTCAATTTTCTTTCTAACTGATTTCCCTTTTTGAATGATGACAAAGCAGTGTTTTAAGTGCCTACGAATTTTATTTTTAGTTAGAATACTAAAAATGTCTTTTAATCCCATTGTACTTATTATATTGGATTGAATAAATTAGAAAATGTTATTCTAGAATGAATAAAAAGAATTTTGATACATTTATTGAAAGAGAAAAAAATGAGAGATTAATCTAAAGTAGAATAATAAAATGTTTCATATGTCATTTTATTTATTTTGTATTCACTTTTCAAAGACTTACTTTATTGCATTCTAGATATTTCTACAACTTATAATTGCTGATTTCTACCAATCAGTTTTTTACATTGTTCTTTTTTATTACAGTGGTGTTGAAATATTTAGAAATAAACTAAGTTACGGAATAGGAATTTTTATAACTCATACCATTTTTACCAAGAAATAATGATTGTCATAAGATTAAATTAACATTAATTTGAGTTTGATTTGTAACAACATTTTAATTGGTATTTTTTCAAAAGTGCATCATAATTCTTTTTATGATTTTTCTAATTGATTTATCTTTTTCTTAATAATAATTTTCTTTTAAAAATGATGTGGTTATTTCAATAATTCACAGGAATTAACCTTGAGAAATACTCGCATTAAGAAACTTCTATTCCTTACTCGGTCCTAGCTTCATGTTTCACGATGTTAGACCACTTTCTTAAATTTAAAGATACCTTAAAAATAATATAAAATTTTTTTTAATTACTAATGAAATAAGTATGTGAAGCAGTCTTTTGATTTAATCTTGTTCTTTACTGATATTTATAAATAATCCGTGTTTTTAACTAATCAGAAGAAATTTCGTTTTCTTGCAACATTTCTGCAGTCAGCTTAGTTTACCTATTCGACACTTATGAAAAATTAAAAAAATAATTAAGAAGGATATTCCTGTAATTTAAATGTAAATTAAATATTTCACACTTTCGATGCATGATTTTGATATAAATTTTGGGTATTAATTTGACTTTTCTATTTTACTTATATTTTTTAATAAACAAAAGTTCAATAAATAATAATTCACTATTCATAAAACAACTGAAATTTTACTTTATTGTTAAAATATATAGCTTACTATTAAAAAAATATGCAATATCAAAGGAAAATTGTCAGATAAATTATTATATGAAACAATAGTTTTAATTATTTAAACTTAGTTTTGGTGTTTGTAAACTCTATAAAGGATGCGTGACATAAAGTTTAATTATTTCAACTGTTTTGCTATTTATGCTTACTAATAAACTTCTTTCATTCGGTAAGAAATGTATCTATTATCATTTTATAATATTATGATTTTTTTCTTTGAGTTCATATGAATAGATTTTTTCATTTATCAAAGTTATTTAATATTTTTTAAGTTACATATATATGCATTGTAAAAAATTCAATTATTGAAGTCTTTTTTGTAATATCACTCAGAAAGTTACTAAATACCTATAGATTTAACATGAAAAATAGTTTTTCACACACACATTCAAATATAGTGTACGTAATTTTATTGATGTGGATTATGCTTTTTTTTAGTTTAGAGTATTCCCCCTCACACCAAATAGATTTGTATACTGTTAAGAAAGTCATTATAATTTTCATACCTTTAATAATTTTCAGGCCACATTGTATAAAATCTAAACATTAATTTAACGTATAATTCTAAATATAGTATCTAGTCTGACTCTCTCTCTTCAAAATTTTTTCATTATAAAATTATGGGAAAAGTGTGATTTATAAAATTATTTTGAACTTACTCATACGCGCGTATGCATTATATATATATATATATATATATATATATATATATATATATATATATATATATATATATATATATATATAATATATATTATATATATATATATATATATATACATTATATATATATATATATATATATATATATATAATATATATATATATATGTATATATATATATATAATATATATATACATATATATATATATATATATATATATATATATATATATATATATATATATATATATATATATATATATATATATATATATATATATATATATATATATATATATATATATGTATATATATATATATATAATATATATATATATATATATATATATATATATATATATATATATATATATATATATATATATATATATATATATATATATATATATATATATGTAGGTAGGTAGATAGACATAAGTTTTGTTACAAACATTAATTAGACAAGATTATTAGTTTATTAAATATTTCAGCAGCAGTCCCTGTAGAGACAATGAATTCCCTTTTTTATCTTATGTCATCAGACAGCAGAAGGGGAAAAATACCAATATCACAGAAAATCAAGATTATGAATGTCAAAAAATAAGGGACCTTTTTAAATCTTAAATTTAATAATACATTGAAATAGATTTTTACTTTGGTAAACTATCAATACATAATATTCATATTAATGACCAAGAATTTTTAATTTTAAATAATAGAGAAAATAATACTTTAAAGAAAATTTTCTGGTTCTTTAAAGAAGTTTAGAAAAATTCTTTAAAGAAAATTCAACCACTAAAAAAAAGAAATCAAGATTCCCTTTGCACACACACACAATATATAGTGATAACTCTTATTATTAATCAACAAAATAAACGGTATTGCATTCACAATATCCATTGAAAATTATAATTAACAATTCTCTATTTTATTCAAAAGTAAAGTTGCTGCAAAAAGTACAGTATTTCTTGTCGTTCAATCTCTTATTATTATAGTCAACATAACTTTTCATACGAATAATGAAATATAGAAAACTTAACCTTTTCTACCGGCTTTTTAAAAACTTAATTTTAAAAGCAATTTTTTGATCTGATATAGCCTTTTCAAATTACCCTCTTCTGCAATTTACAATCAACTTAACAACTAATTTTCGGGCATCAGTTTATAATCGAAAAAATAATCAACCTAGCTCAGATCAAGACTCATATTTGAAATAGAAACTGAAAATATAGAACAACTATAAAAGAAGACAACTCACTTTCAACTGTACAACAGCTCTCAGTAGCCTTACATAATATAATCTTTATAACTAATCAATTGTTCTGCAATATATATATATATATATATATATATATATATATATATATATATATATATATATATATATATATATATATATATATATATATATATATATATTGATTCTGAATTGTTTTTACATATTAAGAGGGGTGATAGTATCCAAACAAACAATAATTACATAGGAACACAGGGTCGCATTCCACTCTGAGAGGCAAGAAAGAGGTATTCGCACCTGAACTTATAATAGTGTTGGATATGCGAATGAATGAATTATGAATATAATATGAATAATACCAAAAATTTCACAATCATATTTATTGTTTAGTAAAACAAACTCACAGCAAATGCTCAAAATGCCGACTGCGTGTGTCGTCGCACAGTTGACACCGGCGATGGAAAGACTGGCTCACCCTCTCAAAGATCCCTGGTATCATATTAATTTTGCCAGTTCAACAACGATTATAGCCACGAGATCATCAACTGAATCCCCAGGTGTCTCGTACACTAAAGAATTCATGTGCTTCTTGAAGAAAAAGTCCAAGGGGTTGAGGTCCGGTGAGCGAGGAGGCCAAGTCACTGGTCCACAATGTCCAATCGATCATGCGAGGTATGTGACATTCAAAAAATTACGTACAGTGATGGGAAAATGTGCTGGGGATCCATCATGCATAAACTACATGTTTCTCAGGATGGGGAGTGGAACAGCCTGCAATAAACTGGGAAGCATTTTGTTCCAAGAAGACACGGTATGTTGGGTCGGTCAAACGGTTTGGCATGATGTAAGGGCCTACCAGATAACCACCAAGGATACCTGTTCAGATGTTCATGGAAAATTTCTGCTGGTGTCTACGAGGGTTTGTACAGTGAGGATTGTTGTCAGATCAAACATGTTGATTGTGCGTGTCGAAAATGCATTCTCTACTGAATGTTGCCGCATCACTAAATAATACTAATGCAGGAAATCGTAGATTGTTATTCATCGTCCTTAGCATCTATTGCACAAAATCTTCCGGCAAGGATAATCATTTTTTTGCAAAGATTGTACTTTTTGCACGTGGTAGGGGTGCAGGTGTTCCTCGTGTAAAATACGCGACAACGCTGGTTAAGAAATACCCATTTCGTAAGCCATCCCTTGTTTTCTTTTGAAAGGAGCTACTTTAATTACATTTTGCGAACGTCCTGCATTGCTGTTTGAGATGGCAAACGAACCGCTTTCTCGCAGTCGTCGATAAACACTGGAAAAAATAAGATGACTTGGAATACGACGAATTGGAAATCGCTGCTTATAAAATCTTCGTGCTTCCCTTCCATTCCCTTTTGCTTCACTGTATATGAGGTGCATAACATCAAATTCTACATACGTGTACGCCACCATAGCATTCACGAAAATTTTCGGACGATGTTATCCAGATAATACTTGAAGCGATGATGTTGCGCCGTTTTTAAAGGACAACGTCCACTTACATTGGCTTTCTCCCGTAACCAATAAAAACAAAATGCTGCTTCCTTTCTGTCAAAATTAGCATACGAGAAATTCGTGATAGATTCTTGATACTTTCCTACTTTACTCTTTTCTGCTTCTCAGAGTGGAATGCGACCCTATGTTTTCCCATTCACATTAATATAATTAATTGTATATTCTTTATAGAGTCAATAAAACAATTTTCTGGAAAGCGCCTTCATTTGAGTTACGAATTTTTCAGTAGTATTTTTTGAATATGAAATTTTAATCAACCCATTATACTGACAGTGCTAACATATATATAAATCTTATTAATTTCTTCTGGGTGTTACAATTTCACTAAAAAGCATATTCTCACATAAAACTGAAATTTATTAGTTACTTAAATTTTTGTAAAACATTTCATAATTTACTTTTAGTGACTTTCTTTTTTACTTAAAATAATCGGTAATATAAATTTAATTAAAATAACGTATAAGGGAACTATTTATTAACATTTGCTGAATCCATCATTATCTCAAAACATTTATTTAAATTATGATAAATTAATTATAAGTAATCAGGTTTCCTTTACATTTCAAAAAGTAAAAAACTATCCTTTAAGCTCTTGTAAACATTTATTAAAAACTGATTAGTTAGTTTAAAGTGTCAAATAGATATTTTATTGAACATATTGGTTAGGAGACCAAAGTTAATAAAAAAATTTCTACCCTCTAAAAATATGTCAAAGCAATATTTTTATATATATAAATTCAACAATATCTTTTTCACATGCTTGATATTTTTATTTAGCACATTAGCCATAGTAACATATTTTAGTTAAATGTTCTATCTATTAAGCTTGAATGGTTATTAGTAAATTTTGTGCTGTATTTTTAATAGTTTAATTCTAATTGTTAGATTTTTTCAGAATCTTGAATTTTGGGCATTAGATGCTTAAAAAATATTTTTACACAACACTTTGTAGAAAACTTAGAGCTTAAAAATGACGTAAATTTTTTATTTAGTTCTAAAAATTTTATGAGAATAAAGTTAAAATAATATATATTTTCACATAGAATCTTTTTTTTAATTTTATCCAAATAGTGCACAAAAGACTTTTATTATGATATAAAAATGATTCTAGAAGCTGTGTAACAAAATCCAGAAATCTGTATCTAGTTAAGTTAAATCAGAGTGGAACTGAACTAGCGAACGCGCGCGAAAGTGAATTAGTTCTTTTCTGATATCATCTAGGTTCTTAATGTAAATTCGCTGTATGTACTTGCCGAAATAGGTTGAGGAAAGTGGATTAATTCCATTACTTTATAACGACGTAGTGGTAGCAGATGTTTTCCGAGTTTGAAAAAGACTGTCATCTAACCACCGCCGACTCAGGAAAGACTTCTTATTATTCATAGCGCTGCAACGTTTTACGATACAGGGCAGCTTTTTTTTTTCCGTTCACCCAACCCCGACATTGAAGGTAATTTACTTACAACACCCTTCAAGCAAATGGTGGACTGCAGCTGCCTTTGGGGACATATATACGGAACCTATTGGCTTTGAAAGGGAACTGTTTACCTGAAGGCTATTCCGGTAGTATGCCACTTGATGAAATGGAATTTGATGCTATAAAAAGTGGGGATTTGAGCCATTTTCCCGATGAGTAGCACTGTGTCGATATTTTCCTACCGGAACATCAATTCCATTATAATTTCATCGAAGAAATTCTTCCAAAAATTTGAAATAATAAGTATTGTAATAATAATTTTAGAATATAACTGAAGTATATCTATATAGTTCAGTGATTCATTTTTTGCAGTGGAAATATTTGATTAAAACTAAAATGTATTTCACATTCCCAATAAGAATAATCAAGGCCTATATGTTTTTGTAATACCATTCTCGATATAAAATGTTTTTCCTCATTTATTAAAAATACTGTTTCAGTTATATATTTATATATAGTATTTTCTTGTTTCAAATAAATCAAAAATATTTTGTTTGACAGATATTTCTCTTAATAGTACACAAATACTTTTAAATAATTTTCTTGAATTATAAAAGTGAATTTCACTATTTATGTAAGTAAGCTACGTAAGTTAAAGAAAATTTATGGCATTGTTAAAGTAATTTCAAATGATGAAATAATTTCATATAAAATACCCTTTTAAAAGTTCAAAAATAATAAAGTATGCATACATATATCCGCAATTTCTGAACACAACATGTTAATTATTAGACAATTTCATCGAAGGAATTCTTTTATTAACTAAATAATTAAACAAAATCTATCCAACTAGTTAAATTATTCAAAAGAAAATTACTATTTTAATTAAACTTCTTTAAAAGAACAGTTTTATAACTTTGAACGTTTTTCAGAAATTTCATTGAATTGTCTCCTATTACAAATAACTTTACGTCTTATTCTCTAAATTTTGAAAATCACAGGAATTTTAAATATTAGACACAAATACTGCAAAAACATTCTCACTATGACAAAAATAGAGGATTGTTAAAATCAACATCATTGGAATCTTTTGTTTAACTTCAAACTATAAATCTTTTTACATTTTAATCCTTTTATTGTTGAAAATCTTGCATAACGATGCATTAGTTTTATATAATTAATTGTGATTACGTTAACAAAATATTTGCAAACAGAAGCAAATTTGTAGAAACGTTCAACAATGGAAAAATAATGAGGAAATTTATAAAATTTTAACAGTCACTGAGATACTTTCACGAGTCATGCACAATTCTTGTTTATGATAGGGATACAACCTTTAAATTTTTTTAATAAATTCCATGTATTACTGAATTTTGAAACATTTTATGAATTCAACACCAAACATATGACATTTTATTATTATTTAGTCATCATTTAATTATCAGTTTTCATAGAATCGTTATAAAGAAATACTAAAACCACCTCAATAATACTCGAAAAAATTTTAATAAAATTAATTATAATTTAAATTAAAATCCATATTGAATTTCTTTTTAATTAAATTTTAATTCACTTTCATTGTGATCATTTTTTATAACTTACATTTTAATATTTTTTATCAGTGTGATATCTTGGTAATCCTATCTATCTGTTATCAAAGTTAAAATTCGTGATTCTAATTATATCTGTTAATATTATAATGAACTAACTTACATGATATCTTTATCTTGAATGTACGTTTTTATCTAAGGTGTTTCAATTCCTTTTTATTATCAAATTTTTCATTATTTTTTAGTTAATATTGTGGAACAATTTAAAATGTTCCTAATATTTGAGGAGTTACTAGATGCTTCTCAGTTGTTTATTTTATCCTATTTTCCCTGTAATTGTCTTTGAACTTATCTAAATATATCTCAAAATCATTGAATATACATTACTATTCATCTATGTGAGATTAAAAATTGTTGATTCGATACTGATCAAGGTTATTTTGGATATTTTGATTTCAGTTCCTCTAAAAATCTCCCATGTCAATGATAGTCGAATCTTAACGGTATCATGATGACATTGCTCATTTCTGTGTCCCATAAATTATATATTCGATTCTAATATTGGACATAATTTTCCTTCAGAATTTTCAGCTGTTTACCAATTGAGTTTAGTGGAATAAAGGGATATAGAATGTCAATATTCATCTCATGGTGAAATCAAAAGTTATAGATTCAACACTAATTTATATTACTCTAATGAAATAAACTATAAATATGTACACAGATATAAGATGATTTTATCTTTTAATACATTTTTAGGACGTAAAATAAAATTTTTGCTTAGTAAAGAAATTTGCCTACCTGAAAAGATATACATATTAAGGCAAAAGCTGAAAATATAAATGCTCAAATTTTTTTAAACAAAACAGTAAGATAATTTGATAATTTCAATTGATTCTGCTATACAAATTATTGTAATGGTTTGAAGACCAAACTGATAATATAGCAGCAAGTTATTGTTTAGACTTTTAATTTTATACAGAAAAATGGAAATGAGAAAAGTACTTTAAGAGATGAAACAATTCAGAAGTCTGTTATTCCTTATATAATTTCAGTTAAGAACTACTCTTGTTACATTCTCTTTAAGAACCAATAAGTACTGCAAGAATTTATTCAATAAAATAATGATATAGAAAAAAATAATTCTATGAACTAAATTATTTGATTAAATTTAGTTACATTTTATAATACATTTTATAAATGAGTTTAATTAAAAAATCGAAAATACACGTTGAAAGCATTCGTAACGTACAAACCTTGTACAAATTAAAAATATGCGTTAAAATCAGGAATTTTATATTATTTCATAAAAAAGATTCCTTTTCTATAATATAATTTAAAAATAAGCCATTTAACAATAGAAAAGAAAATTTTAATTTTTAATTATAATGTACTTATAATATACAAGCATTTATGCGTTAACGAATTTGTAAAGAAGGTATATATAATGAATTGAATAAAACATTTGTCATTGTGTGCTTAAATAAATAATTTCCAAAGCAAAAAATTCTCAAAATATCATCTGTCTCCTATTATGAAACTCATTCTAATAAAATTTCATTTCACTTTTTCATTAAAATATTCCTCTTTGTTTCTTTATTTTATATCCTCATTTAATTTTTCACTAAAAAATTCTTTTGTCTTGTTCATTAACATTTATGATCAATAAAATATTTCACATAAATCTAATTATACTTCATAATACATTCAGAAATTAAAATAAACTATTTATATCGGGTTCTTTTTTTTGTCACTTTTAATTAAGATAAATATTCAAATAGACTTATTACGAAAAAATTCCATCATAATTATTAAGAGTTTTTAAAATATTCCAAAAAATATTTAAAGCTCTTTCTCATTTGCTTAAAAATTATATCCATTCATTTAAAATAATCATATACTGTAATAATTTTATTTTGTATGTGTGCCTAAGAATCATTTATTACACATTTTTAAATTCTTGCCCTTAGGAACCATAATATTTAAATAATATTTCACTCTTTAAAAATATTTCCTAATTCCACTGAAATCAATATTACAAATTCTTCAAGAGCCAAAGTGAAACTGAATTATGCATGACCTTATGCATTTACAAACACTCTTCATTTTCTCCTCTCACCTTTATTCTTCAAATAAAATTCTTTTCTTGAACATATTACACCTATCCGAATATAAATCCTTCTTAGATCTGGAAAAAAAGTGGAAAAAAGCTATTACAAAAACATTCTCTTAGAAAAAGACGTCATCCGAAAAATCCAAACCAAAAGGAGAAAAAATAATTTACTTTCGCGCTTTCTCTATTTTCCAAAATACATTATTTGTTGTCGAAAGTCTCGAAAATAAAACAAATACAGAAATTCGGATTATTCGGGAAACGATTTGATTGCTGGTTCCGAAAGCAAATATAGAAGAATAAAAGTTTCGGAATATTGGTTTCTGTAGGTTTAAGTGTTTGAAGAATCATTTCACCTCTAAAAGCAATTACAAAATGCTTCAGTATTAGATTAAAATAGATCTGCTATCGTAATTTCACCTCTTTTTTTTTCATTTCTTCCCATTTTAAGCTTAATGGAGTCAAATATATGTTTTTTCTTCTTTCGCAATTCCCATTTCTCGTTTCAGTACAAGATATTGAAAGTCATAGCTTAAGCGTGGAATTTAAGCAAAATTGGTTTGTTGAGATAAATGGCAAGACGCGTCTCGCGCTTTGAATATAAAGTGCATTTGGCGACAAATTCAGCGTTATCGGAAGAATTAAAGAATGGAATTTTCTCGAATACTCTTCGTTTAGCGTTAAATCTTCCGAAGAATTCATTTAAACTTTGTATAAAAATACTAAGTACTTGTGAAACAGTTTATTTACTCGAAGTTGTGAGAGAAAGTAATATAAATGTTGATTTTTAAATATCTATGCTTTTACTGTTAAATTTAACAGAAAATTCTAAAAAGCGTTTTGTGATTTAAATGAGGAATAATATCAAAAACAGTTGGTGTTAATATTAATTGAGGTTTAATTTGATTTGATATGAGTTGCACTTTTCCACTTTACACTTTGTATTTAATATTGATCAACATTTTAGGGATACATTCTTCATTGCTATAAAATTTATTTGGGTTAAGAAAGTAAATAATTTTGCATAGTTTTAATAAAAATAGACTTCTTTTCCTAAATAATTGAGTATTTATTGTTTTAATTTTAACCAATCAATAGTATATTAAAATATTATTATTCTTCAACAGATTATTTAATATTATTTTTAAAAATTTTGATTAAAACACTATGGTTATATAATCATATCAGCAATTACTTCATCCCTTTATAAAATTACCCGCTTTTAAAAAAATTCCAATAGTATATTTATTTAACTTAATTGCTATATAAGTTTCAGTTCTTCTAGTTATATTTATTCTTTAAATTTACATCGTGAAATGAGCTCCATACTTTTAATATCTAATTAAATTTTACAAACAAAGCTGTTTATAAATGACGAAATAGTCAATTTATTTTAGTAAATCGGTATCACTTTCGTAAAATATACTATGATAAGAAATTATGCAAAAAATATTTTTATCTATAACTTTTGCATTCCATATGAGTTACATATCACTAATTTTTCCAATAAGTTACTTTGGTGATGATATTTCTTCAGAATCTTTGTTTGCAAACGTTATCAAGAAATCTTTAAAAATATATTATTAAGCGTTTCTTAGTTTTTTTCCCTCACCATTGCATTTAAATATTATCTGACTGATAATATTCAAGTCCAGTGGAGGTAGTATTCTATTTATTTCCATATATATATATACATACACACACACACACACATATATATATATATATATATATATATATATATATATATATATATATATATATATATATATATATATATATATATATATATATATATATATATATATATATATGATGTATATTAAATATAAAGTGTCACCAAATATCTGATATTGATATTTTGTGACGTTTTTTCTTCTATGAGAATATATCAATCGTAATATCTAAAATAACTGGTGTGAATGATACATTATTTCAATTCACCTCTGCCATAGGTAGCATATTTATGAAATCAACTTGCTCTTTGTAAAGAAATCGACCTTTCTCGAATTGATCAGAACGTGGAGTTAGTTTCGAAATCGTTCAGGATGAGTCGAAGCTTTGTTAATTCTTTTTTTTCTTTTTTCATTCATTTTTATTCTGACTTTGTCTGAGTCTTCATTGTTTTGGTCCCTCCTATTGACCACATGGCGCCTTTTTCACGGTTGGACGAAGTTGAACACAAGACTTGTAGGTGGGCGGGAGGGGTGTTCATGGAGGGAGGACGCAATCACTAACTGTAATGACTGTGCTCGCTGTTTCGTGTCCGTGCTTCTCCTGAAAGAGAGAGGGAATGTTTGCACATGGTGAGCTATCACACTAACACTCTGAAAAATAACTTTTAATGAAAAAAGTGTTAGTCGAAGGCAATGTATACATGACCGCCAAAGGCAGAGCGATTGGGAGGGGGAATTTGGATGAAGAAAACATAAAGTCTGTATAGTTAAATCTGCTTTGATTTAAACTCATATCATTGATGAATTTTATGACTGAATACTTAAAATGATCTTAAGTGCGTTGCATAATGACAGAACAGAATTAAGTTATTTTTGAATTAAAAAAATGTGTTTCTATTTGCATACATATATTTTAGTGAATACTGTTAGATACCTGAAAAATATACTTTTAGTGCTTCTCTCTAAATAACATAAAAAAATTTTAATTTATGATTTTAAGAGTATCACAAATCATAAATTAATGTATCACTAATCAGTTTTACATGCTAAAAATGTGAAATGTAAACTAAAATACTATTATCAATCACTTGAAGTATTCGATAAAGTGTGTGATATTTTCATGCAGATGCCACATAGTTCATGCAATGTTTCCATCTGTAAAGAATGCGTAATTTTGAAAATTGCATAAAATCCTCATACAATATATATATATATATATATATATATATATATATATATATATATATATATATATATATATATATATATATATATATACATACATACGTACGTACATAAATATACATACTTTAGGTTATTTACTGATTAATTCCAAAGTTGCTTAGAGTAAATTAAATTTTAGAATTAAAAAAAAGTAATTTCATGTATGAACATGATTGCGCTATATGCTCTATGACCTTAAAGAGAGATAAAAGCGGGTACGTCTACAATTATTGTTGGAAATAAAAGTTCATTTCATGTAACAGAATTTGACAGTGGTCACAATTCTCTTTAAAATAACTAGTACATAGGACAGCAATGTCAGCTATAATTCCAGATATTGTTCATACTACACGAAAAATGCCAGTCGTTGATAATCATTGCAACCATTAAATAATAAAGAAGGAACTCAACATACTATTGGCTGCCAAAATTATTAATGAAGAATTGACAGTATAAAGTTATAGTTTGCCGCTTTGCTCCTTATAATTTAACCGAGCACCAAAAAGTAGATTGCCAGAATGACTAAAGAAATTCATAAATTACTTAAACATAGAGGCCACACACACACTACATTATTTCAAGAATTGTACTTGATTGTGAAATGTACATATCACTTTTCATTGGCCAACTCATCAAATATGTAAAATGTAAATCTTTGAAGTTGATCCTATGTTCCCAATGATTAAAAGACAGCGTTGCCATGAAAACATTAATGCATGGCATTTTCGGCAGAAGTGTAGGACTGGTCAACATTATCAATCTGGTGGAACACTATCAGTTTGTTATTGTTATTATAGTAGAAATTATCAATCTGGTAACAGTTACAAATATCTGGTACACTGATGACTGTTTTATAGAAATCTTTAAAGAAGTGCATGTTTGATGATTTATGCCTTTTCCTCTTATTCAGCAAAATCAACAATTGAGTATCTTGAACAAAAATACACAAAAGAGCTAGAATATCCTCATTATTCATTTGATTTAGCTGTGTTTGACTTATGGGGCTATTTTGTGCTACTTTATTTATATTTGTTTATATTATTGTGGTTATTTTTTCTAACTATTAAAACGGACTCACTGGTATGATATTTTTATTCTGAAGATGAGATAGATGGGGTTATAAATGTATTTTTATGGATTCCACATAAATGATATCTTGAGGTGTTTAATCCTTAAAAAATTCACTGACAGGAATGCACTCTCTTTAGAAGGTATTTAGGTATTAATAGTCTTAAAGTTTCATAAATATAATATTAAAAACCTAGGTGCATTTCAAAAATTTCAAAGTAACACTTGTATTAAAATCATTCAAGAAAAAATTTTTCCGAAGTTTTTCTGAAGTCCACTTAAAACAAGAATCGATGACAATATTAACCAACTAAGCCAACGAAATAATTCCTATAGATAAATTGGAGCAGTCACGAGTATAAAATTAAGGATATTTGATTGAATCATAACGGTATATGGAACCCATAATTATGAAAAATGCTTTAGGCTAGCATGATTAAATTAAAAGAATTTATCAAACCATTAATTTTGTTAATATATAGTTCCTGATCTTCATCTTCCATTCCATACTTTCATTTTGTAATATAATTGAATAATATATACTATTGTACGTAAAAAAATAAATTTATCAAGCATACATATTATTATGTATATTATATATTTATTAAGCTTACTTTATTTTCAATGATAATAAATTAATAAAAGTTAATTAAAATGAGCCATTTTCCATAAAAAATATAGATTTTTCCTTCTTTGACTTTTGCGTATATTTCAGCAAATTCTTTTACAACGTCACATAAAATCTTCCCCCATAATTAGTCAATCAACTGTTATCCATATCTTATGATGAGCAGGAATAGCTGAATAACTTTATGGTCACTGAATTGATGATAGCTATTTCTTTTATCAGACAATCAGGTTCCCTATTTTCTATTTGTAAGACAAGATTTTGTGAAAAGCTTATTTATAACTTTCATAAAACATTCTGAGTAATATACATTTATGCTTCATATCTAGGATATCATTGATTTCGTCATGTTTACAATGATAGTTATTTCTTTATTATATTTGTAACTAGTGGCCAATGTAATCAATGATTCCCTTAGTGGCAATTAACACAGCTTAATAAACATAGTTAAAGTCGATATTAAAGTAGAATCACTGAACAATATTAAATAAAATTCCTTAGTCAGTAATATTACACGTAAAAACATGAACTGATTTTTTACTTATATTATTTCATATTTTATGAAACTAACAAGATGATACAAGTATTATATATATTCACTTGTAATACACAAGAACTTTATTTAGAAAAAGTAATCTTCAGTAATAACTTGACATAAACATCAGACAACCATAAGCACACAAAGTTTACAAGTCAACTTTTTGTAGCTTTTATGTAAGTTAAAATAAATTATTTCGGTTAATATAACAAAAGGCTCAAAAAAGTCTACGTTCTTTTTACATTTTTCATTATATCAATTTGATCCATTTTTCCCTCAACCGTCATTTTTTTGCACATGAGAGTCAATTTGACTGGAACGTGTAGTTTACAGTGTAATCTGACCCAAAGTAACATGTGGGCCAGAAGTAAGAATCGAACCAACGAATTCTTGAGCTGAAAGCCACAGCACTAAACATTCGGTTGTTAGTCCAGCAAGACTACTTTCACCAGATATCAAATTTAGAATATTTTGTGAATACATGTAATAAATTCAATTTTTTTGTCTTTTCATCTAGTGGATAACATTGTAGGAGAATATCTGTTCTACTATCTAACAATATATATTTTAAATATTCTCATTTTAGTTTATTTTTAATAGCGTTATGTAAGATGGATTGATAAAAATGATTATATAAGTATTCTGATATTTTCTGTCATCTTTTTTCATAAAAACGATGTCAATGAAATTTGTTTTCTCTTTTTCTATGACTGTTCTAAGAAACCATTATAATACAATGTCTCGTCTGCATTCATGGATGCAGAAGTCTCAAATCTATTTGTAAACACTTGGTATATTTCTTTTCGCGAAATCTGATTCAATACTCTATTCAGAACAAACATGGACTTGTTTTTCTCACTCATTCTTACCCGCCCTGCTGCAAGAGTTCGTATTTCGAGCTTTTCGTTCAATCGAAAAACATCACTTCGTTTTCCAGATGGGAGCAAAACTTTTGCATCTTCAAAATGTGAAAAGTTTAGGGGGAGGGCAACTCTCTCTCTTTTTTTACTCCCTTATCTCTTTCTCTCTTCGAAATATTTCGGTCATGTGCATTGCCAGTCGATTACGTGCTATTTCCATTTCTCTGGAATGAAATAAAAAGAGAAGAAAATAGATAGGAAGGGCTCGCACTGTATCTCTTCTTTTCCTACCAGGCACTCACCCCCTTTGTGTATCAGGGGACCTGCCATGTGCTTTCGAATATTACGTGTTAGGTTTCACAGGGTTTTCGCCACGCCAGCTTTACGTCCAGAATTTTTCATTTCTATATCTTCTTTGCCTATGAGCCGAGGCCTTCTGCTACCGGGAGAAAGCAGTACAGCCTCAAAGATGTAACCGAACTCTTCCATCCATTCTAAAAAACATGAAACAGCCTCGATTTTTAGACTTCCTTTTCCCAGCACATTTGCAACATGCTCTCGGAGTTGAATGGGCTGGGGCTGGAAGAAGAAGCCTTTTTTATCTACTAGCTGGCTAGCTGGCATGAGCATAGCTGTATTTCTTCGCAAGAGTGAAGTAGAGGGGATGACTACCATAGAATTTAATGATCACGTTCCATACCCTATAAATATGGAATACTGCGAAATGCAGAAAACTTGAGGATTTTGAAAGAGGAATTTCACTTCCAAGGTGAAGAGATTCGACTTGACTTCAGGATACGATGTAATGTTTCGTAGCATACATATCTACACCATACTCCATCCTGAGAAAGGTTTTCGAATCCATCGTTTATTTGTTTCACACACTTGCAAATAATAAAAATGCAATAGCACTCATTGCGTATATTTTTGTAAAGGAAATGCATGATATTGCTATATTGATTGATATTTTAGAATAATTACAGAAGTTATTCTACATAATTTTACAATACATATATTCTTAATGCTGAAAAAATTATTCCCAAAATACATTTTATATATTAGCACTGTTTTTAACTCATAAAGTAAATTAGTTTGTTATTTTAGAAAATAAATTTTAACAATATATATATATATATATATATATATATATATATATATATATATATATATATATATAAATATATATATTTTATATATATATATATATATATATATATATATATATATATATATATATATATATATATATATATATATATATATATATATATATATATATATATATATATATATATAATTAACTAAAAATATTTTAGAGGTATTCACCATAAATTAATTCCAAAAAAAAGATACTTTCGTTGTGAAATATAGTTCTTACAGGATTTTTGTTCCTATAATATATTATCAAAAATTCCAACAATTTACTTTTTAAATATAAATTTGCAAATAATTTTAAATTTAAATGTTATCCCTTCGGTTGATTGTTTTTTCAATAGAAATCTTTTTTTACAAATATACTCCGTAATTTTTATAATAAGTATGTATGTGTTCTTGCCTTTGGGGGCCCAAATAAGGATATTTAAAGAAATAGAAAATAATCTTAGCAATATAACAAAATTGAATGATAGTTTAAAATAATGCCCCTAACATTTGGAGACAAATGGTCATTCAGAAAAGAAACATGTTTTTTAAGTTGAAGTTTGAGGGTCAGAAATTTTCATTAATTTAAGAAAACTGGGAATATGACGTGAAATTATAGCAAAAAATAAATATTTTTTCTAAAAATATAATTAAAATCATTACTTACATTTGCATGCTAAAAAATAATTTTGATAAATATCAATAGTTTTCATAGAATATCTTGTCATATTGTTTCCATTACTACTTCTAATTCCTTAAAAGAACACAGAAATTAAATGTGTTTTAAAAATATTATTAATTATTTAATTGTTGAAAATATTTAGATTAATACCTTTAGAACTTGAAGAAAAATATAAAATGCAATATTTAGAAACGTATGTATATCACTGAAATTCCTCACAAGATTAAAAATGCGGAAATATATAAATGAAAACTAGTATTTTAATAATAAATTAGGTGCTAGTGTGTATATAATTAGTTGGATATTAGAAGAAAATTTCTATTTTTTATGTAGATATATGCTAATGAGCTCTTTTCATGAAAAAATATCTAAGTGGTAAAAATATTGTTTGAACATAAGAAATAAAAAGAGCAAACGTTATGATAAAACATTGGCTCTTATAATTGCTCTGGATCTCTCTTATAATAAATTATTATTTATTATAAATGCCGCCATATTTTTAAAGCAAGCAATATTTCTTCAATACAAATTAATCCATCATGGCGCTTGAAGAAAAAATTTTAAGTGATTTTCAAGCAAAAATGACACATATATCACATATATCGATGGCTAATTTCTTTAAAAAAATTAACTTCGAATTCGATATTAAAAAATTAATTTTCTATTAGAATCTTCAGTTATAATTAGCTTCACATTATTAAATGAAATTCGTCTTACTGAATGTTAACTGCTCTTTTTCAGGCTTTGGACAATGAATGCCACATATGCTAAACTTACATTTTATTGCTCATTCTAGGAATTAGTAAATGTTGCACAAATATTTTATTTCTCATTTATTGAATATGACTAGTTAAACATATTTTCATATTCTTTAAATGTATCATTTTTAAACAAAAATGATTAGTAATCAAACAAATAGCTTAAACTGTTTATTTTAAAATTAGGAAATCCAGCATACATTTATAATGACATATTTTAATTTGTATAAAAATTTACAGTTTGTTTTTTAAGTCATTTATAATTGTATAATTTATAAAAACTTCAAAAATGTTTCTAATTCTGAAAACTTTTTTATAATATGCATATAAATATAAAATAATTAGTTTATAGCTCTATTTTTGTAATTATGAGTATTGTAAAATATATTTAGACAGTTTCACTCATTTCACACAAATTATTAGATTCGCAAGGTTCTTATGTTTAAGTGTGACTTATTCATTATTTTATATTAGAACTTATTCATTAATTTAAAACAAAGTTAGTGTCAAATAATGAATTGTAAGCAAAGTGTGAACAACACATCAAACAACTTAGTTTAAATGTTCAGAGATAAAGATAGAACTTTGCTCAGAAATTTGAATTCACAAAACCTCGATGGAGGAATAAAACGCTATACTCATGAATTTTTGAAACTATAGTTCAAGTAATTTCCTCACTATTTTATATTTTTTAATTATATGTTACAAAACTTTCTGCAAAAAATACTGAAAAATATTGAATGTCAGCATGATAACCATAAAAAGAATATTTGCTCAAATGCTGGGTTCATTTTATAAAAACAATACAATTCATAATTGTCTATTGAGTAACGTTATTTATAAAGGTGCTTCTTAAACCTTAAAAAAAGCTTAAAATGTTAAGAAACATCTGTATAATATTTTTATTTTATAGGTATTTCTTAAGGTTTTAAATTTAGGAAAATATACTCTGCTGTTAATGAATACTTCAGGAGTTAATAATGTCAACACTGAAACTTTATTTGATATAATAGAATTTCCACACAAAGAAAATAAGAAACCATTATACCTAAAAAAGTGTGTCGAGTTCAATGGTTTCTAAAAGGTTAGTGTCATCTAATATAGGAATACACAGAAATATTCAGATATGAAATTGTATTTTAAATTAATTTAATTAATTTTCTATGAGATTTATTTCTGTTCTATATTAATAATCTTGTTAAATTGATGTCATATTAAAAATTATAATTCACGTTAAATGAAGAATTTGTAGATTTTTTTGTCGTTGTGTGGCTCAAGTAATGAGAAAAAAATTGTGAATAATTCACATAGCTGATGATTTTATGAAGAGAAATAACTGATTAACGACATGAATGGTTGCTGATATTACAAATATTCGGTGCTGCAATTTAACCGTGAGAGAACTAATTTTCCTAGACAAAAAAAAACATTATTATCGCTTATATGAAAAATGTTTTTTTTTTAATATTTACGTGAAGTAAATGAAAATTTTTTCACGCAAAATCTGAATTACAGGAATTTATATGTGGTATATTAGAAATTAAGTTGAGGTTTATTTTTTTATTTGCTTGTTGAACCAAACCCATTTCCATAAAAAGAAAGATGAGATCATTATTAGTCTCTAAAATAATAAAATAGTCTCCTGGCTTCAAAAATTTGGATATAAAAAAATAGACTACTGTTGATTTAATATATATATGTGTGTGTGTGTGTGTGTGTGTGTGTGTGTGTGTGTGTGTGTGTGTGTGTGTGTGTGTGTGTGTGTGTGTGTGTGTGTGTGTGTGTGTGTGTGTGTGTGTGTGTGTGTGTGTGTGTGTGTGTGTGTGTGTGTGTGTGTGTGTGTGTGTGTGTGTGTGTGTGTGTGTGTGATTTTCTGATGCTTCTATGCACTTGTTTCTCACCTGAATGTGACCCATCTCTTTTGTATAATATTTATCTTTTTTATTTCCTGCATACTTTTAATTGCATACTTTTTTGAAGAATGAATAATAATTTTTTCAATATAGCGGAAAATTTTTATAAAGAGCAATACAGTACGCATCAGTCATTACAGGATCTGCATTCTGTATGTCTTACGCATTTTAATGATGATATACAGAATATAAAAACAAAACACAGCCAAAATCAACACGTACATGTCACTTTTCCCAAACACACATGCACACATTCAAACAAAATGGGAGCAAAATACTGTTTTATTTTTTTTTCCTCTGAAATTCATGAACTACAAACTTCCTGCAAATCCACACGTCAAACATTCTTGACTAATTTTTTTCTCGTTTTTTACCTTATTATAGTTGAGTTGCATTCCATGTACGATCCAGGGAATATATACATTCACACTTACAACAATTCATTTTTCCTGATGTGCAATCCACCCACATTCACTGCGTTTCACCACCTTCCCTCTTTCCCCCTTGTCGGGATAAAAAAAAAAGAGAAACCGAGAAGGGGATACACAGAATAGGGGAAGTCATCTTGCGCGTTATCTCCATAGCTAGAGATGAGAACTATGCTTTACATCTTCCAACAGAGTCCCAGAGGAGAAGAGGGGTTCGCCCAGCCGAGCAACTTTTGCAAAAGCAAGCCTGATGTCATCGTATAGACTACCCAACACATCACCTGATAGCAAGTGATCAAATCGGAATAGCCTATCCTCCCTATAATATTGATTAGCCAACCCTCTCATTCTTCCTCAAATATAGTCGTCCCCTCTACAACTTTTTATCCCCTCTGCCCTTCTTTCAAATGAACGCGCTGTGTTTGACTACTAAAACTTCACTTTTGTTTTTAAATCTATTGACAAGAAAAAAAAACTTTTCTACGTAAGACTTAAAACAGCAGAAACGTTTTTTCTCTCTATTTCCTTTGTCAAAAAGATAGAAACAATCTAAATACGATGGCACGCTTCACATTTAATCGATTGTAGGGATTTCTTAGCATTAGAAATATTAATTGTTTCAAAATATTCTATTTGTGAAACTTAACTATATATAATTTATTGTGTCACTGATATAACAGTAATATATACATTTATATAATGCTCTCTGCTCATTCTCATTAACATTTTAATGGAAACAAGAAAAATGAATATTTCATAAAATTAGTTTAAATGTAAACAATTTACTTTAAATGTAAACAAATGTTTTTTTTATTTATATTTCTTAAGAAATTCCTTTTTAATTTTACGCATACAAATGATATATACACGAGAAATCCAATAATACAAAAGTAAAGTAAGTGTAGAAAATTTGCAATGAACAAAATTGTAAGTGTTAAATAATAAAATTAATCTTATTTCACATAAAAATAATTATAATTTCGAAGTATAAGTTGAAGGTACTTATAAATAGATATACAATATCTCTTTACTCTCGTTTATATTGTTTCAAAAATAAAACAATTGCATCATTTTCTTCTTAAGCGAGCAACGAGTTGTAAATTAAGCTTTACAAACTTGCATTTAATTTCAGATTCACCTTTAGTATAACTCATAGTTTACTAAAACAAATTTTAAATTTTTATGGTTTGAGTTAATAATCATGAAACAATACACGTTTTTAAAATGCCATAGCAACATGCTCCCCTACAGCTTTGCTATTTCTCATTTTTTTATCCATATAATCTTATATTAAGCTATAAAAGTAATTAAAGTCTATTCCTGATTTTTTATACTTTTCTTTTAAATAGTTAAACTTATATTCGAAATGTAAACTATTTTTCAAATTAAACTATTTTCACAGCCTTTCGACAAATGACATTGCTTTCAAATAATTTAAAGAAATATAAGAATAAGGAACTTAGCTCTAAAAATTTGAATTTTGAATCAAATATGATTATCACATATGCATTTGTTTCAAGACAAACAGATGCATCTTAGTGAATAGTTAAATAAAAAAAATTCTGGCTTAGAAATAAAGCAGGAAAAGAATTTTATGATTAAACTTTCATAGTTATGTTTGAATTAAGCTAAACATAGTTACTAAAATGTAATAAGAATTCTAAAACTCAAGGAATTTGCTCAGCATTCACGAAATGCATTTATTAAATATTTGTTAAAAATAAATTTATCCCGAAACGTTTTTTAACCATAATATATATATATATATATATATATATATATATATATATATATATATATATATATATATATATATATATATATATATATATATATATATATATATATATATATATATATATATATATATATATATATATATATATATATATATATATATATACATATATATATATATATATATATATATATATATATATATATATATATATATATATATATATATATATATTTATTTATTTATATATTTATATATATATATATATATATATATATATATATATATATATATATATATATATATATATATATATATATATATATATGAGAGTTTAAAATAAAACTGAGATTTACATTTACCTGAACTCATAATTTATATAATTTATTATATTTACGCAAATTTACCTAGATATTGTTGGAATTTTTTGAATTAAGCAAACAAATTCAGTCAGACTGTTTTTCTTTTATAACTTTCTGATTTTTTTGTTAAAAGAGTAATCAAGACAGTAAGTTTTCAATGTAAATATAAGGCAATTCGTTTATATTTACATTGAAATAATTGAATTGAATTAAGTTGAAAAAAAATGTTTCCTTAAAATAATATCAATTAAATCAATGAAAAATAGGAAAAAACTTATTTTTTCTTATAAACAAATCTTTCTGTCTTTTTTAAATAAATTACGAGCTAATTTTAAACAATGAAGTAGGTATAACTTGTTATTTTCTTTTTGATGAATTATTTAGATATTATTTCTCTCTTAGCTTTATATTATTTTTAAGGAAATGATTGATCCATCGAAACATGCCACTTTTTTGCAATTCAAATTTCAAAACATTTTTTGAAATTCAGTATTTCCTTGAGTGATACAACTGATATAGCGTTTTAGTGCTGCCTGGGATAAAATTATCCCGTTATAAATATTTTCTTTGTTGATAATGACTTTTTATCTTTAAGTGTCTACTTAAGATTTTAATATAGCTTCCTAACAGCAAATTTTTTTCCTTCAAATTGATGAATTTTACATATAAAAAATGTATTAACTTTAAAACTGAACAATGAAATTTGCTTGCAGTTAAAGACTATTTTTTTTAAATATATTTCATAGGAAATTTTTATAAAATATTTAAAATGATTGATTTCTTGATGACGAGAGAGAAAAATCTATAATTCAGTTTCTAATTGAAACCATATAAATTCGTCATGAAGAAATTTGAAATCAGCAATAAAAGCATTTTTCTATAATGCTGAAAAATTATTAAATTATATGTATAGATTATAAGAGAATAATGATTTTTCTAACTTCAAATTAAGTTTAAAATAATGTAATATTAACTTATACTAGATTTTGCAATTCTGATAAATAAAAACACTGATTAACATTTCTTAGTAGTTTTTCCCACATACTTAAAGTTCTGCTGCAATCCCTGAGTCATAAATTAATTAGAAACTTTTATATAATTAGATTATTTATTTAATAAACAAAATATTTTAAATCATTCTTTACATTTTTGAATTATGAAAATTCACTTTTAATTTTGAAAATTCTCTTTTCTTCTTCTTATACAATAAAACAATCTAAGAAAAATATAATCTTTTATTTTCTTAGTATTTACTATGAAACGTTATTTAAAGAATTAATTTTGTTATTTAGAAAAAATGTATACAAATCATTTTGATGAACATTACTCCTATAATGGATGAAAGCTCTTTAAAATAACAAATAAAATATTTTTCTCATTTTTATGATTTTATGAAATTTATGATCTAAACATTATTTCATGTTAAATTTGGTAATAGCTATAAATATGGTCAAAAATTATAAAACTAATTAATGCATAAAACTGAAATCTATAAACTATTATATCAAGTAGAATATTTCTTTTAAAAAATTCTTAAATGTTGCGCAAGCCTTTATTATTTTCGTTTTGCATTTAACTTGATTATATATACTATTTCCTATATTGTTAAATGTAAGATACATGATTAGTTTTAGTTTTCCTCATGGTTTTATTCAAATTTCCCGATAACATATTTATTCTTATAAATAACTTGAGAGAAATTTCATTACATAAAATTTTATTTCAGATAAAGTTTCCTTATTGTTGTTGTTTAGAAAAACAGTAAAATGACGTATGGAAAATCTCGTGTGTGTGATCTTAAGAAAAATTAATATATATTATTTATTTATAGACAATTACATTTACACACATGTACTGTGATCAACAAAAGTCACAAAAACTGTCATTTTTGTTAAAATGTTTTATTGGAATATCTTGTCAAAAATCAAAAATTTTCTTAAAGGAAATAGGACCAGTCTATTTACTTATGCACGAAGTTTGTATTTTTTGATACAAATATTGTTATTCCTTTAATGTTAAAATAACTTCCTTCTCCTAGAAATGTTATTATTTGGAAAAATTTAAGAGGTTCAAATTTTCGTTGCAAATGTAGAAAATTATAATGATAAACTACTTTATACACATTTTTGAATATTTTATAAGTCAGTGAAGAGTTAACAATAAAATAAAGGTTAATTCTATTGCTCTGATTTTACGAAAGATTTTTTATTCATTCAATTCATTAGAACTTCCTAAGGTGTAAAATTTACTAAATATTTAACATCTTATAAACTGTATAGCATATTTTATCAGTTAAAAATGTTTGCCAATTATTTCATTTATAAATATATAAAAATAGGTTTCAACTGTAATTTATTTTCAACATTTGCGTTTTAAAAGTCATGTAAATAAATATAGATAATTTTTCTGTTATTCCTTATATGGAAGTTTGGTTTCGATATAAGATATTTTTAAGACACTTTTGACTAAACATGTCACTTATTAACTTTAAATTTACATTTGTACTTTTTTTTAAAAAAAATTTCTTTATTTTCTTACACATTTTAAAAATATTTCATTTTTATGTCTTATTAAAACAAAATTATTTCAGATATTGATTATAATTTGTGCAAATAAGTACTTCAATTAGTACCTATATTTTAATTAAAAAATAAATTTGGAAGAACTGGAAACCTATGAGAGTTGTTTTGATTTCTAAATGCACTTCTTTACTGTACAAAAAATATTATTTTCAACTCAAACTTCAAAGTACATATTTTTTTTTACTTTTATTACATAACAGAAATTGAAGTTAATTATATCCTTGTGTTAATGAATAAGAAATAATAGTATTTATTAAAACAAAACTTAGAATTACATTTATTAGTTATGTAAGATGTGTAATAAAATACTTAGCTCAAAATGCAAAAACATTTATTAATGATTCAAACTAGCTAACTAAGCAATAAAGTATGAAATTTTATATAAATTTAAACGTTAATTTATGACATGTTTTTAAATGTTAATTTAAATCTTCAATTAAAAAAATATTCAATGTAAAAAGTTATTTATTCCTTTTAGAATGACAATCTACTTCTTTTTTATGAACATGAATCATTAAAAGATGAATATCGCATTTTTAGGAAGCATATCTGTATTGAAGGATATTAATGTATAAAAACTTTATGTCATTGAATATTCCTTAAAGCAAAAAAAATATTTAATGTAATATGAAAGGAAAGTATTGTGGATCAAAAGAGAATGTTTAAATCTGTCACATAGGAATTTTTATTTCGACAGTAATTCACTAATGTTAAAAATGTGATTTTTTAAAGCATTTATCATTTTTGTAAACCTTAGGTATTATCATTGAATTTTGGTAATCATTGCAAATTTTTATTTGTTTGAATGAATTGTATCATCTGTGTTTTGAATAAATTGTATCATCTAAATACAAAAGATAAAAGTTTAAAAAAATTAAAATAATACGACTTGCATTCATTAAAAATAATATAAAAGAAAATTTTTAAAAATGAATCAGAGTGGCGCTTTTATAAAAGGATGTCTCAGCCAAAGTAGGTAACCCATACCCTCTGCTATAATAAGGTAGCATATGAAAGCCCTATTAACGGGAGTTCCATTAGGTACGCAAAGTGACGCTTAGCTTATTAATCATTTGGTTTGAGTCAAAAGGATACGTTTTGGGAGGGATTGCCCAATGTCAAGTGCAGGGAGTTTTAATCTTTATACGGCGTGCAGTAAAAATTTTGAAGTGGGGTGAATAAAGGATTGAGGGGTGTACTGATAAGTATATTGGATGGAGATTAATGAACCAGAAAATTGTTATTCGATGAAAAGAAAATTTTTCAACCCCTGTCGATTATTTTTATGCTGAAATTCAATTTGATGCTTGTTATAAGAAATCTTAATGCCAAGGACAAAGATATAATTTGAAAGTAAAAATCAACACTTTATTTTTTTTTTGTTTTTGATTTTTTTTCTTTAATTATTACAATTATCATTTGTTTTTGATTTCTTTTTCTTTTTTTCTTTTAAAATATACTTAAGTTATTTAGTGTTGTCTTTTATTTGTTTTTATTCCTAATCTTTATATTTTCTTTCCTTGATCTATTTTTATCAAACTATACGATAAAATAAACATAAAATTATAGTTTTTAAAAATTTTGATCTTTTTAGCTACTTGACTGCCATTAATATTTTTAATACATTAGAAATTTTTTTATTTTGAAATTGATTGATTAAGAATCCTGTAAATGCATTATGTAGTTGAAATAGCTTTACGTCCATAATAATTGATTATACATACATAAAATTTTTTAATTACATTACGTATAGCTCAAAATGACTGATGTCTCTGATTTTAGCTTTAACAGCTATCATTATTTATCCAATTAATCATAATAAGAAAATTATCAATGATATGAATCAAAGAATTCTGAATTAAATTTTATAAAATATTAAGGGGAAATACTACCCTAAAAGCATAAAAGTAAGTGCGTAAGCAGGTATTAGGTTATATATTTTTAACTGTTACTTTTAACATTTTTCGTAATGAGCTAAATGAATGTATATATGATAGTTATTTTTCCGAAGGATTATTTTTGCTTTTTCTAGAAGTTTAATGAAATTTTTTTATAATATATTTAATATTTCGATTATTTATGACTGAATACTTATTAAAAATTACGGGCTTAAACAACGATTAAATATTTAATTCAAATTCTGCCACTTATAAATTTAACCTTGAATATCTTAAAATGAATGTAATAAAGAGAAACATTAATGATTAAAAGTTATAAAATCATTTAGTGACTTAAATCCTTTTGTAGTTTCAACATTTTAATGACTTTTTCCATTTAATATCCATTTTGGGTGTGGATGCGTATAATTGTTTGGAATATAACTTAAAACGTAATTTCTAATTGAATTAAAATCCTGTACAAAAAGTGACTGTAGAGGGAGAAACTAGATGTATTTTTCAAGCTTTTAATAAGAAATTTAAGAATACACCGAAAGTTCTTTGTAATATCCTGCAAAATAAATTTTAGTTGATATTTTGAATCGACGTTTTTTTACATTCAAAGTAAATAAAACATTTTTCTTATACCAAAATTAGAAAATCCGTGTTGCTTTATTATAACGAATATTAAGGATATAGGACAAAACTAATGATATGTGTGTGTGTGTGTGTGTGTGTGTGTGTGTGTGTGTGTGTGTGTGTGTGTGTGTGTGTGTGTGTGTGTGTGTGTGTGTGTGTGTGTGTGTGTGTGTGTGTGTGTGTGTGTGTGTGTGTGTGTGTGTGTGTGTGTGTGTGCGTGTGCGTGTGTGTGTGCGTGTGTGTGTGTGTGTGTGTGTGTGTGTGTGTGTGTGTGTGTGTGTGTGTGTCATCAAAACTTTGAAGAAGAGAAATAAAAGAGAAAAACTTTAATACACATATTGTTATATTAATTAAAATAAATTTTTTACAGGAAAATTTTATATGTATGTATATGTAAATACTTGTGTAATAAATAAAGTATATTAAAAAAACTCATTTATTTTGCATTATGCTCATATTATAAAAAAATGTTTTAACAGGAAGTTAACACCAATGTTAATATATAGTGTCTTTAATAGTTTTTCTAGTTTTTACTACCTACCTGAAATCTGCGTTTTGTGAAGAATATACATTTGCCATCGCCATACTTCATTATCAACGCAATACTTCAACGCAAATCAAGTGTTTTCTGATTTGTCTACCAGCCAAGATAAATATTATAATAATTCAAGGTCATTAAAAATATCTAGTATCAATAATTAAAATTTAACATTTTTCTGTTTTAAATCCAATTGCAATCTTTATGCTTTTGTTCAGAAAGTTTCCTTGTTAGAAATACACACACAGATGATTTTTACCCTTGTGAAAGTGCTAATGATAAAGAAATCCTAAATTTCAGCTGTAGTTGTTTTTTTTTAAATGTAGATTAGTACATTTAATATTTTTTTATTTAAATAAAAATTAAAATTTATTTTTTGAAATTAAAAATGTTAAAATTCTTTTTAAAAAAACATTTTTATTGAAAAAATTTTGTTTTTCGATAATTTTATATATTGCATAATTTCCCATCTTATAATTAACAGGAAAAAACAAAATTAATATTTAGAAAAATATGAAAAGATTTAAGCTATCTGAAAATTTAAACCTAAAAAAGGCATACTAAAACACTGATACTCCATATGTGAAAAGAAAAAAACTTCATATTTATTAATAAATTTCTAAAAAAATATGAAAATGCTCTGAGTTTTTTTCTTATTCATTCATGTGTATATTTTATCCCTTAAAAATATATTAGCTTATTATATTCAAAGCAATAAATTAATAGATCCACTTGCGTTAGGTAAAATGTCTTTTATGGAATCTTGGTGGAAAACTTTTCTTAAGTAAATTAAAAGGTAAAATTTAAACGGGAAGAAAATTTTTCTTAGTTTTGACGCGTTAACCTAATCACTTATTTAAATCTGAAATACAAATCAATTCAATCTAATTAAAAACGATAGTAATAAAAATATTCTCGCCGATCTTATTTACAATATTAGAAATTAATGTAACGTATTATTATTAAAATTATTGAGTTAACTTAAATTTTAAATTGCTGAAAATGTTTAATCTCTTCTACATTTTGCAATAGAAAACATATAATAAACATACACAATATCTCAAAAAATAAGTAAAATAAGTGTTATAATATATATATATATATATATATATATATATATATATATATATATATATATATATATATATATATATATATATATATATATATATATATATATATATATATATAAAACCATTCGAAGAATTCAATTCTTCTTAACATTTTAGTTACATTTTTAAATCCTTAATACGAAAAGTATGTTTATTTTTACCTGATCAACATTTGTAACAGAATTTTCTCATTAAAAATGAAAGTAATTAATTTTTTAAATATAGCGTGATGTTGTAAAATTAAACCATAGTGCTAATGTAAGTTTAACTTATAAATATTATCATAAGAATTGCTTAGGAATTCTTTATATTTTATTATAAATCACAGTTGCAGAGCATAATTCCTGTTGTTAAGCCAATTTAATTTAGAATATACAATTCGATTATATGAAAAGTACACATTCAAATTATCTATTCTTAAAATTAAAAAAATGTGAGAATATGTTTTCTACCTGAGTATATAAAAGCAGTACTTATTATATTTTATTTTTAATAATTGTTTTAAAAAATACTTGCAAAGAAAAATATGCTCAAAAATTATGAAACATAACTACGGAATTTTATATGTGTATATGTAATACATGAAAAGACATCTCATGAAGGATAAAAACACAGAGCACCGTTTTATTAACTCGTAACAATGACAAGAAAGTGATCTTCATGATAAAAGAAACCGCTTCTATTTACGATTTATAGGAACTCACAATCTTGCATGGAGTTGATTAAATGATCGATTTCCTGTAATGAAGAATCAGTTTCAAATGCAGTTGTAGTTCAGTCGTATATAAAATAGTTATTAATTTGCCTCAAATGTTTATTGAACTCGAAGAGGACTAGCTACTATATCCGAAACATGATTGATTTGTGAAAAGTCTAGAAATTGGCAGACTATTCCAAGATTCTTCCAAAATAATGTTGCAACATTAGAAATGTCAGAATCAGTGATTTTTCTTTGCAAAAATTTGTCTTTATTACAGGAAGAATACCGATTGCAAAATCTCGTCCTCACATATCTGAAACATCTGAGGAACCTTTGAAGCATCTAGTACAGGTGACTATCCACCACAGGCGATTGTTTCTCAAATAGTCGCATCATGCCTAATAGCCTTAATCCACTTTTTAAGAATATAATAATTTATACTCATGAACTGTGAATCTTAATATAAGGATTTGATAGATGTATACATTAAGCGAAAAATGGTTTAAAATTATATATTTCCATTGATAACTGTTTTATTTGATTATACAGTATGCAACACCATCGAAACACTTATCAGAAAAATAATATCTTAATCTCACATAAATATCAAGAAAGCATTAGCATTTCATTAAAAGTACATCTCAAAAAGAGAATTAAGGATCAGTTTAAAATCACTGTTAAAAAATTTTAAATTTAACACTTTTAAAAACTAAGTAACTTAACTGAAGTAGTACTTTAAGTGTTCGTACTTTACTGAAACAATTTTTTTAATTTGTATTGAATGCAATTGATGATAATATTATCTACCAGCAGAAATTATTATTAAACATAACATAAGTATGAAGTCATAAACTATCTTTCCCCAAAAGAATTTTATGTAAGAAAGACGAATAAAACTTAAAATGTATTTCCTGTAGCTTTCAATTCTGAACCTAGAAGAGGACTTTTTAAACTTCTAACTGCGACTTAAATATGTGTGCATAACTTTGGTAAAAAAAAAAAAATTGTGAGAATCATTATTTTGAAGATCCTTTGATCCTACCCTGATAAGGTGGTTAAATATAACTGGAGTAATAATTGCAGACTAACCTCAGATATTAAGTTTACTATCGCAACTGATAGTTTTTGAGTAGTATTTACGCATCATTGGATCCATACATGTTCATAAATAGTGTCTAATTACTAATAGGATTACTGTTGAAGGTAATATAGGAGCTCACACCTGAGAATATTATCATTCAGAACATATTCCCGAATTAAGATGTCTTTGTCATAATAAAAACATTACAATTTAAATGCAATTTATGGATTGCATAGTGATTTATAATGTCAGTCTGGCATTAAATTGTTCATGTATTATAATGATTTTAGTAAAAATATTTTTATTCGAATGAGAAAAATACTAAGCCAGTTAGTAAGGAAATACTCATAAATATATCAACAATCGTTTTAGAATTATCATTAAAACATTTTGGAATGTATTTAATAATTGTAAACTTGACATTCCCTTAAAACATTAAGTATCAGTAATAAATTTATCTAAGACTCTCTGATTTATAGTTTACTTGTCATCTCATTACATTTTTCAAGAAATATTCCTAAACAAGTAAATCATGTTTCATAGTGAAACATGTAAAGTAGGTAAGATTAGAACTGTTCACTTATACAAATAAATTTTCATTAAATTCATATTATAAAATGTGCTGTACTAGACATTAATTCGTGCTAAGTTTGCAACATTTGATTGGCTTATGTCTTGATGTCTTTTCATTTCATCAATGGTACTTAATTAGAACTGTAAAGAATTAGAACTGTAAAATTAGTTATTGACATTATTAGTTATTGAACTGTAAAATTAGTTATAGAACTTAATGGTACTAGAATACACGAATTCAGAATCCAAACACGATCAAAACATTTGTAATTCTTACAAGTGTTTTACACCTTGCCTCAAGATTAGGGAGACTGATAAAAACAAAACATCTGCTATGTTTGGCTTCATCCTTAAATTGTCAATGTGTCAAAACTATATATTTTTTGCTTAAGTATTTTTAACAAATGAAAACTCAGCGAAGTAATTATTTTTTCTAATTTATAAAATTTTCTTCCTATTGTAACTTCATTACAATTTTATTTGCAAGTGTAAAGTCAATGACCACATTTTCATAAGATAATTCAAAATGAAAATTAAAACCAAATGTTTGCATGAATAAAGGTTAGTTACATTTTACATGAAAAAAATAAAAACTTTTGGAAAATTTAATTTTTAATTTTTTTACAATTTAATTAATTTTAATTGTTTTTATTGATTTATATGATAAAGTGTAGAAATCTGTTAAATGTAAAATCGACTAAATATATAATCAATTAATTTGCTTTTATACCTTCCCTCTAAATGACGCAATTAATTGCAAAAAAAATTATTTGCTTTTCATTCCTTTATATAAATTAACAAAACAACGAATATTTATAAAGTTAGTTTCCGATAACATCATAAAATTTGAAATATCATAAAAATCTGTTTTATATATTAGCAATGAAATTAGTGATTAAAAAGGGATTTGAATATTTTCCTGAAAATGTGATGCAATGTTATTTAATTTGCTTTCTTTTCCTTCAGAAGAAATTTTTTTGTAAAAGAATAGAATATTTTGGCTGAAGACATGAACATTTTGGTTAGTAGAACTTTATAAAACGCTAGAATAAAGCGAATAACAAAATTACTATTAAAAATTGAATGCATTTATTATAAGAAAACTCTAATATAAGTTATTTAATTTAATTAATATGACTGTTAATTAGAATTTTTTGTTATTATTCATTTGTCAGAGAAATTATGTTTAGGAGATGTGATTCCCTTACTTTTTTATAATTAGTAACTTTGCAGGCAGATATTTTACTTGGCTAAACTAAGTACGTTAACCAGGTTTTTGAAATTTACCTACATAGCATTTACATAAGTGCAAATGTATATAGCTGTTATTATCTATAGTTTTCCTTCATATGTATATCGGGAAAAAGCTTCACTACGAAAATTCTTAATGAAAGAAGTAATGATATATTTCTTGTTAGGGGGCTACTTCATTTTTGTTTCATCTTTGGTTGAAATAATTACAACAAATGTCATCCGTTCCTCAAATATGTGTATAGCAAGTAATAAAGGTCAACAGAGAAATCCCTGGACATTCAGCTTTGTTAGTAGTCTTTGAGCTACAATTGCAAATATCCCTGAAAGCAAGAAAATAAACCTCATACATTTTTATATAATTTCGTCTAATAAATTCAATGGAATAGTATTGAAAATAAGATATACTTAGTTAAGAGAATTACTATTACTAATAGTAACAGAACAAATAACTGTATATAAAATTAAGAACTTATGAATTTATTCTATTTATTTATAATTCGTAAGATTTTTTGGATAAACATCCTCAAAATAAGAAAAAAATGATATAACACTTTCATATATTTTTATTCTTTAGCAGACCTTAGATAAATATGAAACCACTTCTCATCACAGAAAAAATGTTGGAATATTCGATTAAAGAAGTTGAATAATATTTTGTACTTCCTCTGTATGCTTGATTATCGGATTTATTATATCTTTCTTAAACTTTAACAGTCTGTACTGTAATTCACGATCAATGGCTGCCTTATAATCCACATGAAGTCTCACAATCTCGATTTAATTAAAATATTTCAAAGTGTAGCCTTATCAAAAATATCTGATATTTTAATGAAACTACCCTTGATTTCTTTATTTTTGAAATATTGATTTCCGAATATTAAGTACTCTGAGTCTATTTGGTGACGTATTTTCAGTCTTTAGTTGCTCTATTTGGTGACGTATTTCAGTCTCTAATTTTCAGAGTTGAACTGTTTCATATAACCAGTACTTTTTAAATTAGAAACCAGGACATTTACTTAAGTCTTTTTAAATCTGATTCAATAAACATTCCTTTCGAACTTCCTTATGAACAATGTGAACACACTATGAAAACAAAAACAGTTTGCACAAAGATTAAAATCTATATATACACTAATGTACAATTATAAGAGCTGAAAGTTTGTGTTCGACCAAAACGAAGCATATTTTCCACTTTTAAGTTTTACGAATTTTCTTGAAGTTTTTGAAGCTTTAGATAGTGAGCATGAGAATTATTTTACTAATCCTTATATTTTTTGTTGTTATAATTAGATTAAATGTCGTCTCTCTATTATTAAAATTCCCTTTTATTATGTGTGAAATGACATCCATGAGTAAAACAGGAATAAAGACTGGTATTTTTATACATATATCTCATATTAAAATATAACATACTTATAGCAAACTTAAATGTACTTTGTAATCTTTAACTCCAAGCATTAATTAAAACTTGCTTAATAAAGGTATAAAATTATACCAACTCTTCATAGAATTGGTATAATTTAAAATATAATTTTTTTCACGTGCGAAAAAATGCTAAAATTTATAAAATGCTGATTTTGAATTGGTTATGCAGCAATGTATCGTAATAATGTCTGTGGTTATTTATTAAAACAAATAAAAAACTAATAATATTTCAATTATAATTCAAGAATGTAAGGTTCATGTTCTTATTTTGATGAAAATTAAGTGTTGATTCCATATATCCTTTGCCATTTTTGGAATGTAAACAAAAATTGTGAAGGGAATAAAGATCTTGTACATGATTAATAGGTTTCGTTTTACTTTTAAAATATTTTAATATATTTGTTCAAGTAATCATACTCACAGTATTAAGTAAATGATGGACTTGAAGAGGTTTTCCAGGACGGGTTGACTGTTTGTTTGAAAATTTTTAATCAGATAATTCCAAGGCTTATATAGAAAAGTAAACCCATGTTTAAAAATTTATAATCACGTATAAAAAGGTGCATGATTGTTTATCATACGTCGAATATTGCTGCCTGGTATTAAGCAAATGTGGATAAATTTACTAGCTGAGTTTTAACATATCAATATAGTCAAAGTAATGTTAATATGTTACACTGTTAAATTTTCAAACGAGCTCTGTTGCTGTATTCTCAGCTCCTACAACACATAAATACTCATGTCCATTTTAAATTATATATATATATATATATATATATATATATATATATATATATATATATATATATATATATATATATATATATATATATATATATATATCGATAGATAGATAGATATGTTTAGGATTTTTATATTTTTTGTTGTTTTTTCATGATATTTTGAAACTTGTTTTAATTTAATACATGAAAATAGTTCTGTATACATTTATTTTATAAAATTATGGAGGAAAATTGTAATCTTTCATTTTTCATTTCGAAAATAGAAAGGAATATTATTTTCTTAGTTACGGAGAGAATTTCGAATTTCTCTATAAATTTAAAAATGAAAAGATTTATCAAAACCTTAAGATTTCATTTTCCCAGATGTTGAAACTGCTTATTAAAAATTAATTTGTATTGATATTTTCACTGCTATTAAAATGTTTGAAATCCCAATAGGACTTTGGTAAAAATGCGAGAGTGTATCTCCTCATTATATTTATACACGTAAACTATGCTCTTGGAATAAGTTTAAATGTTAAAAATCATATATTTAATCATCGTTAAATGTCAACTTTAATATCTTAGATGTAATAGGGCGATATAATCTTTTCCCCTCTCTCCTCATTCTACAGGTCTAGAAGACCACAGTTAACTCAGAGCAACACCGAGATCCTTCAGAGCTTAATTGAACTCCCAAGAGGCGAAGACACATTTTTCGCCGTCTATATTTTCTATTCTGCTGAAATAATTGCCGAGTATAACTGGATTGTCATTCGAATCAGGTTTTAATGGTTGAATCTCACGAAGTTTACATATCCGTCTTCTTTTCTTTCCAGGCATTCTACTTAATAGTGCAGGGGACCAGAGGCCAGGATTCAAAAATTAAATATATTTTAAATTAAAAGGCTGGCGTACACTTTTAAAGAAATACACTCTCACAATTTTCTGAAATACTCTTTTAAAGAAATAATGCATAGATTTTAATGACTTTGATAGGGAAAATAAAATACACATGTGTTGAGCTTTATATTAAATAATATTTTGAATATGTATTTGATGGCAAAAATATAGATTATCAGGCTTAGAAATAATATATAAAACGAGTTTATAATTCAAACATTATTTAAAATTCAACAAAGGATTGTATGATTAAATTCTAATGTCAGCAGTGTTAATAACTACTTTACATTTTAATAACTATTTTATATAATTTAATGATTATTTACAATTTAACAAAGGAGTGAATGATTAAATTTACATTTCAGCATTGTTAATGACTACTGTACATTTTCTTGAAATATATATAACAAATTTTTACAAACTTTCAAAAACTACCTAAAAATGCAAATGTGTGTGCGAATATTTTAAAAATTTATCTAATTCATTTGTATGTATTGAATGATAGATAAATATATGCATATATATTTGCAGTCAAGAAACATATATATACTTTATGTTTCTTACGTATACGAATTTATACATAAAATATATTTATTCGTCTAGGTAAACTTTTCCCTCACAAAATTCACTCAATCATAAATGAGATAAAAAGTCTTCATTCTATCTACTTCTTAGAAGATTGACTGAACTTTTCTTCTATAGCTTTACTATTGCTTCTTTCTAAGGATGTATATTCTATGATGTAAAACTAAATAAAGTATTAATTTTATTTACAATTCAAGATAAAATGTCTCTAAATTAAAAATAAAGCACTGAATTTACTAAATTTATTTAAGTAAAATGTAATATTCAAATTTACAATTTTTTAAATTATTTTTTTCACGCGTCAAATTATTTTTTATTAGCTATCATTACATTACATATATCCATATAAATTGCAAAGTTTTGAATTAAGTAAAAAATTGTTGTCAACATGATACATTTTTGGAGATTTAATCTTAATAGGAACTCTGAATTTTATTTGAAAAAATATCAAAAAAGACACCCATAAATACCTTAGAAATATACCTTTCTATTTCCACATCATGTAGCAAAAACTTCAGTAAGTGAAAGTCGAAAAAGAAATGTACTAGACAATGTAAAGGATATTAAAAAAAATCTTTGTAAACTTTTGCATGGCTAATTAGCAACATGATATCTAGCGTTTTCATGATGAAAAATAATTGACCATAAGACTACCGAAGTAGAAATTTTTTTTGCATTTCTGCATTTTGCTTGTTTTTTTATTTCGCACAAAATTTATCTGAAGTAATTATTTTACTAGTTGGAAAGAGCACGTAAAGTATTTTTCGGCAACATCATCAATAACCCATATTTTAAATTTTAAGTTATATTTTTATTTATTTTGGAATATATATATATATATATATATATATATATATATATATATATATATATATATATATATATATATATATATATATATATATATATATATATATATATATATATATATATGTAGCTCAATATTGAAAATAATGTGTTAAAGTTGGATGTAAGTATTATTTGACAAAATTATAAATAAAACATGAAGAAATGCTTCTAAGAAACACTTTGGCAATATTTATATGAAAATTATTTTTTAAGATGTAATTTTAATACTATAGAGGATTTTTAAAGTAGATAAGGTTCTATTTTAAATGAAATTCACATTCATAGTGTCGGATAGTAAACGGAAGCATTGTTTGCGTAGTTGTATATTATTTAAATTTGTTTGTTTTCAACTTCATAAGTTAGAAGATTATTTTAGTTAATTCATGAGCTGTATTGTTTTTAATTTATGTTTGTCTCAAGTTAAGTACCATGAGTTCTGATACTTCATGAAAATAATCACCAACTGATGCAGGATAAACTACGACAAGAAAACTTTGCATCCTCTCTGTATATTTAAAGCGATGCAAGTCCACGCTTATGTATTCATTTGTACTGATTATTACACATACATAAACCTTTCTGGTATAAACCATAACAGTAAACAAGGGTGTATTTCAAAGACGAAATAAACCAAATGTCGCATTCTAGACTAAATCGAGAGCATTCAGTTTAGAAGGTGACATTTCTATACTATTAAATATCTATATTATTATGTTGTTGATGAACAGCATATGAATAAAATCAAGTTTAGTGAAAAATCATATATATAATGTCTTCAAGTGAAAACACGGGTTGCCTTATATCAAAAGAAATTTGCACCTTTCATATACATACAAGACTATAACAGAGAAGTCAGTTGTAAACTATTTTGCATGACACTCTCCATCTTGTTGCCAAAAATAACTGTTTTAAACAAATTATTTTAAATACTGCTTATCAACTATTGGTGTAGCAATAGTTGATAACCAACTTTTTATGGTTAACAACTATTGGGATAGCAATAGTTGACACAATTGGTCAACAATCTTTAAGCCATACAAAAATGACCAAATATTATTGGCGACTATTCCTTCTTGAAGGTCTAACAATTCCTATGTCTTATGATAAATTCTAAAGCCTTAAAAAGACATTTTTAACACCTTAACATAATTCATTTCGGGTTCATTGAGTACTTCCAAATAAAAATTCTCTAACAATTCTTTAGACCATTAATTCTCTGCAAACAGGTTGATCTATTGATGACATTCAAGTGTTTATTAAAAAAAAGAAAGAAAGATCAAACAATTCGTTTTACAAATAAGGATATAAAAACATAGGAATTCAAAAAATCATGATATTTTACTTATTACTTTTATATTATTTATATATTTTTGGATTAACATCCTGAATGTTAATTTGCAAGTAATATTTTCTGTTGCTGCCCAGACTGAAAATTTTTTCTTATTAGTTATTAATAAAAATGTCATAATTTCATTAACGCCATGTATTTTCTAGCATTTTGTTTAGCGGAATATGCATGAATATATAGAGAGATTCACTAGTAAGCAAAGTTCCAAATACAGGACTAGAAAGTGTTTTAATGACAAACATAGAATCACAAAAATACTTTACTTAAATTATTTAAAATGTTAATATGTACGCCAAATTTTGACAAAACAAGGAAATTATTAACTTTTGAAGTAGAATATCTTAGAAATTTCAAATCTTCAGCACTAATCAAATCATATACATCACCAAAAAATGTTACTTTTATGAATTAAACAAAACATATTCTTCTTTTCAAAATTTGAAAAAATATTCTGGCATAAAAATTGTCTTAAATTATCGACAAAAAGAACAATTTTAATGGGATTCCATAAATTAAGATTAGGTATTTCCAGTAGAAAGTCTGATACTATTGATCAACAATCCTTAAATCATGCTAACATGACCATATTTAATAAGTAGTTAATTAAAAATTGAGAGTATACAAATAATTCGTCATCTTACATTAATAAATACAAATTATATGATATAATGATTAAAAGTTTACTTTTCATGTACACTTGAGTTTGATTTTTTGATACACTTCATATGCATAGGGAATCATTACATCATTTTTTCTCATTGAAGTAGTTTGCAGATTTAGTTTAAAATTTCTAAAAGGTTATTGATAGACTGTAGTATTCTAAATAATCAACACTTGAGTTTGATTTTTAGATACACTTCATATGCATTGGGAATCATCCCATCATTTTTTCTTATTGAAATAGTTTGCAGATTTATTTTAAAATTTCTAAAAGTTTATCCATAGACTGTAGTATTCTAAATAAAAAAGGAAATTTTTCTAATTTTACTAGCATTGACTTTGAAACTTGGATAATATTCTTTATACACACACGAAATATGATGTAGAATAGTACTATCAACAAATATTTATTATAGAATTATAGACACAAATATTATAAATAAATTTATTTGGTCCGTTTATGTAGTTACAAGGCTAATTGCAAAAGAAAGCACTTATTGTAATAGATAAGTAAACATGTAAGCAAAAGTAACTTAATTAATTCCATTTTCCTGTTCCTTAATAAGCTTAAAAGAATAATCCTTAAAAAGCTCATAACTTTTTATCTTTTATACCTAAATACAAATTGTCAATTTTATTTTGAGATATGGAATTCTGTAAGCATTGTCTTTCATTTTTCTGAGACTTCTACAGAATAATAATATTTGTTATTCAAAGAAATGTATCTCACTGTGATTTCTTGAATATTCTCATCTAAATTATTTCCGCATAAGTGTAAACCATAGCGAAAATTCACTTTTAAACACTTTCATCCAGTTCTTTCTTTCCCTTGAAGAGTGAATAGAAGGCAAGTGAAAATTAAAATTTATTTATCTACACTGATAAATGAATTGGAGATTCCAAAATTTGAACCATAAATGTTGTTTTTGATTTTATAAATGCTACTTTTTCTTTTCTTCTTAGTGGATATCATATATTTCACTAAAGTGAAATGTTAACTATCTCCATGACAGTTGAATAGCGAGAGATGCGTCTTGTTTTCCTGCTTTTTGCATGCACATTTTTCGAACTACGTGCTTGAAAATTTTTCAACTATCCTCCCTTGCAACATAAGAATATAACCCTTTATTTTTTAAAAAATCTTCCTAGAATACAGTAATTCGCAGAGGATGCTGAAAAGCTTTACACGTCTATGGCTATCAGACTCTGCATAACTCTGTGAACAGGTGATCTCAGCATGGACAGTACTAAGCCGCACCTTTTGAAGTCTAGGATCAATCAGCGATAGACAAGGGAAGATGGTCGTTTCACTCCTACTATCTGCATTCACGGTTGCTGATGGAGAAGCTTGGGGAGTTTCTTAAGTTTTCTTCCTCGTAATGTGTGAGTGTTATTCCCTATCTAAGAATGAATTCTGTCTGAAAGCAATATAAAGTAGGTATGCAAATGCCTTTCGTCAATATTCCGCTGTTAGACTTTCCACTGCTTGGAAATAAAATTTAAATAGAGGTTTGTCCCTCGTTTCTAAAATAATACCATTTTACATGTGGCAGCTTCAATCTATGAATAAATAACCTTAAATTTAAGTAAAAACTTGATTATGATGCCTATTCAAATATTACATCAAATTTACTGATAACCATAACATTTTTATAAGGTGATAAAAATATTGAGAAAATTTGAGTGACTTGAAAACTAGATTCATTGCAAAAAATATTGTGACAAATCTTCATTTTTACTATTCAAATTGAAAAATATCACTTAGCTTAATCATATACTAAGTTGATTCTGCTACTGATATGTGACCAAGACCCATTAAGAATCAAGAGAATCTAAAACATTCTACTGATACCAGATATGTTTCACTTTAATGCCGTTTTACTTATGGCTATATGGTAGGTTAAATATTAAATATTTGTTGTTTGATGAGAGGTTTATTTTACCTTATCATTACTGCTCTGTAAATTGTGCAAATTACAGCTACAATATGCAAAGAAATGTATTACTCAATAATTCATTTTCACATATTATCATAGTTCTTAATTTGATAATTTTACAACATAAATAAAATTAAATTCATCAAAATCTTTCATTATTATTATTATCATTATTATATGTAATATTTCATATTACTTACATTTTGAGAAAAACTTCATAGTAAATTATAGTTAAATTTTTGGGTATGAAATAAAATGTTTCATTTTATCAAAATAAATGTCAAACTTTTCATACAAATATGAAAGAAAATTAATTACTAAGTTGTAATGTTATTGATCATATTTTCTTTATATTCTCATTTGCAACAGGTATTGGACTACGTTGAAATTCTTGACAAGGACTAAATGAAATTTCTGATCAAACACCTTATAGAATTGTCAGCAGATAATATGTCCGTCATTTAAGTTTTCTAACTTCTCTTCTATATCTCCAACTCTTAATGTTTAATAGCATTCAGTGTAGGGGTAAATTTAAAACCCAGTCTAAGCTACAGTATTCTCACGGTTTTGTTTGCTCGATTTAGGAATAACATTTTATCATTTATTTCTCAATAAATTAATCTATATTTAGAAATATAAACCAAAATATAATTTATCTTGATCAAATTACTCTTTATTTCTGTCATTCCAAACAAAAAGATAATTTTTTAATCATGAAAATTTTCTTCTCAGTCCAGACCTTTAGCGTTTACTTTTACTTTTGCATGATTTATAAAAAAAAAAAACATGCATAATTTTCTTCTTATCTGTCTGTAAATTGGTCCATTAAAACATGTTTTCCAGTAATCTATTACTTTCTTAATTGTAACACTTCTGTTTTTTTTTTTTATCAAATGGCTTGAATTATTATTTTTCCCTCCGGGTAATTATATTCAGTATGTCTGTATACAGGTTTATTGAAACTTATTTCTCTTGAAAGTTTAAGAAATTTTCAAATTCTAGATTAATTGAAAATTAAATCATGAGCAATTCCTGAAATTGTGAAAATTTACTTCATGATCTCATAAGAAAAATTATACGTATGTTCAACAATAATTCATTTAACAATCATTTTCGTGACTTGCCGAATTAAAGAACTTCAATGTTTTTACCGGAAATTTCCTTCAAATAGTAACAACAGTTCTTCACAAGGAATCGAAATTTTCATACAACTCTAATTATTCTTTTACACTAGCTTAAATTTATGATTACAATATGTTCCAATTATGAATTTCAATGAATGTCATATTGCTTTTTACTCACAGCGGATATCAACTTTTTTATGAATATGGCTGAAATAAACTAAAAAAACTGTATCAATATCTTTGTGTGTATTAGATAATAATCATAGTAATCTCTAAATGAAACTGTAAAATCTTAAGCTCTGAGTTACATACGCAATTAGAGGTTTTTTTTCAATTTAAATCCTTTCCATGTATTTGTAACCTTCCACAGTTTCACTCGCTAGGTCATTTGGAAATAGAATCTCTATATATTTCCATATTTTCATTAAAATTTGTAACCAAAGTTTATTTATCACAGAAGAGCTTATATTAATGGTATGGAATTCTTATTGATTTTTCCTCATTTCTATTAAAACAAAGAAAGTTTATTGGATTAATTCTGTTAATTTACAAAATTAAGCCATTATAACACTTGGACTAAGAAAGTATCTTATAACCCAAATAAAAAAATCTCCAAAAAATTAAAATAATATAAATCTTAATTATCTCATTTTAACATATTTATTGTTGATAGAGAACAGTGGTGGTGCTCCTGTTTATCTAATTTTATATTTTACGAGAGTAATACATTTTACAAAAATTTCTGTTTAGTTATTCATGAGAAATAGGAACTTTTAATGAGAGTTTAGTTGGATAGAAATCAGTCTAAACAATTATGAATTAGAATTTACGATAATAAAAAATTCAATTGAGTGCATATCTTATCATTAATCATTTACCTCTTGTTCTCGTAAATATTTCTTAATTTATAACGAATAAATTCCACACCTTTCCATTTTAAATTCAGGTTATTTACAATCAATGGGACTGATTGCTTATTGATCAAGAGACTTTAAATCTACTTAAAAATTGGCTTTAAATGAAGTTATAAAAAGAAGATTCTCTGCTTGTCTTAATTTTCGACTCCAGAATAAAATGAATAGTGGAAAAAACTTGAGATAATTTGCTAACTGTATTTTCATATTTCCTTATATTATCAATTAGAAAATAATTCCTTTAATTATGAAACATAAATTGATAGTACAAAAGATGTTTAATGTCTATTTTATTGCCCATTCCATTTAATTCATTTCCAATTTATAATCTAGTTATGATGTTCAAAAGCTATCTGAAAAGTTTCAGTTGAAATCGCAATAAAATGTTATACTTCCTTTACGTATGTTGCGCTAATATAGTGACTATGTTATATTTTCCTTGCCATAGGCACTATATATCTAATAACATTTGCTAATATTCGGTAACCAAAACTTACAAGACTCAGCAAGGCTCAAGGATAAGATATTTTTCCTTAAAATAAGAGACTTTATTTAAAAATAAATTTTATATGAGTTAAGCTACTAGAGACTTTTGCAAATTCTACATTCTTCTTCTTGCACATATTCCTGGAATGCTTCTGGATTTTTGACTTGCAACATATTATAAAAGTCAAATACATGTATTATGTATATTGTTGAGAAACGTGACTCATTATATATTTAAAGTCCTTCCAAAAATCAAATAAATAGTAGACTTAAAATCTGGTGAATGTTTCAAAATCTTAAGGTGACATGTTTTAAAATTTGACTACCCGCAACACTGGGTGAAATCAAAATTTACAGGTATTTTTGTTCTGTGAAAGTTCGCAGAAGATAAGCTCAAGTATTCAGAACACACACATACTTGAAATTTCTTCATTATATTCTAAAGCAGAATTTCTTCTATTTGAAGTCTAATATAGTCTTGCTTAAACTTGCAGGAAAACGGATCTTTATCAACAATTTCACATTCATACGGTACATGTGAATTTGTATGAATGAAATTCCAGTGATATCACTACGAAAAAATACATGTAAGAGTATAAGCAGAATTCTCAAGAAAAATAGAGACGAGAACGAAATGATTTAGTATAAATACCCTGAATCCAATCTAACTGTGAAAGCCATTCATGCACAATAATGCAATTTACAATACTTTGTTTCTATCTGTAATAAATATTCATGGCTGATTCTAAGGTAAAAGAAACATTGTAAGATCACAAAATGCATTATTATTGGCTTCAATTTTAGCACGATTCTTCCGATTCAGAGTATCTTTTTTTAGAATGAATTTTGTGGCATGAACCACACAACATTTCATACCAAGAAGCTGATTAATATAGTGATATCACTAGAACAAAAGGAAACGAACGCCTTTTCTAACACTTTCATTTCAAGCCAGCTTCCGAGAACATTCTCGTAGTACACACATAAATATATGACTAGATATCTCTCAAGTTTAATATTTTCTAAGTTATTTTTCAACATCCGCAAACTTGGCGAGCCTTGATTATCTCAAAGTAAAGCAAAATAATCATTTTAGTTTTATTGCAAACAATTTTACGAGAGGAAATCCGTTATTTTTACTTTAAAAACGTAGTGAAGAATTATTTTACCCGTTTACCAATAGTATTTTTAAAAAAATTACTCATAAAACACATTTTTCACATTGCATATTGAATTTAATCACCAAATTTAGTGAAAGTAATTTGTAAATTATTTAAAATATTTTTTCATTTCTCCAAGCTTAAATAATGAAAAATATTCCAAAATTCTTACATATATATATATATATATATATTATATAATATATATGTATATATATATATATATATATATATATATATATATATATATATATATATATATATATATATATATATATATATATATATATATATATATATATATATATATATATATATATATATATATATATATATATATATATATATATATATATATATATATATATATATATATATATTGACTTTATTTTCAGTTAATGAGAAATAAAAAATGATTAAATCACCAGAAACCCCAATTGTGATATTTTTAATGCAGTCAATAAAAATAAATCAAGATTTGTATTAAAACTGAAGCCCTACATTTTAATGAAACAATGCAATCAAATTTATAGAGATCGTGTCAAAAAACAACCTAAGGATATTAAATTGTGAAAAAACAACCTAAGGATATTAAATTGTGAAAAAACAACCTAAGGATATTAAATTGTGAAAAAACAACCTAAGGATATTAAATTGTGAAAAAACAACCTAAGGATATTAAATTGTAAAAGAGTTTTTTTAAACTTATTTATGATTAGTTCACTTTTTTTCCTACTTTATTTTTTTCTATTTATTAAGAAAATCATTTATGATTAACAATATATAATTAATTTTTCTATTTCATGTGTTTTAAGCAGTTCCTCAAGTTTTCAGACACACGGATCCTACATGAAATTAAAGTTTTGTTCAAGGGCTTCAAACTCATAATACCGTTCTCAGTAAGTTTGAGATATTCAGTGTCTGTAATCAGCTTCTGAAAAGGTTGTTCTATCGGCGATGATGTTTCACTGTTAAAGGGAGATAATGGCTATATCTTGCTTGTCAGTGCTGGCTGGATGTTCTTGTCCCATGTTACCCGACCCTTAAAATTGCTATCATTATCTTGGATTCATCTCGAAGGGACATTCAAGTATTTTGTCTCCCGATACTTGAATATATTTGGTTATATTTTCTATTCTACCCCTATTTGGAAAAGCGATAGTATTATGTTAGAAAATAATGAATGAGTTTTTAAGTAATAATTATTTGCTTTTATACAGAGACTAGGTATTCCACGAAAATTATTTTCCTCGTTTACAATGATTTTTTCATAACATGTTATTTAAATTTTTGACAAGCAACGTCAAATTTTGGACAACCCTTTTTAAGCAAATCATGCTCCTTGTTTGTTTTTGACTGTCATTAAATTTCAAACGTTCATTATATACATAATTCTTTTTCATAAAATCAAACGCTTTAATGGTATACATAAAATTTTATTAAAGAAAAAAGCAAATGTAAATAATAAAATAAAAATATATAAAAGGTACTTTTCTTATTTTATTTATGTATTGTTCGCTTGTTAAAATATGAAATTTATTAAAAATGAAGCCTTTTTATATGAAAAAGTTAATTACTTAGTTATTTAAAGGTAAATTGCGAAAATTTTGCTCCAAGACTAGAAATCAAATTAGATGTTTATCATAATTCATTTATTAATTAGTTAAGTATAACTTTTGGTATTTAATTTGATACTCGTAAATGATGAGTATAAGTGAAGAACTCCCCTATTTTATATAAATGATCAATTTACCTGCAAATTAGATTAATGTATTTTTTATTTAAATAGTGCACTTTGTATTTCCCTATAATAAATTTAGAATTCCTAGACCACTTTGCTACGATATTTGTTAATTTAAAGTAAAAAAAATCACATTTTTACTTTCGTGCTTGCATACACACAAAAAATGAATTTTATTATTTAATCATACTCTAATAAAATTAGAAAACATACTATAACTAAAAGCAAAATATATTTTAACAACCATAATAGAACGAGAAAAATATTTATTAAGTTGTTGGATCCACAATATATAATTAAACTTCAGGACATTAAAATTGCTAATTAAGTGTGTTAGACAAATACATTAAACCAGGGGTAACAAGTTATCAACCTTTAAAGAAAATTGAAAGCATAAAGCTTGAAAAATGATCATACAGACATGGATTTGATGGTATGAACACGTACACCTGCTCCTGCAACTTCATCACTATGCTGTTCCTCGACATGATTGGCATATGATGACTAGCCAGTCCCTGATCAACCATCAACATTTCCTATTGAATGATCTTGAAAGCATGTTGACCAGAGTACCTCCAAAATATTTTCTATAGCAAGGATGGTACCGGCAATATGCAGTCGTGCATTATCCTGCTGAAACGTAAAGTTTTGAAGGATTTGGGCGAAAGGTACACCCATGAGCCTTAACAGAATAGACATGTAATTGTAACTATTAAAAATATCAATGTGAACAAGAAGCGACCGAGACTTCCATCCAGTGGCATCTCATATTACATTCCAGATTATAGACAAATATGACGATAACGAATGCACACTGAAAATCTTTGCTCAACATGGTGTCGCCAAACGACCCTATTTCTTGACTCAGAATGTGTTACGAGGGGGTATAATACATTAAGTCCATCCGGGTAATATGTCTGTCTTATTGTTAGTGACAACGAGTCTCTGAAATCTGACACGATGTTTCGTATAACAGATCAGAACCTATTGATATCATATTCTGGAAACAGTCATGAGTTCTTGATTGACGTAAGCAACAAGATTGTTTTAGGAAAAACCGCAATCCTGATAGGTTGCATTTTGAGTCAGAAACGTGCTGGTAACCTCATTCTTACACGGAATATGAGTACGCCTTTTTTTCATCATTGAATTTTCAAATGCAATTAGTATATTAGAAACTTGAAATACATAATTTCTCATTTAAGCACTTTGTAGGTGTTGCAATCACAGGTTGTTTTAAATGAATGCACATTGGGAAGCAAATCATTCGGATATCGCAACATCTTCCAGTTATATAAATTTCATGAGTGTAGACTATCGCTTTCTTGGTATAGCAATTTTAATAGTCAGCTATGTAACTATATGATTCGCATTAGAAAACTAATATATGGATTTTACAATAAAAATTTATGAAATTTCAGAAGTACAATATTACTAGTTTATGTAAATTCAAGTAAAAGTAAAATATAGAAGAACGTAGTTGTATAGTAGAATAACTTAAAACATAATGAAATGAATTATACGATGTTAAAATATTATTGATCTTTCATAGAAATTGGTGCGTAAGGATCTCTGTATATTGATTGAATTTCAAGAAAGACGAAAATAGCATCAAATATATTTTTGGAATAGATCTAGAAAATAACTAAATATATGAAAATTTTGATGAGGCATTATTTTGATCTAAGAAACAAAAGGAGTCGGGTGTTGGATTTCTTCTTTCTGCATTTGCATTTGTCAGTCAGGGTGCCTGAAAGTTTTCTCGTATTTTCTCTTTTGTAGCACAAATAATTAATATTGCTCATTATATATTTCAATTTATTTATCTAGTGTGTCTTTACGGATTAAATGGTCGTTTAAGAAAGCGTAAGATAAAATTTGAAGTTGGAAAGTAAAAGTTTTCTGCAACTATTAAATATGTGTGGGGAATTCCGCTTCTTAAAATAAACAAATCCAGCCATAAAACTGTAGTTAAAAGGACCACTTAAAGGAGATGCTACTTTTTCAAGTTGTGAATGGCCAAAGCGATTCTCTTCTCATTTAGAATCTTTCTCAAATGTTAAACCCGAAATTTGAGCTGATATATTCTTCACCAAACATGTATTTCACACTAACAAATGATCCTCTACTTGCTTGTTGGTATTTATTGACCATAACGTGCATATAAAAAAAAATAGAACTATTCCTGAATCCGGCAAAATCTATCAACACGATAGCTTTTGTCTGATTCAGTAATATCTTTCATCCCCAACCTTTTCCCACTGCGCTTCAGCAACTTTAACCAACTTTAATTGCATTTACGATAAGTTAATATTTTGACAATTGACGCTTTCCTCTGCGAATACTAACGTTATCATGTTTAAATGAAATTCATAATTTCCTTCCAATAGAGTTTTAAATTTCATGTAAAATTTAATTTCAAATATATATAAATAACATCAAAATGTATTACTTTTCTATAAAAATAATTAATAAATAAATAATACCAATTCATCTTTGTTTGCCATAAAGATTGTGCTACTAATAAATAACAAATAAGTTTTGTAGAATTTTAATGATTTTCTATCATTTCAGGTGAAGTATTTAAAAAATAAAGATATACTAGTGTTGTTATTCCTTAATGTTATAATAACATTTATTTACTGATGGTGCCATCTATCGGAGGAGTTTAGAGGAAAGTCGTACTTTCACCCTCCTGGTTTCTAATTAAATGCAAGACGCACCCTACTGACTCAAGTTCATGTAGTCAACTGCATAGCGAGCTTGGCTTGTCCAAGTGTAACAAGTAACAACAAAGCACTTGTTTATGGAAAAGAGAAAAGTATATATTTGTGCAATAAGTTAAGAAAATATATGTAGAAACAATAAGTCAACGACAGATGACAACATTCATTTTTTAAAAGAATATTTATATACCTTTTTACAAAAAAAATTATTTAATAATCACAATTGGTTCTTATCAAATAATGATGAAATATTGTTTACAGGATCAAAATTGGTTCAGCTGCTTTTTTAATGCCAGTACTAAAATGCTTTTGCTTGTGTAATTTGAAAAAATTAAAAAATGTGTAATTTGAAAAAAAAAATTTTTTTATTGTAAATAAATCTATAACAATAGGCATTTATAACTCAAATCATCATTTTACTTAATTATTATAAAAATAATTGCGTAAAATTTAATGCAATTTATTATTTAAATAATAAATTGCAATAAATTTTACCCTATTAATATAATAATATATGTATGCAATATTCTAAACTTATTTATTACTTAACGTCGTATCAAATTACTTAAAGTTTTAAAATAGTTTGTATTATTGTTAAAGTAATAAGTAACTTATAATAATGTAGGTCATGTAAATATTCGGTATAAAAGAACATAATTGAATGGAAAGTGTAATTATGAACCATTTGGAATAAAAATATTCTTTTATTTTATCAAACAAGATTAAATTCACTTCAATTCCTTTTTTTCAATTTAGATAAGATGTGTTATCACATATATTAAATGCAAGGAATCTTTATCGAAAAAATTCATATGATACAATTAATTGATTTAAAAATAATACAATGCAATAAAACAATCGTGCATTGTAAATGTTTCCACATTTTTAACTAAGCAATTTGATTGTGATAATATTTGACAGAAGTGTTTTCAAAACTTTTATTAAAAACCTCATTCAGATGTAAATAAGAAATAAAGAATTTTTAATAAATTATGTGTCTTTATAGTATAACCAATTTATTTTGTTAAGAAATCAAAAAAAAATAATTGTTTCTTAAAATATTTAATTCAGCACCTTAAAATATAATATGGTTTAACTCTGAGTTAAATGTATAGGTGGAAAATTAAGCTGAATATACAATAATTGACAGTATACTTATTACAGTATTAATTGACAATATTTTTATTACTTAAAAAACTTCTTGTCAGCACTGAAACGATAAAATTGCTTTTTTATTGATAATTAACTGAAATCTATATTTTTTGCTAAATAAATGGAAATGTGATAAATATAAAAGCTCGTGTTCATTATGAAAAAGTTATAAATTAATATCATGTAAAAAAAACATTTATTAGATGATTTCCAGCGCTTTTAATATGAAAATTTAAAAAACCATTATCTCTGAAATCTGTTGTGATTTTATTGTAATAATTTTAATTTTATGCTTAAAAGAAATGAAGTGATAAATATGTTTTTTATGAGAATAACAAATTTCATTTTTGATAAATTATTTAAAATCAATTACTTTTAGGAATTTTCAAAAAATTTACTTAAAAAATATCTCCGTGACTATAAGTAACTTTGTATACAACTGATGAACAATATGTAACTTTTGAAATCCTAACGAATGTCATTATTATATTTTCAAATGCTGATTTTTCAGTTCATTATTTAATTGATATAAATTTTTCACATTGTTATCATCTTAGAAGTAAATCTGTCTAGATCCAATCTAACATATAAGATAATAATCACATAAGAAAACACGCTTACAGTGTTCACAAATTATTTTATGCTAATAATCTAATTTAAAACCCAATTTAATCCAATTTTGAACCTACTGTTGTTGAAAATTAATGAAAGAAAGATTTTCCAATAAATCTGTTTGGGCAGATGTTTAGCGATATGTAAATACACACACACAAACCAAAATTGTTGAAATTTTGTACCAAATATCCGGAAAGTTTTCCACAAATGAAATTAATACCTCTTATTGTTAAATTGTGCATTGTGCATTCATTATTCCCATTCGGTGTTCCATGGACGAGTTTAAAATCATACAGTTTGACACAAAATATTGAAGCACTGATTCAATCATTGTTTGACAACAAAAAATATATTTTGCCTTTTCTGCTAGTTTCTGGCATATTTTTTTAGTTTTCTAGGTTTTGTCCCTAACAAAAGGAATCATGTTTCGGTATATTTAAAAATACGTTTCGAAAATAGTGTTCATAAAACGAATTAGTATTATTGCATGTTGCCCATAAATATAGTTCCAATCATATACAACCATGAATAAAGATAATATACATTCTTACAGAATGTAAGATGATCAACTCTATGGAAAGAGTAATACATATTCAAATCTAATATAAAATCTTTGAAAGGAATTCCAAACTTTGAATTCACTATTCCTTATTTTTCAATATTTAGATTGTGATCACTAATAAACCGCTTATAAATTTGTACGGTTATGATAATTTTGTTATCATGCACAGTCATAATAATATAGAAATTTCATGTTAGATTTGTATGTAATTTATTTCCATAGGATTATCTCAATTCCTTAGCTCAGAAATAATGTATGATAAGACTAGCATTTTATTTGAGTGAAAAATATTTCCCATTGCATAAAAATAAAATCTAAGATTTTATTTAAAATTATGGCTAATATTTATTTTTCCCATTATCTATAATCATTTTGAAATTTTTCCAAAATAATTACAGTTATTTCACTTTGCTTCAACTTATTTTCATCTAAGATGGTATGCTTTACGTTTTTGTAGCTTATTACTGCTTTATCTATTCCATACTTTCATGTATGACACATTTATATTAAAATAATTTCAGAAACTGTGGGCTACATAAAATAAATTGCCCTCTTTTTAGAGTTTAAAAAAATTGTTGATCCAATTTCCATATTAAAATTGAAGACACAACTTACACATAAAATAAGATACAAAATCTTTACTTCAATATTATTGTCTCTCACTATATAGGTAGGTGTAACCCACATATAAAATAACAGAAAGATTTTTGTACTCACCTCAGATTTATTGCCATAGACTTTCTCATGATATGTCTTAAATACACACAATTTTTATATCTTCATACTTATCATCTCAATATCAATATACTTCACTGTGATCTTAATTTTAGTTATTATGGTGTAAAAACACACAAGTTTTTCTATGGTTTGGAATACCAAAGTGATACCTTATTGTTAATTAAAAAAAGAATTTTAATTTAATTTAATTTGATGAAAAGTAGAATATATGAAGTATATTAATTTGATGAAAGAATAAATGAAGAACTACGTATAGAATGCATAGTTGCCCTGCAAGTTTCTAAAATTCTTATAGACATTAAATGAAAATAGTTTGAAATTCATATGGGCATTAAATGAGAATAAATTATAGACATTTAAATGTAATTTTTTATTATTAAATGTATTCTTATTTTAAGTTAAATTCCTACAGAAATATCTCATATAACTATTTGATGTTAATTAATGGATAAATTTAATTATAACTATTGAAATTTATATGCGTTTAGCATAACTAAAAAAATTTCACTTTAATTTATATTTGGAAATATATGTATAAAAATGACTTTTAAATAATAATCTTAATTTTTGATTGATGAACTTGTAAATATAAGAAATATCCCATAAATAAAATTTCAGTCAAGTTTATGAATTAGCGTAATTATAGCACAACTTTATCATTCTTATTAATAACTTTTAAATTTGTACATAAACTTTGATATGGTAAAAAAATACTACATTATTTCATCTTTTTTTCTTTTTTCGTAAAGATAATTCTTAATCTGAATACTTTTGTTTAAATGTTTATTTTAAAACTAAATAAATCCTTTCCTTACTTAATTTACATATTATATCCTAAATATAATAAATCTTAATTTAATTTACATATTTTAACTTCTAAGAGTCAGTCAAATTAGTATCATCACAACTATTGCTTTTTAAGTAATTTTTTTTTAAATGAGACATAATAAATAACTTACTTCCGTTTATTCTGGCAAAATGACTTACAGTCCATCATTTCAATTTAATAATAAAACAGTTTATTTGTCCAATTTTTATTACATTTCATTAGCATTACACATCACAAGCAATGTTACAATAGAATCGCAATACATCGAGATTAATGATATCGTATACAGTTTCAGTTCAATACAATTTATTGAAAGAACAAAAAATTATTCTTCCCTTTTCTAAGAAGCAATCAATGGAATGCATGCTTCCATCCACATGTGGCTAAGAAGTGAAAAAAGGAAAGGGACAGGAAAAAAACAAAACGACGAACCAACTCCTACTTACTTTACTAAGAATGAGAAAGCCGGTTGCATTGACTTCGTTTACTTACCTCGCTCCGTGTAGAATCAGCGGGATTTCGTTAAAGGAATCAATTCAACTCACCTTCATTTATTTCGATCCGTCAAACCTAATAGCACACAATCCATTCCGAAAGTCAATAAAGTTTCAACCGAACATTTACAAAGTAATTCGCTGTACAATCGTAGATTATGGGTAATGGGGGTAATTGAGACATTTTTCTCACTAGGTTTTCTATTATGGTAATTCATCTTTCTCACCAGAAATATTTCGTTATAAATAGACTCTACACTCAGGTATGAAATAGTAATTTTGCACTAAAAATCGAAGAAACATAACTGGTCGTCACGTATCGTATTAGGTTTAGAGTTATAAACCTGAAGATTTTACACTAAAAAATGTATGTAATACACTATCAGAAATCTCTGCATTTGTAATTCGATTTCTCAAAAGAAGACCGATACTTGCCTACAAGAAGTAAAAATCTCCTATGTTTTCAAGCATTTTCCTGTTTCATTTCATTTTTTCAATTGATCCAATATTAATTTTACAGTAATTAAGCAAAATGTAACCTGATCAGTTTTTAAATATGCAGAAATTTCTGAAATAGTAGATATGATACTATAAATTTTAATGAACAAAAAATAAATAGTAATGATAGAATTAGCTAGTGTTTAGCTATGAGGGGTTAAATTTGTACAGTCTTGGTAATGAAAAATAAATGCGCGTTTATATGTCATATTATTAAGATGCATAAATCGCAAATAGCATTTACATCTACAGTAAATGCGTTACAGTGCACACATGAATAAAGCAAAAATATCATTTAGCATAAAATTACATTTTTTTTATTTTTTAAAAACATCAAACAATGGTATGATGAATGTGACTAGCAAATATATCCCATTTCCCGCCAATCATCGATAAGGATGATTTTTATTCGTGGCGACAAAAGTTGAGACTTCATGAAAAAAATCACATCATGAAATGGATTTACATAGAGAATGCTTTCTTTCTTTTGTAAGATTTAGAGATGTGAAAGATAGGTTCAAGAAGAAATATATTACAGAAGTTATTTAGAAATGGAATTTATCACATGCCAAAATTGACCATACATCTGTATAGACTATGTACATGAACGAGATTCTCATGAAAAATGTGTGTCACAAGATAAAACTTTCCATTCGTTTCAATTATAGGTGACTATTAAGAATCTAAGCGTCATAATGTTTTATAAAATAGGATAAACACTTTTTAAAAACATTTACATATCTTTTAAATGCACATATCTATAAAATTTTCAATAATTACTTTATTCTTGGCTAAATTAAATTTTGCTTTATTTTAACTGTTTAATCTAATTCATTATTTAGTAAAGATAATTTATCCTCAAATATTTTAGTTTGTTCATTTCATATTCTATTTCAATGAATATATAAGTTCAAAAATTATGTATATCATATATAAGTATGAAATAATACAATAGATTGTATTGGCATAATTTTATATTAAAAGCTTTTAACATTTCTCAACTGAGATTCTTAATAGTCTTAAAACACATATTGTTTCTTATTAGTTTTATTGTACACTCAAAGTTTGCTTCATAAGAAGTTCATAAATATAATCCATTTTCAGTAGAGAAAATAACATAATACTTCTAATAAGCATTATTTGAATATTTAACTTTGACAAAATAGTATTTTTTCTTTCAAATATATAACTTAAGCTTTCTTCTAAGAACTAACATAAGCAAAATATTGATTTTAAGGAATTTCGAAAGTTCTAAATAAACTTTGATACTCATTAAAATTAATAATAATTTCCCGTATTCTATAAATAAAATGCATTTTAATGTCAAAATAGTACATTGAAAACTCAGAAAAATACAGTTTAAGTTTCTCTCAAATAAAAAATTTAATTACTTTAAATTGTAAAAATGAATTTAAATAATCATATGTAATATTAATCAGATCTCTCTCTTTGTATATACAGCATTTTTATTTTTAATTTTCTTTCTTAAAATTTCTAGCATTTTTTAGAATGAACTCTTGTTCCCTAATTCTGTTACCAGAACTATGATAAATTAAAGTTTATTAAATTTATACACACCTTCTAACTACGACAAATTATAAAATAGATAAAAATTTCAAGCTATTCAACAATTTGAATGGTAAAGTTAAATGCTTCCGTTATGCTACAAAAACTTTTAAAAAACTATTTGCTTAAAATTTACAAATATATTATTTATAAAACTTTCATATTTCTGAAGTAGTCTTTATGAATTTGAAAACTGAAATTTAAAAGATATTACTCATGAAAAAAAGGAAAAATGTCATTTTTTAATAAACTAAAATTGAGTTAATTTACACATTTGAAATTTTAATTTGTGAATTTAATTTTCATTAAAATATCATAAATGATGAATGAACTGTGAATATGAGTAAACAAACTTTAAGGAAAAAATTTACATGAATTCATTCTTTGTAAAATTAATAGAGTGAATTATTAACCAGAATTTGTAAGACACAGCTGAAAATTTGCAATATATTCATCAATCAAATTTTAGAAACTTGACAACTCTTTTTTTTCGCCTTTTTACATTTTTCATGAATTTTTTAATACACATTTATTTTTTAAAAGTAGTCATAGATAAAATATCAAAGAGAGAAAATGTATCATTTAACAATAAATAAATTATTTTATTTGCAGAAATTTATTAAATTTTCATTATATTTGATTTTGATAAAAAAAAGAAGAGCTAATTTTATTCAAACGCAGGATTCATTTTTGGTAATAAATAGAACGCTTAAGTTACATGATTTGAAAGAATAACATCCTTAAAAAGTTTGAAAGTTTCATTTAACTTGATTGTTAAAAATTATCCTGTATTTATCCATTGCACTTTTAATAATAAATAATAAATTAAATTTATAAGTCAGCAATTTACAATAAATGTTTACACATATACAAAAATAAATAAATATATTTAGTCGAACGTAAAATCAGAAAAAATATCACTTTCATAGGTAATTAAAGAAGTCATTTTTTGTTCTTTTCCAAGCTTATTAGCCCACGATAGCACTAAATTTCGAACAAAAACTACATTATTTAGTAGTTAATGCACAATATATAGCGTAGCGTTCTTATTCTTGCTATCAACTAATAGTGATAAAAATGTTTTCTGCTTATCAGAAACAAGAAAATCTTAGTATTAGAATTTAAACTCTCGGATTGTACTGCAACACTATTTCGCGTAACACGATTTGCTGATTTTAGACCTTGGTTGATTCGTTGTTATAGAGCCGCATAATCACAATTAGAGAGCCTAAATATCTGCAACCTAATTTTGGTTTTGTTGAACAAATGGCACGAATATCTTCTTCATACTTGTTTTCCTTGTAACAAACATTTCTTTCGGCACGACAACATTTAAATAAATGAGTGATATTTTTAAAACTTTTTTTCGTTTTTTTAGCATTTGAACTCTTAGCAGTCGATTTTCGGCACTATTTCGGCATCAGAAACCTAAGCTGACGAAATACTTAGGCATCATATTTCATGTCCGACAGTTTGTCTGATATATCTGCACGAGCTTGAAAAGTCTTTAAGTTTCTGTTGGTGACCATTTATAGTTGAGTTCATGTGTTGGGTCCATGTGAGCTGCTACAGTTTTCAGGAAGCCAAATGGCCCGGTTGTAGGGTTTATCAGGTGTAAAAGGGTCGATTTACAATCGCCAGTCTGATGGGCCACAACTCCACCGTCACTTAGAGGTCACTATTGAACTACCATACGATTGACCATTACACGTAGGGAGAGCGAAGGGATTCATTGCAGCGAAAGGCGAGGAAACAATGCTTCCCATCCCTGGGAAAGGAGAAAGGGAACAAAACAATTAATATCATTATAAGGCAAATCCTTTATTGAAAACTGTTGAAAAATAATAATTTAACAAACATTAAAATAATTAAAATCTTTGTAAAGTTAAAAACTATACACAAATTAATATTAAATTACTACTGTAAAATTAATAATTTAAATTATAATATAGTTAAAATACTTTTTATCAATATATAATGTAATAATTAATATGCATAAACAAATGCAAGTGCAAATATGTAAACCAAATTAAAGTGCAATATTTTTTCAAAATAAACTATGAATTGTGGCTCAAGCAACTGATAAAGAGCAAAAAAAAAGTAGATCATTCAACAAAACATTAATAAATTTTTAAAAAAAAGTCAATGATGATTTAAAATAACTAAGTAAACATATTTAAGGGATGCTTTGATAAAAGTGAAACAAATACTGAGGTAGATGTATTAGAACGACTGCAGAAATAAGTTTTATATTCTACAAATAAAGATCTAATCTTCGCATATATAATGCAATTTTAAAACTCAAAATTAATTATTTCAAATGAAATTTGATTTCATAGCTTTTTTAAAATCATTCGTTTAAATTGACCTTAGAAGATCATATAGAATCATTCAATATCAATTCAACAGTAACATACATAATGCCAAATATGATAAAAGATCTGAATTTTTGAACATTCCTTTTTTGGAAAACTCATCTATCTTCAAATTACTTAAAATAAATTCGAATGCTTGGTATTAAAGCAATTTTAAGAGTATTATTTACATGCATATTCAAAAAATGCAATCTTTACTCACTGAATTTTTGTTCTGAAATAATGTATTTTGATAAATAAAACAAAATAACGTTTCCATTAAAAAAGCGATTGTTTTATTTAAAGTTTAACTACATTTAATTTTAAAAATGAAGTCTATATTTTGAGATTATGTTGATGATAATAAACCAAAAATTTAGTATTATACATGATTAATTTAGGAGCAAAACCTGCAATTTACTGGTTTCTCTTTCCTTTTATTATGATCAGCTCATTACTAATGCTTTTGTTTTTACAATAGAATTAAATAATATCCTACTGTGTCAAAATATTTTCATACCAAAGAAATTAATAAGCGTTCCATTATAAAGGAAAAAAGCTATTTTTCAGTATGATATGTGAATTTCTTTTGCTTTCTTTGTGCCTGAAATTTTTTCAAGAATACTTTTTTTGGGGGAAAAATTAATAAATATAAAATAAAATATTAGTAAATACAGTCTTATGTATGTAAAATAAAAATAATTCCTTTACTTGTTTCTGTAAAAATATTCGTGTGTGGAATAATTTTAGTTTTATCATCTTCAAAACATATCAATATTTCGTTGTATAGTTGAGCTTACGAAGTTCCTCTGTAACTTATCTTCTCGCAAAATATTTAAAAAAATTGTATTTCAAAGTACTAATTCAATTGATATAATTACCATTAAAAAGACCCGGTGAACTTGGTACAGCCATATTGCCAAGATTTGGCGGGCTGCCATAGCCACCATTCATTGCTGTAGTACTGTAGGAACTGCCGTTCGCGCTGTGCGGTGTTGACGCGTTAGAGCCATAGCCTCTGGGAGAAACGCTGTTGCTCTGCGTCCTGCCATAGTCTGTAACGGATAAAAATCAAATGTTACATCATTTACTCAAGCAATTTTGCAAATTTCAATGATGAAAGTAAATAATACATCAAAATCAACTAACAATCACTTTTTCTCTTGATTTGATCAACAAATTTTATTTAGGAAGAAATGTTATCAACTTTTTTTTATTCGAAGTGATAAAAAGACAACTTTTGTTTTCAAAATGCAATAAAATAAAATTGTTGCAGTCAAACACCGAATCATAACGATATCCCTCGAAATGATAGTTTCTGCGATAAAAAATATTCTTACACGATTGTGAAATCGGTAAATTTAACGGCTATTTCATAAGTAAGTTATGTGAAACATATTTCGAAGCATAAATATGCAGGTAAAAGTACTTTCACTTTAATTTTGTTTCATTAAGCGTTGTTTAAAAAACAAAATATTTTTAAATTAACGAAGAAATATTTAAAAAATAGAACATTCCGATCTACCCAGTGATTCCATGTTGTATCAGGAATCATAAATTCGTCAAAACGTATACAAAATGAAGACAATGTACTACTACTTTGAAAAACCATGTATTCATGATAAAGTCTATAAATTAAATTTAATAAATTACTTGATCGCAATACAATTTAACAACATAAAGATTTTTCATTAAAATTCGAATTAATTGCCTATGGACTCCTGATTTAAAAATTCAAATAATTATTGTTTTAGTTTTCACTTAATTTATAATACCGTTGAAAGTGAAATTTAAAATCGTTTTTATAAGAATAAAAAATAATAATAACTAAAGTTAAAGAATTAAAAATATTTTATCTTTTACTCAAACAAAAATACAAAACAAATATAGAAACTAGTCATTATTACTCCATTTTTCAACAAATTTCCTTTAAATTTGCTATTAGTTACCAAATCATTGCAATGTGAAAACGCTAATGTAAAACTTATTTTATTAATTTTTTTTTCCAAAAAATTTGGACTAAAATATACCTTAGAATGATTTAGATAGATTAAATTTCATATTAAAAAATCATGTACTATTCCATAACAAATTTTAAAAGTGATATATTTTTAAAACAAAACCATTCCTATAACAAATCGAATAGTATAATTGGACTATAAAATTGAAAAATAAATAGAAATATGTAAAACAAAATTTAGGATAAAACTAAATTCTTCTCCAAATTAAATAAAAATATTGTTGAAAGAAAATGAATTAAATTATTCCTTACACAATCAAAAAATATCGTTTCAGATGCTTTTCGCTATTTCATACGATTTTTACGCATTCAAAAATACCTCAAAATGCTTGAAACAAAATAGTTTTTGATTGGTATATAATTTCAAAAATATTAAAAGTCATTTCTTAATAAACATACTTTTAATAATATAACTTTTAGGCATTATCTGCTTTTTAAAATTAATTTATGAAACTAATTAATGTTACATAATTTGATATTATATTATGCAACTCAATAATAAAACAGAACGATCACAAACTCTACCTAAATTGTACACAGGCAATCATAAATACAATTTCATAATTATTTAGATTAAATAATGAGAGACGAAAAAGAACTAAATAGAAATCAACTTTTTAAATTAACTCAGAAATTCCATATTTTCGAGTTTATTTTAATTTTGAATTTTACTAATTAACGAAATAAAGAAATATGAAAAATAAGAAAAGCTAATGAATTAATTTTAATATGAATCAAACAAGCGTTTTAAAATTATTCTTCTTAATTAGACTATGTCGGTCGTTAAAAACATTAAAAATATTTTGCGACGATTAAAAGCCAAGTAGATTTAAGGGAATTTACCTTTAAAATTGTTAAACTCTTTTCAACATTATTATAGTATTATTACATATATAGATTTTGCTAATCATTTGTAACGAATTTAGATGAAAACGTTTGTTTTTATAAATTTTTCCATTTAAATTAGCTTATTAACGTATTTTAATTTGTAAATTAAGCTATACTTTTTAAGAAATGAAAATGAGAAATGTGGAAATATTTGACAAAATTCTAATTTTAATTTTTTTTAATAAGTCATTTTGATGTATTTCCTTTATTATCGTACGAAATAAACTATTTAGTAAGTTTGTAATTGGGGCAAAATAACCAGAAAATAGAAGAGGAAGCATGCATAATAATGCATTCTGATAGAAAAAGATGTGCATGCATCAAGCGAGCCTAAGCTATAATGATTGCCTGGACAGTGGCAGTAGGCATTGTGAACGTGGGGCCATGGGTCCCTACCGTTCTCCTGCACGTTGACAGCCAGCTGACCTGTGTAGGCGTTAAAGCCGGACATGGCGACTGCATTGTTCAAGGCTGGCGACCTGGGCGCGGGCAGGGCTAACTGGTTATTTCGTGGCATACTGTACAAAGCTTCTGCTAGATCCGCTGCTCGTTTCAGGATTATCTCCTAGAAAGAGAAAAAGTAGTACATTTGAAGTGACTTTTAAAAACAGCTTTTAACTGAGTGGACTAGTTGACAAAAAACATTTCATTCATGAATTTCCCAGTTAACGAAAATTAACTGGGAAATTCATAAATGAAATAATGTTGTGAGAAATATAAAAATATAAAAAATCATTTTGGGCCAAAGAAATGCATAAACATTCAATTACTCCATAAGTATATCAATCGCGATTTGAAACATAATATTTTATAATACATACAATGCATATAAAAATACGCATAACCATCAATAAATATTTCAAAATTAACAACAAAGCATACGTGATAGATTATACAAGCAATGCTTTCTCAGACGCAAATTTATTTTTTAGTTGAAATATAAGAAATTGAATATAACTAAAGTATGGTACAGTTCTATAAAAAAAATTGATGAGAAGGTTTGTGTGTGCATCTAACCCAAATATTATTGCTCATAAGATAAAATTTGGCAATTTATAATTTGTTAAGCAACTTTTTTCAATAAAAATATGTAGTTATATTTATCACTTATGAAAGGTGAATGTTTAAATTTGAGTAATAATTTCATAAAAAGAATTTATGTGTGAAAATACAGACAATTTAGATAATTTAAGCTAATAGAATCGACTCATCATATTGATATGAATTCTAGAACTTGTTCTTTTAAATCTATATATCAAATTTTAGTGAAAAGTGCCTTACCTTCGGTAACTTTTCCGGATCACCTGGATGCCTTGGTATCAGCTTCGCTAACCTTTGGAAGCCATAGTCAATGGTTGGTTCACTTAAAGCTAAAATAAAAATTCTTTTTTTTAAAAAATATAACCTTTATTTACCACAAAAAGCAATTTTTACGATTTACTTATTTGTCTATCTATATATGTCACCTTGAATATGTATCTTCGGTAAAAAAAATGTTATTCGTTACAATTTTATCGAATATATATATATATATATATATATATATATATATATATATATATCCTTAAATTTCATTCGTGACAGTGTGTCTTATGTATATTGATAAATTTTGAAAACTCCTTTTCTTATGAAAAAAAAATTGATAAGATCTGACAACATTAAAAATTATTAATAAAGACTTTAAGAAACATGCAAATAGTAAATGAATTTAAATTGCTTTTTCTCTTTTTTTCATCTTTTACATTTATACTTTGCTAAACCACTTTATAAATTAAATAATAAATCTAAAAAAAATCTTTTGCATGAAATTTAAAATTTATTTTTAGGTCCATGGAATGAATGTCAATTTACGTGTTGTCATGATAAACACAAAGAAATCATATATCATATAAAAATATATACTGAGTGGGAATCCACGTGAATGATACGTGCTTGAAATTGACGTTTATATTTTTAATTAAATGTTCCAAATAGAAGCTCTCACTTTAAACAAGCATGTGAAAAGATAATCAAAACACAGCTGTCAACTTCTCAGAATGAAACAAAAAAAAAAATATAAGCTCAATATTTTTTATACGGAAAAATTCTGTAACTTTTCAAGAGCCCCATTGACAACATGTTAGAGTTTTATTAACGGTTTTCGGTCCGAGTCTGCAAATTCTTTCTCTGTCGCATACTTCTTTCTTATTATTAAGTACTTCGAAAAGCCATAGGCAAGATTTACTATCAGGAAAACGCTGTGCAGAGTTCAATAGGAAGCCGCGTCGCAGGGCTCTCACTTTTTCTTTCTCGAGAAATTACGACCAAAGTTTCTAAATGATGACAGATAGAACGACTTTGGAGATAGATTATATCGAAGCAGTTGTAGCTACAAAAGCTTGGAAAACTGTCTGGAGCTAAACCAAAAATCGGGATGCTTTATCAAAACTTAAGAAGTTGGCGAATGTCCAAGCTCGTCAAACTGCCACTTTCCTATAAAATGTTGCTCTCTTAAGCTTAGAACTTTCCTAGAATAGTGTGATTTAATGATTTCATTTTTTAAATGGTAGAAAATTAAGCAGTTTTTATTTATAACTATGTGATCACCACTTTTTCTTCTTCATAAATTCCAAGAAATTGCAATTTAAACTATGTTCATGATTGTGATATGAAATGCTATAGTTCGTTGAGAACTCAACAAAAAAATCTTTCCAATTTTTTTCATTTACAATAATTATCAATAAAGATAAAATTAAAATAGTCGTTGTTATTTAATTCACCATGTGCATGTAAACATTAAGCAAACTTTTGCTTTATACTTTAACATTTAACAAAACTGAAATTTTTTTAGCTTTGTTTTAAGATTTATAAAAACTTTTGACCTTTTTATTCTGTTCGGGTTATATATAAACTGGAAAAAATTTTAAAATATAAGTAAAAATTAGGAACAGTATTTTTTAAAAACTTAAGATAAAAAGTACAATTTTTATAAAGAAATAAAATTCTTAAAGATTTCTTCTATATGAAAAAACAATTGAAATTTTGTTCTTTGTTTCAAAGCGTGAAATACACATTCATTATTTGCATAAAAACATGAATAGTCTAGAACATATATAATTTGACTATTCAAAAATTTTATCAGTAATTATTTGCTCAGACGCAAACTAATGAATTGCTGACTGTGAAATATTCATGTTATCTTAGGAAAAGTAAGAAAGTGTTTTGAACAAAACCTATTTAAATAAAACAAAATATTTAATCTTGATTTTTTTAATTGATAGCTTCATATCTCAGTGTTTTTATGTAAAATATTTATTTTTAAATAAATGTCTGGATTCATTTTTGAGGTTAAGATGAGTTTCTGAATGAAACGATTAAAACTGCTGTAAAAGTAGTTAATATAAAAAAGTAATCCATAAACCAGACCATGCTCTCATTCTGTAAGAAACTTCATTACAATCAGTTTTGGAGTAAAAAGAAGAAAATTAAGCAACTTATATTTTTATTTTTGTGAAATAAGTAACAATATATATAAATATTTTCTCATAAATCTATGAACAGATTTCTTATACATATATTTATAAAATAAAGCAACTGTCATTATATAGCGTATATTAAAATCCGAAATAATTAATAGTATCTAGTTAAACCACACACAAAAAAGTTTTCTCACTTTATGAATTTCTGAATTTTATGGACTTCAAAATCATTTGTGAAGAAGAGGTAGAAAACACACCCTTTAGTACAACCACTTTTTTTATGTAATTTATTGTCTTCTTAAGTTAAATAATTACTAGTTATTTTTACATCAAATTATATTAGTTCATTTATTTGCATAACTAGAAATTTAAAAAAAATTACTTTTGAATTAAATTCAAAATGTTAATGACGTTAATATGGCAAATATATGTAAACTTACCGACATACACAAATCTTCCTGGTGTCCCTTTACAAAACTGCTTGGATTTATAGGCTAAAGTTACTTCAACTACGCCTGGAATTTGTCGGGGCGGTATTTGAACTCTAATGGCGTGTGATGTGATGAGCTAAAAAGCGTGAGATAGTTATTATATCCAAAACATAAACATGAAATGAATTCACTATTATCATGCATAGTTCTTTCACACACTAAATTTTCATATTGATTCAATATAGCAATAAAATTTTAGATACATGTTTTAACTTATATCTGAGATGATCTTGTAATAAAATAACCAATGAAAATTCCAATTTTTATAAATAAAAAAATAAGCATAATTGATATAAACTAAGCTCATTCAATAAGAATAATAAAATCTTATATATATAGGTCCTATTCGCACCCTATAACTAGAAAATTTAAGATTATACAATGTCTTTCATAATAATTTAAGGTTGAGTTTACGCTACATACTCTTTTCATGATAAATTGCAAAAATCACAATTTTCAACAATAAGAAATATAATGTGTGTTTGTGTATGCATTATCATCGAAATACAAATATTTATATTTTTAACTCCAGATATACATTGTACGGTAGAAAAGAAACAGTATTAAAACCACTTTTATAGCTACAATATTGCATGGGAAAAAGGCTATTATTAAATTTCAAAAAATTAAAATAAAATACGACATCGAATAAAAAAATTATTAAAAATACATACTGGCAAATTATATTTGCTTAAAAAATACACATACATAAATATAATAAATCATCCTGAACAGTCTTACTTTCACAATTCTCCGATCGAAAGGATACGTTGTTCTGTATGAATAAATATATGTCGAAATCAACTCATAAAAATTCATAAATCATGCCAATTTTCCGAATACAATTCCGTTATCCATTGCAAAATCAAGTGGAAGAGAAAGTGGAGTCTAGACTTGGCTAATCGATCGGAAGGCATACATAAAGATCAAAACAGATATTCTGCAGATGAATCGGGGGAATTACTGGCAACGGCCATTAAGCATTTATAGGAAGCCGTAAGCTAAGTCGAGCCCTCTGAATTAATGAAGCACTGAGAGAGAATCCCAGAAAGAAGAGCAGCAACTGTCAAACACCAACAGACTTGACGATGAGGTTAAATACCGTTCGATGAAATAAGCTCCTTTTGCCGACAGAAACCCAGAATCCTTGATTGGAGGGGGTGCAGAGACTTTCTTCGCTAGTTGATCGCGTCAACTGAGCACGAAGCCAGAGTGAGTGGGGTAGGAGGTGAAGTTAATACAATTTGAAGTATTAATGATCGCATTGCGAAAGAGACTGTTTGCAACATGATCACACGGCGTTAAAAGCTAAAGGCGCGACTCTTTTGATAAGCCAAGAGGCGAAGGACAATGGAAAACTTGTTAGGGTGAACCGGAGACTCTAGAACCACTTGCAAACCCCTCCACCAAACAGATATAGGAGCAATGTTTTGAAAGATAGAAAATTAAATATATGCCGAAAATTGTTTTCTTCTCCTCTAAATAATGTAATTAAGGGGTTTTCATTCTCTCTATTTCTGATTAAATGTACATATAAATAAATATTTGTGAATTTTGTAGTAGTTTATTTCACCGCTATTCATGATGTTTTCCTTCAATAATATACTGTGGGAAACCTTAAAATCATGAAATGTCTTTTTTTTGTTTTCATAAAAACTAATCAGTTGTAATAAATATTTGATATTATAAATATCTACGTTGTGTTCATTCACATTAAGAAGTACATGGTAGCGTCGATATGTAACTTTCATCTAAAACTGCATCTAGAAAACTACTCTTATTACTTTTTTGTTTTGTTTTAGTTATAGCAAGTATTTGTACAAAAAACTTACAAGGATATATTTAATTTGTTCCTTTTTTATAAGTGCAAAGTTACTATAAAATGTATCTTATGAACACAAATATTCCTATGAATTTTAAGGCAGCATTTTACTTACTATCATGGCTATATTAATAATACAACAAATATCTAAATCTAAGAGGTAATATATTAAGTGATATGGGAAATTTAGTATCGTATATTTTTTAGTATAATAAAATTAAGTATCGTATAAAATTTATCATCATGTGAAGTTTAGTATAGTATAATAATATGGCAAATTTTTCATCGTAAAATTAAGAATCGTATATAAATATTTTAAATGATATGTGAAAATAAAACTTTAAAAACAACTAAAATAAAACTTCTAAAATTTAGAAACAAATACAACATAGAATAGAATTTGAGATTGAAATACAATGAATTGCCATTACAAAACATCTAATGTATATACCCGAGAATTCAAAAATCTTACCTCAAATAATTAAGCTTTTATAAGTGCAATTTTTTAGAGAAATTCGGCTTACAAAATATTGCATTCGAATAAATTTGGATTTTCATATTGCTCGTTGTTCAAGTTAATGTGAGAGAATTAATATTTTTAATAAGATTATCTACATTATGAATAACTTTGAACATGCACATTTTAAAAAATAACCTTTTTAAAAGTATCGTATATAAATGAATTTCACATCATATTAAGTTATGTGTTTCAGCAATTTATCTTACATATTTCTTAAGTGTTCTACGAAATTAATATATTTATATTTGTAAATAAAAAATGCGCTGTGAGACGGGTTGAGAAAAAATCTTTTCCTATCAAGTATGGTATTAATTTTAAGTTTTTGTGTACTCATTAATAATGTTTATTCTTCAATCTTCTATTAGTAATATTCAGTGGGTGTAAAAATTTTATACATTTCAAAAAACGCATATAATTTTCCTTTCACTTTCATTTCAGAAAATGTGTATGATTATTTTTAAATATAATACTGTATTCTAGAATACACTTTAAAAACTGTTATCAGTAACATTTAAAAAGAGAATTCGTTTCAATTTCGAAACTATGGGATGACATGAGGAATGTTAACTCACCTCACTCCACGCAAGCATCGTTCCGAAGACAACTTGAACACCATCAAAGAAGTTATCCCCAATGATAGTTACTGTGGAGCCTCCAGCCGTCCAACCTTCACTTGGGCTGATCGCTTTGATGCATGGCGTCGCTGCAAAATGAACTATGTACTTGTTACAGCACTGTGGTTGGACTGAACCCGATCAATACATCATTATCAAATACAACAAATGTCTATATCTAAGAGGTAATGAAGATTGAATCAATTTTGTTCGAGAGTTTTCAGACTTGTTTAAATAATATTTGGTTGAAAAAAAAATCCCATTTTTGTTAGTATTTAAGAATTTATGTTTTTCTATAACTTTAAATAAATAATATGCGATTTATAAATGAAACGGAATTTTAAAATAGCGTCAAACAATATTAATATAATGAAATATTTTATAAAGTATTTAGCAATGACTTTAGTTCAATTATAGTTAAGTTTTTTATTAAAATATTTTTAGTCTCCTGCGTCATTGGAATAGGAGTTATAAAAAATCCTTAAATAGTTTGAATATAATGCTAAAAATCCTTCAATTGATAACATTAAATATTTGAGGGCACGATAGTTTACATCTTAGATATAGATACGATTTTCTTATAAATAATAACTCTCCTCTGTGTGGAAGAGAATACAAAAGTATGCAGTAGATCTATTCGCTATTTCCAAATTCTTCTCAAGAAAAGCTTAAATTAGGAGTGTTTATACAAAATAAAAACAGTCATAAAAATTGTGAAGGTTTAAAAATTTAATCCCTACTTCAGTCCCTTTGTATGTCCGTGAAAAGAACGAGAAAAGAAATACACATTTATATATATATACTACATAAGTATGCATTTAGATTAAAGTTTTCAGTCTGTTTCTCAAATTCTTGATTTTTCTATGAGATTTGTAGTTCTTGATCTTTATCATAAATATATACGTTTTGCAAGTTTATGTTTTTCCAAACGATCCCATTTGCTGAAATAAGAGATGTCCACCGCAACACTTTGAACGCTATCATTCGAAAATTTTAAATTTATATTTTTTATTTTCTCTTTCAGCTATTTTTTTATTTTCATTTTTTCGCATTTGGAGGGGACATTCGCTTAATTCGTTATTATCGAGTTTCGAAAGCATTCCATAGTGATTCGATACAACCAAAAACGCAGTCTGCTGCTGTCAACGTTTACTCATCGATCCAAAAGCCGGACGTCAACTTCCAAACAACTTTTTTTTATTATTATTATTCTTTCTCCCCTTTTTTTGTCTCCTCTTCCAATCTTTCTCTATTTCTTCTTCGTTCCTTCTCATCCCGTTCCTCCAACCGAGATGTTGTTCATCCTCCACTGGACAGCTTCCCACTATCCTCGTTTCTTCATTTCCTCTTTCTAGTCCTGTTCCCACCCTCAATCTTCCCCCTCCCACCCACAAGGTCTTACACCCATAAACCTCCTCACTCGTCTCCACTTTCCATTCCAGAGAAACCCCTCAAGCCGGGGATATTTTTTCCCTTTTTGGCCCTCCCTCGCGCCGTTGATTGGCGAAAATCTCTGATTTTCTTGGGTGTTTTTATTATTTATTTTTCTTTTTATTTCCCTCTTTTCCGCGGTCCCACGTTGTCATCTTTCCACTACTGCACGCGAGCCACTTTCTCTCATCCTTTTTCTTCCCCCCATATCGCCCCTTTCCGAGGAAACCCCATTCCACCGCTTCACAATTTCGATGCAACCTCACCCCCTCCTTTTCCGACGTCTCAACTTCCTTCCAACCAATTTCGTCAATGCGAATCGAAGCAAAGAGCTTCAATTTGGGGGAGATAAATTTAATTGGGAAGATTTTGTCGTAATGAAAAACTAGTATCCACCTTCCCTTTACTTGCACTCATCTAAGTGATACATTCCCCACCCGTTCAGTGAAAAATCCCTACGTATCGCCCCCCCTACCCCTAGCCTCAAACCACGTTGAGGAATCGAGTTGTAAACATTGACATTGATAGCTCAAAGCGAAACGACGCAAATTAAAAATTTAATTTTCATTTCCGTTTTTCGGGCTACGAAAGCGTTTAAAGCGATCGAACTTCAATTTTTACCGATGTACTCTTTTCAACGTTTTCCCTTAAGTGAGCTCTTTATCTTGAAAGTATAAGAATTTCACACAAGTAGGTAAACGGTGCCTGGAGAATTTTGTCTTTTTTTTTAAGTGAGTTGTTGTTAGAAACTCATTTTTATCCGAATTGTACTTGAAAGTATAATTTATCGATAGAAGAATAGATTTGTTTTTGGTTATTTTTTCCTACATATAACTTGCCTTTCCAAAATATTGCTTTAATGACTAGATAATTGCATTCAAGCCATCCAACTAAATTTGGAAACATGAATTTGAATAAATTCTAATATTTTCATATAATATTTTACCATTAAATATTTCTGTTGACTTATTTGAATTTCTTATAACTGTATTAAAATTAAATTTGAGAAAGATATGTTATTTACATAAACCTTTGAAAAAATATGTAACGCTTTTTAGAGCTTTTATTCTTGTTCACTTTGATACTAATTACATAATAAACACTCAGTAATCCAAGAACTCAATATGTACTTCAGATTATTAACGGCAAACTTTCAGAATTACTACTAAATGCTTGTGTTTTTCACGATGTCTATTTGCATTAATTTGAAGAATTGGTGAGGAAAGTAAGGGATTTTTTATTCCATTATATTACTAAAAACTGTGCTGGTATTTCTTAAAATTTCATAAATTAGGACATATAATTTATTTAATTATTTTAAAGATCTAAAATTTTATGGATAATTATCTATGTAATGCTAATAAAACTAAATGGCACATAAATTATACACAGAAAATTTTTGCTCTCTGTTTATGTGGGAATAATTACTCAAATAAAACTTAAATTTTTTCTTAGTATGTGTAAAACTAGAAATTTATGAAAAAAATTCAATTTATATTGAAAGGTCAAATTATTATTGCAAGTTTAACACCATCACAAAACGTGATAATTTTATTAATATATTGAAGAGACCAAATAAAATGACAGAAATATTTTAATGGCTACATGCATGGCTTTTTTGTAGTTTTTAAAATGTGTGTGACATAAACAAACAATTAGTTTTAAATAGTCTTCAGAAGAACAGTGTTAAATTAAACAACATTCTCTAATAAAATTAAATTTTGAAATCAAACAAATTATCAAGAATTTGATATAAAACACTAATTCACAAAGAAAACTTAATTACATCTTACTCAATCCTCATCGGTAAAATCAATAAAAAATTAGTTATTCTTATCAATTTCCCTTTAATAAACTAATATGAAAAATGTTATATACATTAATCTCTAGTAAACTAATACATTCTAAAACAAAAAGCTTGTACTTCTCATAGCCTGCACATTGATATTTAATTTTTAAAATGTGCTCTCTATAATCTCATTCAGGAACTGTCGAATTATTTTTACTAATAAGAAAAGGGATAATTAAAAATAGCCTAGTCTTCAATAAAAGTAAAAAAAAAAACATTATACTTAAAAATAACAACTGAATAATTTTTTATTCCTGTTCGGTAATGTGAATAATCAGAATTTTCAACTTCATCCGTGCATTAAAAGAAATTTTTCAAAGAAGCGGTGGCAGCCCTTCGTGGTGAAACAGCGAAATGCCAAGAAGCAAATGTTCAGACTAAGAGGAGAAGGTGGTGCAGCAATGGACCTGGGTCAATACGAGTGATTGAATGTCTGAAGGGCTGTACAAAGATGAGTCGGACTCGATTAATCAAAGCCTGAATTCCCAAAGGAGGAAGACCGTCAGGGCACAGGGCCTAGGGGCAAGATGATGGGATAGAGGCAACTCTCGGGTAGGGCTTCACTCCTCCACTCCAGACTACCAAAAATTCCTTTCTTGGAGAGTTCCATTTTTTAGTTGTTGCCATTTTTCAAATCTACCGTATCGAGGAGCAAATCTAGGGGAAATTTTCCTCTTTTTATTTCTCTTTTTTGACCTACGGAGCAACGAATCTCCAGGGCGAGATGATGTTTACCATTTGAAGAGTCTCAAACTCTGTGCATCTGTGCAAAGACTCCTCTGAATAGATAATGTAGGGGGAAATGCTATATTTGATGGAAATCCTTGCCTTAAAGTTATGCACGGTGTCGTTGGGGCTGTTTGATCGAGCGCATTCAGCTTCCAAGTTTGTATATCGAGCATTATTTTGCGTGGCCTTGTCAACGGAACACATATTGTGTTTGGATGTTTTCATTACTCAACTCTACGAAAAGTTCAATTCCCCAGTCCTTACAATATGATGCTCACATTGTATCAATTTTTCGCTTATACGTACTTTAAAAATGGGCAAATTTTTTCCTTAAAATGTATTTATACAATTCTGGTTGCTGGCAGATGCAAATAGTACATGTGATTTCAGTGTATTGATTTCTACCAGACCAAGATTAGGGAATTCTAGCAGGATTTTTACTTTACTCTATAATTCAGTCACCACTTGCATGAAAGCCTGTTGCATTACATATCTATAAGCAAAAGTTCCCTAAAAATTATAAATGCATGTTGTAAAATTTAAAATGAAGGCTTTGCTTTTTAAAATTGTTTCATTGGTGACTTCCATTCAACTCCTTATGGCGTTTAATATAAATTATCCTTCATAGACAATAGAGAAATTGGTTAACAAAACAATATAATATATTTAAATAAAGCACTCGAATTGGATAAGCTACTCTACAACAATAAGATCATATTATTGAAAATGTACATTCGAAAAATACCCTTAAAAGAAAGAGGACTGCTATTGCATAAAACCCATTAAATTCTCTTCAATTTTGTATTATTACTTTTTCAAAAGAAATACTTATATATAAAACATGTATTCTATTGAAGAAAAATGCTATTGGTATCAAAATAAAAGCTAAACTAGCGTTACATTTTTAAATATTTACTTTGAAAAACTTTCACAAATTTCATTTCATTATTTTTAGGAATGAATTGGACAACTTAAAGATAAATAAATTTTACCTTCTGTTGGATCGAGTCTTTTTGTTCTTCTTCCATGTTTTGAGTTGTTGTGAACGAACATAGGATCAGAAACAGCTAATAATGGACCGTCCACACTGACTTGAGTTGATATTACAACCTGAAAATTAAGGCAGGATATAGCACAAGTAAGTAAAATATCGAAATAACTTTAACGAAAATATAACTTTTTGAAGAATACTTAAGAAAATATCTTTTGAAAGTAACATAAATAAAAATGATAGGAAAGTTATGAATATAAAAATGATTTAGTTCTGGTAAACATGTCAGTGTTGCAGAATTTTAAAATAGGAAAAAAATATACAACTATCAGTATTATTGTTAGTCAATTTGTAATGATAATTTCGTCAGTAAAAATGCACTTTTTGTTCTTCCTAAGCAAAATTTATGATAAATATAAGTTTAAAAAAATGTATTGTGGCTTACGTATATCATAAACTCGATATACATGAATAAGCTTTGTATAAAAACCGTATTTTATTGTTTTAAAGTTTACCCAATAATGAAGAGAGTAATGAGATAACTTTTTCACATGTCTATAAAAACTAATGAAAATACTCTCCCCTTACGATAATTCAAGGAGAATTATATCCTTCGATTTCCTTTCGAAGAGCCAATATTTCCATTCCTGCTCTCCATTCTTTTGCTTTTATCGCAATTAACTTTCAATGGGTAATTTATAGAAGTTTCCTTGATGTTTCTCAAAAAGAGAAAGTGATCAGGAAAAAAAAATCAATTAGCAAAACGTGGAATATATCCAGCTTTAGAGATGAAGCAATTGCTTCAGTGTAGAGAGCTATCAAAAGAAACCGTTGGAAAAGAAATTCGTTTTTTAAACAGGATTATGTAAGCGATACGTTTCTAAAAACGTTGTACTAAAAAGAAAAAGAAAGTCTTAGGTAAAGAAAAGAAATCACTTCGTAAAAGACCGCACATTGTCGTCTTCATATCGTCTCAGACACGGAGAGAAGAAGGGAGAAAAAATGTCTCCGAGAAAATAAGGTGTAGAATAAAAAATATGGGCCCAATAGAAAGCAAATTATTCATAACCAGTCTTTTGAAGTGCGATTCCCTTGGGGTGAGGTAACGCATTTATCGAACTTGTTTCCTATTCGAATTTTGCTTCAGGGTTTTTCTTTAGATTTCCGCCCCTCCTCCAAAGACATTTTTTCCCCTTACGCTGAAGACAAGGTCGACCGGGTACCTAATGGAACGGAAACAAATTGGAAGTGAGTGATTCAACGGCTAAAGCGTGCCCTCAAAACGCATGCTACCTAACTACGTTGAAATCTTAAACCTCTTTCCCACAGCTTTCTTGAAAGACTTTGCCACACACCGCATCGCCACCCCCGCTTAATATGATGCAAGCATCTCTCTCTCTCTCTCTTTCTTTTCTCTCTCTTCCCCAAAATATTTTTGTTGTTTCTCTCAGTCAACCTCCCCTTTAGTCACCCCCAACATGCATTTCATCCCTTTCACTTCGCCTTTTTGTCGAATTCTCCCCTGCCCACCCCTTTTAGTTTTATCCCACAATGACTTTTTCTGATTTTTTAATACTTACTACTTCCCTATGCCCTTAATTTCTTCTTTCTTTTAACGTCTTTCTTCTTGCTATTCTCTTTTATTTATTTTTTTTTCATCCGATACCGTGTCCTTAACACATTCTTGTATCCCCGCGCTCGATAGCTTTTTTTCCCTCTTTTTTTCCTACCTTAGCCTTGTTTTTACCATTGAAGAAGTTTCGTCTCCCTATTTGGAGCAGCGAGATGAGACTTAAATTTAAAATCGATTTTTGTTTTTATTCGTTTGACAGACTGAAATCAAACGAGCCAATATCGGATAAGGGGAGGGCTTCGGTATCTTCTCCTCCACTTTATTTTCTAATGATATAGTGTTGAAAAAATTAAGCATAATTTTCTTGTGTGATTTTTACCGGAATATTGTGAGTAGTTAATCAACATAGATTAAAGCATTGAATGAAAAATAAGGCGAGATGAAATTATTAATGCTAAATTATTATATCTGGAGTTAAAAATATTATTTTAAACAGTGTTAAGATAATTTAGTTCCTTTCCAGTGTTTTCATAGATTAAAATGTTTTTTATCATTTTTTTATTTGCAATTTTTTCTTAAAATCTTTCTCCCGCTTAAGCTTTCAAATGTTTCACTAAAAACATCAAACATTTGAAATAGGAAAAATATAAATAAATTTATTTAATTAAAATACAGAAAATTTTGCCCAAGTTTTTTTTACATATCTTATTTTTTTTATTAAATAAATATTCAGTTATTTATTGTGCAATCTATTTTAATACATGTTTCAAAATTAAAATTTTAAAAATGTATTATTACAAACAAAAAATGAGAAGATCGCATTTTTCTTGTTTGTTTACTATAATATTCCCATTGCAATATTTCAGCGTTTGATGATACAATATACATTAAATTATTGCTTCAAATGAAATGCTTCACATTCCCTATTCAATATTTTAATGATTATTCAAATTAGTTTAAATGTTATTACAAAAAAGAACATGGGTGAAAACTTATACTATTATTGCTCTATTTTTCACACTCATTTAGCCTTTCATCTTAAAACAATGGTCGAGTTTCTGAAGTACTGATATGAATTTCATGATCTTTGTCTTGCTCGAAAGTCAACCACCTAATATCTTAGATAAATGTAGAGATCAGATATGACATAACATCGATTATTAGCTTCTGAACAGGTTCTAACGTTGTTACGATCTTGAATCGAAGCGAAATTTCCTCTAAATTATAGATTCCGTTGTCCCTGATATTCATATTAGTTCACATTTGCCTACCGGGAGCAGGCTTTGACTGCTTTAATAGCAAATAATCCGAGACATAATATGTGGTATAACACTTGTTAAATTAAGTAACATACTTTTGGGTAAAGTAAATAAACTTATATTTCATAAATAAAAAATTTCTGTAACTTTTTAGACTGCCATAGAAAATATTCATGAGTAAACAGTTTTTGTGATTTTAGTTAATTCCGCTGAATCTCTTGACAAAATTTATAGAAAGTTAAATGATTAAATCAAATGAAATGCATCGACATGAATTTGCAATTTGGTTTTATAACACTTTCTCTCTCTCTCTCTCTCTCTCTCTAGAAATAAAATAAACAGTCTGTTAAAATTTTTATCTTTACAATATTACATTCATAAGCAAAAATTGAAATTAAAGTCGTTAGACGATGCTGTGATTGTCGTAGTGTGATTTGTCGATAAATATTCTGGTAAAACTCTATTAGCAATTTTGATAAATTAATGCAAATGTATTTAAAAAATTTGAGTGTCAGTTGCTGAGCTGTTATTAATATTAGTACTATTTCAATGAAGTTATCTGTAAAACAAATTGGACGTAATGCGAATATATCTCATTAGAGGTAAATAAAATTTTTGGCAACCTATGACAAATTTCAATAAAATAGCGAAATATATTGGAATCAGAATATTTTCTAAGCAAAATTTCTTAACAAGTAAATTTCTTAGCAAGAAAATTTTTACTTCATGGCTGATAACATTCTTCTGAGTGAAAGGTACCAGGTTCCATACCAGTCACTATTGAACAACAACATTAGATGGATGTTGTGTCTCTACCTTCTGTATGCATGTCTCTCAGGGTGAGTGCTTGAATGTTTTCCTGAACACGGGAATACAGTCCACTATCTGCGAAAAACTTTCCGGAAAACAAATTGCAGGATGTGTGTTACAATGCTTCACAACAGCCTTAGGCCATGAGGCAGTCCTTTATGTGGCGCCAAAATAAATAATCAAATTATTGTTAAAATCGCGGGTGATAATTCATTTAATGTGAAATATGCTATTCTCGAACCAACATTAATGACAAATTATCTCAAAAACGAGATTTTTTATCTTTTAATTTGATAACTTTCTTAAAACAGATTGCATATGTATATAAGATTCCCACATTCAGAATATCTCTTTGCTCTTCTGAAACATTCCTTTACTTTATTTCTTTTCCTTTTCAGCGATTTTTAACGTCGGCGCTCTTTTCTGTCACAGCTTGAAAGGAACACAACTCCCCCGTTTACAGTCTAACCAAAATAGCTCAAGCTTGGGGTTGGATACAGCAGGGAATAAAAGGATATGACCGCTGGCGACTATTTACATATTGGCATATTAATTTGTCTGTGGTGAAATTATACTTGGGAACAGTGCGTTCTCAAAGAGATCTGTTTACCTGTCCGGAAGGCACCCTATTTGTTCATTCCTGTCCCCGACCCCTTCCATTTCAGTTTTACCCTTTACTCGTGTAGAGGAGCTTTTAATGCCCTGCAGGATCAAGCGCTCTCCCTCGGTATCCCGACGTCCCCTGGTTCTCCTATTCACTCAGTTACCCTCTGGTGTCTTATTTGCGCAGGCCAATTACTCTCGCACTGCTTCATGGTGGAGGAGCGAAATTTGTTAATGAATTAAACTAAATTGCATTTCCTCGTGCTTGCCACGAAGGAAAGGAGAGCTACGGCAATAATAATATGATAGGCAATAATCTCCTCGCTTTCTCCTCCATCTCCTCGCTCAGCCGTTATCAGAGGTATTAAAACCTCCAGGAACACACACACTTCCTCAAAAGGTAGCCGCGTCTCCAGGTTTTTAAGGTTTGCTTGCTTCTTCGGCCTGCTTCGGGACATAATAAAGATATCGGAAGGGCTTACACATAGAAACCCTACCACTCATAAACTGCGGAAACCAAAACCCATTCAGGGGGACTCCTCATTCTAACCAGGGCCCTATATTCCTCCTTTTTTTTTACTCCCTTAACCCCACGAACGCATCCCGCAATTAATTGGCGGTTGCAAATTAGATGGCTATTCCTTACTCAAATACGCCATCGCTAAGGTTTATTGGATATTTGTAAAAATAGGAAGAAAAACTAGCCTTATCATCAAGTTTTCCAGTTTGGGAGACGGACGTTTATGCGCTCTTTCTTTTATTTTTGTTATGCGGCCATTAAATAGAGGAGTTCAAGCAAAGCAAGTCCATGCATTTCCTTTCCTCCACAAGAGTGTCGGAAGCAGTATAATGTTTATTTAACTGCCAGTATTAAATTTAATTGATACGTGTTTCTGGTGTTTGCTTGTAATTGGCGCAATAAAAAGTGAACTTGGCCTTTGAAATTGTTATAGTGCTTATTTAAAAAGCAAATTTTCAGAATTGTTATGGTTCTTTAAAAAGCGAAAATGCTTTCGTTAACTGTACTCTAATCATAAAGGATATAATTTAATCTTGCTGTTTTAACGGTTAACTTTATTTTAATAACTTTCGAAAGTATTTTTGCGATATTTAAATACATGAGTCAAAGATTTTAATTTGAAATTAATCAACTAAAAAATAAAATGGCTGCTACATTTCTCCTATTTTCAAGTACTAAAAATAAAAAGCAGCATAATGCAAAAAAATATATTCATTTGACAGAACTTATATATTATGTAGTGAAAATAAAACATAACTTTTCGTATTAAAAATAGCTGGTATTAAAATAAGTCTTGTTTTCATATTTAATGTTCTGTAATGAGTAGGAAAAAATTATAAAATACTTAAGCTGCATTAAAAATTTAAATAAAAAATTTTGGCACACTATTTAAATTTTATGTCAAGTAAAAAACAGTACAAGCAAATATAATTTATTATATCCTAATAAAATTTAAGAAACATTCATCAAAGAACTAGGAAAAAATACTAATAAACAATATTTTTTTAGTTTGTATCTCTCACAGTTTATATATTCTTATAGATTCTATTTATAAATTGCATTATTTAAAAGTGTGTAAAAGTTTACCACTTAAATATTATTTAATATTTGTATACGCAAACTTTTTTGGTAAATCAATACAAAAAGTTACGAAAATAAAAACTATTCCTTTATTGTATTGTCTTTATAATGCTTAAATTTATTAAATAATAATAAAAACATCCCACTTACAATAAATGTGGTGTAGAATTTCATTTACTAATATAACTGATAACGCAATATCTTTCTATTCACTCATTTATGTGTTTTTAAATATGCAGTTATGTAGACATAAAAAATACGCATAGATATTTATTATTATTCCAGCTTTCTTGTATTATAATAAATGTTTATATACCTACTATGAATTAAAAATTTAATTGAAACTTATAATAGCATAATTGTATTTCAAAAAAGCTAGAATTTTATACCATTTAAATATTAAAATATTAAAAAGAAATAATTAAAATGGTTAGATAAAAAAAATTATAATTTGCTCCTGAACTTTGAAAAGAAAATCTAAATATTATCCATATGTCGCAAAAAATTATTGCAAAGTAAAGAAAACACCTTATTGTTGTTACAGTTGCAAAGCTTAGTCTTATGCTTAACAGGATCAATAGGGAAATTTTGGAACCTATCCAAACTGTGTGTGAGCTTATAATTTATGATTCGCACTATTTTTTTCCTGTTTACCCAACAACCAGAAGGAAATATTCGCTTCATGTACAAGTGAAAATTTCAAAGTCATGAGCCAATATATATTACATCCCAATATTTATGTAAATATGTCTTGATTTTTCTGAGCAATAACATGCAACCTTACTGAAACGAATAGCAATGTCTTATTCTTCAAGCTCCTTTCACATTAAATATATTTTTCGAAGGAAATATGTTATATATATATACCCATTAGATACTATTACTGTGATAAAAACCACGCACAAGAAAGATGATAGGGAAATCTAAGAGGAGGGAAATGGACAAGACTACTAAAATAACATAGAAGGGAAAAAGAGGGTTGCTCACGTCGGTATCTTTTTTTCGGTTAGAAGCCATCAGTCTCATTTCTTTCTTCTTTAAGCTCAACCCATATATAAAAGCAATGTGTAAAAAATGATAACTTTTTTTTTTCACCTTGTGAACTGCTATGGCAATAGGCGCCATGGGAGATCACGTCGTTACACCAGAACAAGTGTTACAGTGTTATGAATCTTACTTTGAGGGAGGCCGAGCAAGTGATGCGCCTTCTAAAGCATGAGAAGCTGATAAGAAGTTTATATTCTTGCAACTGTTAATGACTTTGACGAGCTTCAATCACGCAATGTTTTAAAAATACATGCACGTCGTACTTTACGCAGGATTTTTTTGGGAGCATATATCGAAATTCATTGAATCTTGTAAGGAGCTTCGAGTAACGACACTCAAACTCCTAACATAGTTAAAAGCAACGTGTTTTTGAATAATTAAGCACATATGTCTTTTAAAAATTTAAAAATAAAAGGAAAGGATATAATCAGATGCATAAATACAAAATTTGCGGTGAAATATGTTCATCAAAATTTATCTGCAATAAACATTATATATATATATATATATATATATATATATATATATATATATATATATATATATATATATATATATATATATATATATATTTGTGTGTATATGTATGTATGTGTACGTGTGTGTAATATATCATGTAAAAATACATGTGCGTTTTTTTCTGTCTTGCTTGAATATTGTTTAGGAGTGGTTTGTTAAAATTTCTCCAACAATTTATTGTGCGATTATGACAGACTTTATCCTTGTATATTACTGATTGGAAAAAAAGGGACAAAGAAATGGGAAAAATTTCTTTGTCCTTTTTTTCAGACATTCGAAACCGGAAAGGGATTTAGTAGGAAACGCAGACCGTTGCAAGAGTACGCTACTTCTATTATAATCTATTTATTTTTATACACTTCTTACTCGCTTGCGATAAAATTTCCAAATCCCAATTTATGTAAATTAGAATTTATTAATATCAGTATACATTTTCTTTTTCTGAAACATCTCTTATTGGTATGAACAGGTTTACCAAGTTAATTTCAAATATCACAATTGATTAACTTTAGGGGAAAAAATGAAAAGTTTCAAGAAAATTAAAATATTAAGAATATTTAGTAAATGATTTTATAAAAAAATTAGCTGTATAAAGATCAACCACAAAAACACACAATAAATAACACTAATTTTATCTTTACCTTGCAAAGCAAAAGACACGTCTGATTTGCGGATATTTTAAAGTAAAAATCAGTAAATTAATCAGTTTGTTATAAAAAGCAAAGTGAACTTAAATGAAATAATATAATGTACAAACTTAAAATAATTGTGAACACTGTTATTTTTATTTCATTATTCTCAAAGTTATATAAGCAAAATAATTATTACATATAAAATACTCGTAATTGTACTTAGATTTAAGTTTTTGATACTGAGTAACGGTAAATAAGAAACTATTTCATTTGTAATTAATTGCAGTAACTTCTTAATAGATAATAATCTTATGGAACAAATCTTACGAAACAAATGATTATTATTAACAATTGCTTACACAAGCAAATTATTTAAAATTATTTACGCAAACAAAATGATAAAATAATTTAGATACATTTTCTGTTCAGGTTTGAAATCAAATAAATTAAAATTAAAATCGGATATTTTTGAAGTGCCAATACATTTATTTCTAATATCTTTCAGTTGTAGATAATTCAAACATAATCTACAACGGAAGTAAAAATTTAAATTTCCAAAGTTAACTCTTTTTGTGGCTTTTATTTTTTTTAAATCATGTTATTCTAAGATTTATATTTATATGTCTATATTATAAGTTTCAATATTTATTAATTAAAATTCATCGTTGTAATTTTTAATTTTAAAAAATACAAATAGCAGTTGTGTTTTCAGTAGTTTCATACACTATATACCCTCTCTTGCTTGAGGATAAAATACAAGATTTTATTTTCTGCCAATAGTATTATTGACCCGATTGACCACCAACCAGAATTTGTCTGGAATAAAAATCGAATCGCCTTTCAGAAAAAATTGAGCGAATCTAACTACTATTATTTGCTATATATATATATATATATATATATATATATATATATATATATATATATATATATATATATATATATATATATATATATATATATATATATATATATATATATATATATATAATAATAAAAAGATAATTATAAATTTTACTTTAAATTGCATTGTTACTTAGAATTTTTGATATGAATTTTTCAACTCAAATGACTTTTAAGTATAATTATAGAGAAGAATATCTGGGGGAAAAATGATCTCGAACTTCTTCTTCCTCCGAATAATGCCCAGTCAATTTTCTACAGCCATTTTCGCTGAAGAGTTCTTAACTGAAACGCTCCCTCTTTAATGGTAACTTTCAAGATGGAGAGTAAAAAAATGAAAAGAAAACTCGAGTTATTGTCGATCAGGGCTGTCACGCAGAAAGACAGTAACGGTCTTCCGTTTGGAAGATAGTATCAATTGACAGTCCTTAAACGATGCAGCGAACATTGTCACGTACGGCTTGAATGAGAATATCGGACAATATTTGAAGAAAACGGCGTGAAAATCTTACCATGCTTCTCACGAAAAGCTATACCGCCACATTAACCCGTAGTCAAACCGTGAAATGCTCGCGGGCTGAGAATCTCTCCTCCCCTTAGATGATGCCCCACCCCTAGAAGGCGGTCCCTGGGGAAAAACAACCGTTCATGAAAGAGTAGGAGGCCATAAGAGCCGTCCATTTGCAGTTCCGCTAGCATTTTCTTTCTTTCTCTCCTTTTTCTTTTCTTTTCTACTTTTCTTTTTTTTTCCCTCTCTCTTCTATCCACTGTTCTTGTGTTTATTTATATATTTTTTTTCACTTTTTATTTCCATCGAATGTTGCACTTTCCGCAAAAGTATTTTTATTATTATCATCTTATATATAAATATAAAAGTCTCTTCCCAACAATACAATAAAGAATAAACTTCATAAAGTGATGGTGTTTCTATTTAACTTAAGCCGGAATAGTAAATAAATTTACGTTTCGTCAGTCAATCATTTCTAAGTAAATGAGGCGCTCAAATTACGCTTCTATTGTAATATTTGCTAGATTGCCCACTGCGCAACACTTGTTTTAAAAATCATTAGTCAAATACTAGAAATAAAACATAATAATTCTACAATGTACAATAAAATGAATACATATTTTCCAATGAATCACTGTAAGAAAAAAAAATATTTTGAGATACGTGGAAAAAAATTTGCTTAAAAGAAAGAAAAATGAAACATCATCTGAAAAAGAAGATGTAACAGTATTTGAGCCATTATTTTTTACGCAATATTGTTCCAACTCAGTTTTATTGTAATAAGGTTCTTTGTGACAGCTTTGTATCATTATCATTTCATCATATATTATTTTATTTACTTACTGGCAAACATATGAGCGTAAACAATTAAACGTTTTTTTTATTTACTTTTCTTTAATCAGTGATTGTATTCTTTTTTAATATCAATCGGCAAGAAAAAACTCATTTTAATTATTTTTCAGTGCAGATTAGGGAAAATAATTCCAAAAAACATAAAATAAATAGACTCACAGATATTTTATAAGATACCAAATGGCCATGTAAGTAAAATTGCTCTATTTATATATCATCAGTTGTATTATTTTAGTTGCAGCAGATTTCTGCTTATTTTACAGTCAGTACTATAGGCAAATTGAATGTGATACGGAAAGTAAAATTCTTCTGATAGGAAAGGGAAATTTTATGAAATGCACTCTTCTCGAGAAATATTAGTTAATTTTTAAGCAGTCTTAAAAAAGTGATCTTCAATGAAATTTTCACAATTTTGGTGCAGAAAAAAATGTTGAATGACACTCCAACAAAGCCATAAAAATACGGACAATCTTTCAAATGAAATTTTGTGATCAGTTTTAGAAATGGTATGCTTAAGAAGAAAAGTGGAATAGTTACTACGCAAAATTATTTTAGGAAAAAGAAATCAGAAGTAGTTTGAAAATAATTTCTTGTACCATGTGAGATCTTGTGAAGAAAGTTTCAGTTTGAAGAGAAATGAAATACGATACTTGCTAGAAATGTAAAATATTTATACAATAGAAGAATTTATTATAATTAATAAGTATAACTTAGCAAGAAGGTACTTATTATATTATAATAATTCTTTTTTTGGGGGGTTTACTAGATTTTTTAAAAAGTTTTCAATTTTTTTTTCTTTTATTATTAGCAAATCACTATCATTTTAAGGTAATCACAACTCAAGTTATCCAATATGAGGATTTAACTTTTTTAATTTTGGAATTATTTTGAAAACTATTTAAGGCTAAACTAACTGCGGTGATTTTTCCCATTGATATTATTAATCTTTCTTTTAAGCAAAAGGAAACTTAGAAAATTAAATGAGAGGAAAACTTAAATTTTTTAATCTGAATTTACAGATATTTCAATTATAAATTTAAATTATTGAGTAATCATAGATTAAATGACAATTTATATTCTGTGGTAAAAATAATTCAAAACAATCATGATTTAAAATTCAGAGAACGTAAAAAGTTAACCTTTTGTAAAGTAATTAAATTTAATTAACATTACATTTATGCTTGAATGTAGTTTTAGAAAAAACATTTTTATTCATCACAACGCACAATTATGTCAAATACAAATTATTTAATATCATACAAGACAAAAACTAATTTGACAAATAATAAAATATAAATGTTCCACTGTTTGATTAGAAAAACTAGACAACAAAAGAAACGATTATAACTCTGGCGCAATAAATTAACTCTTTATAAATTGCTTTATTTTTTATAAGCTATTCGCGAGTGAATGAAATAACAATGTTTCTAAATTTGTTATACAAAATAATGATGAGAAAAGATTCTCCCTTTTAGAGCAAAGATTAGACGAAAGTAAACAAAAATCATTAGAAATACCTTCTGGTTTATTTATCCAAATAAACACCGAAGCAGTTTTTCAAGCAACAGAAAGAGAGAAAATTTAAGAAAATTCTCAGCTATTCATCTTTTCTATTAATTATCCCCTCCTATTTCGTAAATACATTTATAAGGAAAAGGACGAAAGGGTTAGAATACATGTAATATATAATAAATTACGATCTTAATTATTTCGATTAAAATAATAATAGAACTGTTTGCATTATTTCTTCAAAAATCTTGAGTAATAAATCTTTTTCTTAGATAATTTAAAGTTTATGAGAATTTATTTTTTACAATAATTCAATTTGTATTAACGGTTTTATCAATCATGTATTTAATAATCTGTGAAGTAGTGTGTGTTAAAAACATTATGTATAACATATAGTTAAATTAATTTATTTCTTTAAACTTTGCTGAGTAAAAAACTCAGAATCGCTTAATTAAGTTTAAAAATTATATATATATATATATATATATATATATATATATATATATATATATATATATATATATATATATATATATATATATATATATATATATATATATAAAAGTAAATAAATGAAAATCTATATTGCAGTTTAGTGAAATTCGAGATTTCAAATAAACACTGAATAAGAAAGAGTTAAAGCAAAGTGGTATTTTAACAAAGATGCTTGGAAGTGTTATACTACATTGGGTTTACAGTAACCTGGAGGGTCAAGGCCATCGATGCCGTGTTTCGAATGTAGAGGGTTTGATGCCAAAGATCGTTGTACAGAGAAGGCCTTTGTGAGTTACAGAATCCGTATACTCGAAGATGTTTCTCTAATGATGTAGTATGGATAGAAAGATGACAACTCGTGTGTCAATCTAATCATTTGACCCCTCCTTTTCAAAATCGCGAGGTAGTTGACTGTTGTTCGATTACCAGAAAAGAAAGCCGTAAGCGTATCGAAATAACCTAACTTTACTAAATAATATGTGAAAATAAATATAGTATTACTTAATAATAAATAAACCACGCGAATTTCATAATTTAATTTATTTGAAAAATTTTAAAATAATATTCTAATTTTAGATAAAATAAAATTTAAGAGCTTTGATTAAAATTTGTGTAGCCCGTAAAAAGAACAATAAATTGAACCATAGATAAACATGTTTTTACACGCCGAAATGAATTCTTCCTTGATAGGTATTGTAAAAGCATCTAATTTTTATTTCGTTTTTTATTCCAAAAAAAAAAATGAAAAATCAAGTATTGTGAAAAAACGAAAACATACATGGAAACAAATGAAGAAAAAAAGTTTTAGTTTTTCAAAAGACAAATTAAATTCAAACAACGGCAAGATTCAGTGATATGCAATATATATAAACACAGTTTTAGAATATTTCTATGAGGAATATAGATATACTATAAAATAATGAATAATAATTCAAATTGTACCAAAATATTTGCACAGTTAAAATGAAACTTTATTTAATCTGTGTATATATTTTAATCATGCTGCTTTTAAGTATTAAAGCAACATTATAAATTTCATTTGTTAATGGAAATTCATTTATATCTCACACAAATGCTTTTTTGCATTAATATTCCGTTTCTTCCTTTCTATATAAAATATAATTGAATAAATCATAACAAAAATTAATTTGTTTTAGAAGCTAAATTAGATATTATTAATTTGAATAACACTTAAAAAATTACATTTACAATACTGAATTTAAAAACTGCTAAAAATAGAAAATAAATAAACTCCGTCTTTAAAAATCCAACCCAGCTTGTGACAAAAATTCAAAATGTTGTTGTGGGAAAAAAACCAAGAAAAAAAATAAATAAAGTCCCGGACTTATTTTTTCATATCCTGTTTCCGTAGTTATTACGTAGACTATCATTCAATATCGGGAGACGGCAATTTTTACTTTTTCGCTTTTTATATATATAAATATATCACTGAGGGTGAAATAAAACAGAAAAAAGGGAGAAAGAGACACATATAGGGAGAGAAGGAGACACATTTCGAAAATATCGTCAGGCTTCAAATCAAGTTCAAGAAATGATCGTGAAAAGGAAATATTCCATAGCGAAGTATTTGAACGTGAGCGTAGAGTTTCTGATGTCTTAGATGCGATATATCCTCCTATTGGACTACAAGATAACATATATATATATATATAAGCGCCATTGAAAAAAAGATTCTGACAGAAATAAGACGAAAGAGGATGTCTTGTATTATTCAGCGTAGCACTCATGGCTCTACGTCACGCCGGGAACAAGCAGGGTCTTGCATATTTTAGAAAGCTAAGAGTTTTCCACTGTCAACGTCGTGGCATGTTTTGCATGCGAGATCATCTCCTCCCCCAAAAAACTTGCATTTACTGTGTCTTTCGCTTGAACAAGGGTAAAAACGAATTGAGCTTTGACCTTTGAAGGTTGTTATTCACTGAGAACTTTTTTAGAGTGGTGTGAAAGGGTGTTTGAGATATATTCTTGAGAAAGATTTGCCTTCGATTTCAAGCGACAAATGCTTTTTGTTTTCCCGTCCCTATGCGTTCTTCCGCATTGGAATGATTTCAGCCTAGTTTGCTTGCACGCTCTCGTAATTTCATCTCTTACTCCAATTTTGGAAAAAAAAATTCCTGGCACCGCAGAAATTCTTTTAGAGAAAAGTTTTGGATTGATTCAACTGAAAGAAAAAGATGTAAGTCAAAGATCGTGAACTGTGTCGAAGTATAGAGGCTGAAGTTTATTTATTTTGAAAATTGTTAGTTTAATAATAGTACTGTCCTTGCTTATTATGTAATACAATTCATTTAAATACATAGAGAAGTTTATACTAATTTCTGTATTTACTTAATACATAATAAAAACGTAATCTTGTCCTAATTGTAATATATATTAATACTAAGCAATTGATGAATAATTAAAAATAGTAGAAAGAATCTTCGGTCTTTTTTAAATTATCACTACAAATATCATTTAAGCACAATCAGTGTATTGAAATCTCAAAAAATTCTTCGCAAATATTCTGTATATATTTGTAAATGAATATATTTAAATTCACTCTATTTTTTCAACTGCCATAATTTACATTAATTCAAAAGTATTAAAAGATGTATATGCATTATTATTTATCTTTAATAAATTTACGAAATATAGCTTGTTTATTTTCAGAGAAAGAGTGTCAACTATTTTTAAATATGGATGAATTGCTTATCATTGCTTATATATATATATAAGAACTTGAGCTGAATAATTTGTTTTGAAGCTCAAAATAAATAAAATTATGTACACATACATACATAAATATATATTTATATGTATGTATGTATGTTTGTTTGTACATAAGCAGAACTTGTCTAATTCAAAGCATAGTTCATTTCAGGTGTAGATTCAAAGCTAAAGCTTCCTAATCAAAACACCTTTTTTATTTATGAGAAATAAGTTTTTAGTTCATAAGCGTACGTTGAAACAGCTGTATATTCTTTATGCTCTATGAAGAAAATTAAGAGTGCATTCTGCCTCTCTTAGCAAAACACTCAATCCGACATTTATAAGTCTTCTATGGCTTCTGTTCTGAAGATCAGACACTAATGCAATTGAGGTTTCCATCTTGAGAAGTCCGTAGCTCATTATTCTGGAGCAGTTCTGCCGAAAATAGCTTATTACATTTCTCGAAGTGATCTATCCCCATTTTTCTTCTACTAGCGATTTTAGTTTAAAGTAAATTAGGAGATCCATTTAAAGTATCAATTGTACGAGTACATAGGGGGATCCTATTTCCAGCATGTTGAAGGATTCGAACTGCAGAACGAGGCTAGTAGTCCTGATATGACCACTGTCTTTCCTTCTATATAAAAGAGGAGAGGCCGTTGGGGGTAGTTCGTAGAGAATGCTAACTACTGCTGGATTAGATTTAAACTTTTTCTACCTCCCACTTTAAACTCGAAATTCTGGGAGCAGCTTCCGTTTCTGCTTAAAAAGTTGAAAGACTTAGGTAGGAAAGTCTATAGGGAGTCCTGGTAAGGAAGTTTATTAAATTTTGGAAGCTTGTCTTCGTGATTTCATTGTCAAAATGTCTTCACTACTGTGGGCAGTAGAAAAATTGCTGTGTAAAACTTTTTTTTTTTTACTTTAGCCCTCTTTCTTTCTTGGACGATAACTGCATTTTAATGAACAAAATTGTTGTCTTAAAATATAAAAGTAAAATGTTTTAAAACTCCCTACACACAGTTATGCCATTTCATATCTTGAAATGAGAAAAAACTTACTAAACAAACATTATTTGATTTTAAGAGTCTTATGGGAAGAAAACAGTATTAGTATAGTTGCTTATGCATATAACAAGATACATCTCTAAATATGTTTTATAAGTAAACTTAAAAAACATGGTGAAAATACAATACAAAAGAAAATTAAACACACAAATAATGTCAACAAAAATAATGAAATAAAAAGGAATTTTGTCTGTCGCGCAATAAATAATTAAATAATAGCAAGCAAAAAAAAATATTTACAATATAAAGGAATCTCATTTAGAAAACTTATACTAACATTGGTTATAACAGGCAAATTTCAGCAAATTATATGAGTAAATATTATTTTAATTCATAAAGAAACAAAATTGAATTTTTCTGATAACGATAAACATTAATGATTTCACATTAAATAAAATTAAAGCATTTGTTTTAAATCAGTTGTGATAATTTCCTGTTAATTTAAGTCATATTGAGAAATTTATATTCTATATTCAAAAACATATTCATAATAAAAGCGATCATAATTAAGAGAAAGTATTGGGTTAAAAGTTTATAAATTTGAACATGAAATTAATAATTGCTTAAGATACTATAAAAGTTAAAGTAGGAAACAACTACTTCTAAAATGAAATATGTTTTAAATTCATAATTTTATTATTCCGGCAATAAAAATAGCTCTATTATTATTTATCAAAAATTATATAAATTACACTGCAACAGCTAAAATAAGAATAATCAAAAATTTAAACTCTTCATAGAACTTGTGGAAGAAAAACACGTTAAAATAGCCATGAGAAATTCAATATTTGCGGTACAAAAATATTCTAAGTAATAACGAAATAAAAATATATTTCCGTCTTCTCAAAATCATATCTTAAACGGATCGCTTAAAGCGCAATAGCAAAGCTTTTCATTTCAACATTGGATTAGTGAAGCAATTCTGAAGGAAAAACAGTTTGTTTCCTCAGTGTGGGAATCAAAATAAAGAGTAGTAATATTGATACAAAGTCTATTCTAGTGGCGTATGAGGAAATCGCCCGAATCGTCTCCCACGCTAAAGAAAAATGCCTCAGAAATGTGGTGAATATTTATTACTTTCTACGAAGACTTTTCCTCTTTTCCTTATACGGGGACTAATGAAATCGGGGGATTTTTCATCCCTTCTTCTTTCCAAGTCGACAAAGAAATGAGTAGAAAGAAAAACATGACGAAATATAACGTCCACTTTTCCTTTAAACTGGGGGAAAGAGATAGAAAGGAATCCATTTCAATTGAAATGGTGGGGGTGGGGGAGGACAGGGAAATCCAGTGAAAAGCGGAGAGCATCATGAAGCTTCGTTATATATCCAGATTTGCTACTTCCTTTGTTAAGTGAAGCTTCGACAATGGCCACCGAGCTAGAGGCGTTTTTCTTGTTAACTCTCAACTCGTTTATACTCTTCCCTCTCTTTCTCTAAATTCTCTATACTTATTTTTTTATCATCTTTTCCTCCTTCTTTTCTCCACTCTCCTCTTCGTTCTTAAAAGTAGGCTTTTGTATAGACGTGCGAATCCATTCTGCACATATTTATCGTAGAACGCGCGTAAAGGAAGTATATAGAGATATATATGTGTGTGTAAAAAAAAAGCAAGACAGGGGAAGAGAGGAAGAAAAGAAAGAAGAAGAGAGAGAGACAGAAGGCCCACTCGATACAGTGAAGGCAACTACCAAAGATCCGATAGGGAGAAAAATGTTAAAGATCATTGTGTTTTTTCCGTGCGAGTAGGGCGATAGTTGTTCTCTACTTTATCGGATTCCCTTGAGGGAGGCTTCACGGCACGGCTCCCGCATCTGTAATGAAGAGTTCGATCCCCAAGTCGCCTTTCTTTTCGACACTTTCAATGGAATGCATATCGAGCGTTTGCGCAAACCGCACGACACATCAGCATACAAATGCACTTCTCCCCTACTCACCAGCTCTGTCTCCTGGATCCCTAGTGGCTCGTAAGGACACAGACGCCGATAAGGGAAAGAATTGCATAAATAAACAGTCCTCCTTCTTCCGCCTTTGACAAGCTCCCTCCCCCCTCTTTTCCTTTCCTACCTGTGGGCTCTGACCCCTCTCGATGCCAGACCAGCATGGCTTCCTCCGCACCTCACCGTATTCGCGTTCACTAATCAAGGAGGCCAGGGTGCGGGCCGTGGGAAATTTGGAGTCCGGGTCACCAAGCTGAGAGAATTTACCCCTGGGGTCGACAACAAATTTCTCACTTCTTCGCATTAGCCGCAACAGCGCTTTTATCTCAAAGCTTTACTACCCTACTGGGAAGGCCCTCTCCACCTCATACATCTTGTGGGGTAGGCGGGACCCTTTTTCCTGCCGCCCCTCCCCCTCAGAAGCAATGGGTGACAGCGCAATGAAGAAGGAAACGGAAATAAGGCACAGCATCCAATCCTAGCCCCTCGTTCAACCCTTTTTGGTCCAAGATATTTTTACAAACAGGGCCCCATCTCCCGCCGCCTCTGCCACAAGTGTGGCATATTTCGCACTTTTATGCTTCGCTATGAGCGTTATGAAGCAATCGTTCTTTGGAGACACGGAAGCACTTAAGGGAAAGTGAAATGCGCGAGTAGAGCAGTGGCGCATGGATAGGAAATTGCATAAGTGAAAATCTATCATAGTGCATCATAGAAACAAACATACATGATGTAATAAATAAAAGAGTATTGGCATAAAAATTCTTACCAGGAACCTCCTCATGTCTCGAGGATTTCCTGCATTTTTTAAGCAGTTCTGATTGCACTTTAAGAAGAACTTCAGGAAAAACCTAAAAAGAAGAACAAGAAAATTAAATTATAAAAATAATTTTATTGTTGTTTTTATAAAAATCTGAAAAAAATTGACATACATATTTATTTAATTCTTGCAATATTTTAAAGTTCCATATTTAAAATGTCCCACTGAAAACATCAGCTTTTTTTAAATTTATGAAATATATGTCTAGAGAAATTTTAGTTATGGCTATACTAATTCTTGATTCACCAATTTTAATACAGTTTAACTGGTATTCATTTTTTTAAGAGTTCCATTTATATACTTGATAATTTAGAATACATTAAAAAATCGATGTTAGTTTTTAAAATCAAGCTATAAATTATGGCTATAATAACTAGTTAAAATCTGATATTAGGTCTAATGAAACATACACTGTTTACCTGTTTTCCTGGCACTTTTCGCGCGCATCTATTCTAAAATGGCATGACCTACGGTTTAAAGTGGATTTCAAATTGTTACAAAAATTCATATTAGTTGTAGGAGCTGTTATTGCACCAGCATGCTTCTCTGCACCTAGGGATTATTGGGCTCTACCAGTTATCAGCCGGGTGGAGTCTTCCTGATTTTGAAACAGGAACCAAGCAGAAGACCCCCAATATTTGGCCTGCTAGTCACTAGAGGTATCATTTCACTTGGACACCATAGAAACCACGACCTATTTAACGTTCTCTAGCCACCTTTAGTGAACACGATGGATTTTTGGCTTAGGCCTGGATTCGAACTCACTACCTTCCGATAATGAGAGCCACAGCATAGCCAAACAGGCCACCACGGCCCTAAGATGTATGAGTAGAATACGTGAGCTGTTAATTTGGGGCAGTTCAGCTGTACTACTTCAAAAAAAGTTAAGAAATAAAGCAAAAATTATGACAATTATGCAAAATTGTGGAAGTATATTAAAACACACACAACATCTATATACATTGTACATTATTAAATTCAGAAATGTTTGGCATGGCGGTAAAAGAGAATAAAGAGCACAAAAGTTATTTTAAGGACAAAGTAAATGGGGTCATAAATTTATCATTTCGTCAAAGTTATCACACATCATTCAATTTAATTACATTTTTTCAAATGAGCCACTATAATTTTACTGATAAATTTGTTTCTAAAACATACGGAAATAAAGATCTAGTTTGATATCTTAAATTTCATTTAGCAGCATACACGCCCACGCTTTTTACAAATTTAATTTCAAACTGCATGCCGTTTAAAAATATTTTAAATTCCGTATTCTTCAAATCTCAAGACAAAATACTTAATTGGAGGATATACACATTTCATTGTGGTAAAAATATAATAGTTTAAAAAAATAGTTAAAAACACTAAAACATCTAAAAATTAATTTAAAGTTTAATTTATTATAAATTCTGAAGAATTTACGTTATATCAGTACTTTTATTCTCAGACAATGATTAACTGCTTACATTCTGGATAATTTAAATTTTCTTGTTCTTTGTGTGTCTTCTGATTCATTTTGGCAACTAAATTTTTTTCTATCCACTATAATAAGTTTAAATTAATTTTATTAATTTAATTATTAATTTAACAAATATTAACCATTGCATTATCTTTAATTCTACAGGGATTACTGTCTTACAATATTATTTTATACTTACTCATTTTATAGTTAAAAGAAATGAGAAAAAATAAATTTGGAAATTAAATAAATTTAAAAAAATTGCCGAATTTGTTCGAAGCAAAGTCTACGTTCTGAGGGAATGATAGCTAAAAAGCAAGGTAAAACATGCAGTTTACTACAATTTTCTGAAAAATATGTAAAACTTTTTGGCTCGGAATATAAATATATGGACTGATTAACATATTTGAAAAAATTTTATCTACATAAAAATATCGAATTTATAAATAACTCCACCCCTTCATAAAGTGTCTTGTTTAGTTTGTCAAAACTTAGACATTTTGTCCAATTTTTGATTTTTGGATTAATTAGTATTGTGTGGATTTTTATTACAGGAAAAATATTTAAATTTCTTTAATGGAATTGTAAAAACCAATAATTTTTTAAGCAAATTCTTTTAATACAACAGATTTTATTTTTTGTTAATAGAATTTTCTTACATTTATCTGTCTAGAAAAATATTTTAATATTAAATAATATGTGTTATTTTAATAATATTATTTTATTTTGTTTTGTTTAACTAATTTGCTTGTATATATATATATATATATATATATATATATATATATATATATATATATATATATATATATATATATATATATATTGGTTTTTTTATATATAACAAAATATGTATTTCATTTTGTTTAACTGATAAATTTAATTAATCGCGGAGGGAATAAAATCATTTTAAGCTAATATTATAAAAAATCTAACAGGGACTGTATAAGTAAATTCACATTTGAATGTTTGTTTTATAAGAAAAGTATATACATTATTACTATTTTATAAAAATATATATATTATTTCTCTTAATTACATTATTACTATTTTTAATTAAGCTTGTAATTTTTTCCTTATTATGTTTTAAATTCTTTAGGCACACAGAATATTCATAAAAAATGCCTTTGCCTAATATTTTTTAAATTTTATCTTTTAACCAAATATGTTTAATAAAATTATTTTTAAGGTAATTATCATGTTTATAAACAAGCGTTATATTTATAAAAATACTTGTTAGAGTAAAGAGGAAATTAAATTTTTGCACTGGAATGAAATGTGTCGAAGCAATTACCGATAAAATTACCCCAAAAGCTTTGATTAACAAAAATATTACACTCGAATTTTCAGAAAGCTAATAAAAACTTATTTGAAAAATAGTCTTTTTTAAAATATATTGTTTGTAGTTCCTATGGATGGAGTCATGTACTTAGATATATGAATTCCTCTTAAGTGGCTCTTATCAATATAACCTTCTCTTTCACTTCATGAAATATCTATAAAAGCAGAAATATCTGTAAAAAACTGCAAGAAATAGACTTTGAAACATAACTATTGGTTGGGATATTCAGTAATTTATTATTATGTACGTATTAACAAGGAATAATTTTAAATTGAGAAGCACAAGCATTAGATCTTATTTCATTTGGTATTTTTATTTCTGTATAATAAAAAAATTAGCTTTTTATTTTATGAATTTTAATTTTTTTTTTATTTCTATTTTTTATGACTTAGAGACATTTACTCACTTATCCCCATTAAATTGTGCATCCCACACATAATCAAAAAGAAATCCATAAACACAAGTAAGTTATTTTTTTTCAAAATGTATATAATTTAGACCTCCCCCTCCAGAAGAAAAAAAATGATGTTAATATAATGTTTTACCCTCTTAAATCAATCATTTCTGAACGATTCTGTTTCAGTAATTCGTTTAAAGTCGACCACTTCAGGTTGCGAGGCGTTTCAGATAAATAACCAAGCAGCGTGGAAGAATCTCTAATTATTCCGAGTAACCATGGTTACCTTATCATCATCCTCTGGCAGATGAGTTGTTTTACCTGGGTTATTAGGGTTCGATCACCTCTAACCCATTAAGGAAAGACAAGTGTTGAGCGGACTAAAAGAGTGGAGAACTTGGTGAGCGCGCGCCCTGAAAGCAGGATAAAAAGAGAGGCAGCCGGAAAAACAGCTCCCGAACTGCCATTTTCCGACAGAACCCAAAGTTCATAAATTTTGTATTCCATAATACATTCAGGTAGAGGCCAAATGGAAGTTAGTTTTAAATAATAGATGGCTCTCCGAGCGCTTTCCAACATATTCATTTTCTGGCTATAAGCCCGCACACATATTCACTTTTCCACCGCTTTTCTGACTAACAGCACCGTCGTAGCAATCCTTTACATATAAGGGGGAAGACTTCTTATCTAGTCTATCATTGACCAACCGTCTATCTACCTCCCCATTATATTTTATATATCCTTCTCGAGGCACAGTTGCATGCGTATTTTTATACAGCTTTAGGGTTGGATCTGGAACGATCATCATTTTTTCATATTATACACGGGGTGCGCTCATTAAAATGGCTTCAATACCCACAAAAATTTGTCCCTCGGGTTACAAGAAAAATACTGCGAAAGTAAACCCTGACGCAGCATTCCTTTGCATGTAGGTTTCTCGTGCACCCGGTATAACTACGCGTTTTTTATCCCATTACTCGAGCGGGGCCATCCTGGTGTTATTGGTGAGGGCTTACAAAGGTACGAAAAATTGAGACTAAATGATGCACAAAATATCCCTTCCTTTTTTGGCTGAGTAAGAGGCACAACTATTTTACATAAAACTAAGTATGGCTGCCGGCTGATATCGTAAGAGAAGTTGCTTTCGTGTCAAGAATATGAATCTTTGAGATGGTCCGGATTTATTTTCTCTCGTTGCCCTACGCAATCTTAGTTACAAGGCCCCTTTAGAGGAATAACCTTAAAAATATATCTAGCATAATAATGGAAGCACAGTAGATAGCCATGTCTGCATTCAATGGCCTTCTAGAATTTTAAAAAAAGCTGTCTTATATAATTTCGTTAGCGGAATAAAAACACCATTTGAAAATTGTTTGCTTATATTTTATATTTATGTAGTGATTTGAAATTTATAGTTTATTGAGAGAATCAAATTTTTCAATTATGCTTCGGAATATTCGTAAAACAACATTCATTTTACTGGAAAGTATTTAACGTCTCCAATAAAATCATGGAATAAATTCCCTCCATTAAATAGGCGATGTACCGTTTCAGAAAAGCGGAGCATATCAGTCTTTCTTTTAAACTACTCCTTATCAAATTAGAAATATATTTCTTGACAACATTTACATAATGTAGCTTCAAGGCAATCTTAATAATGATTTTAGCAGCAGCATATTTAGAAAAGGCTTTAATTTAATAGCGAACAACCAAGCGAAAATTACTCGGCTAAGGCAGCGATTGGGAGAGTTTGTTGATTGTGTTTTACCTTCAAGATATGCTTACTGTGAAGGAAGTAAGCCACGTCTGCCAGAAGGTAGAGTGAATGCTAAATTAATTAACAAGACTACCTTAAATATGTATTATTTGCATGAGAAGATCTGCTCACCCATTTAGCTCTAAAGAGAAAGAGTTTGGTGGGAGAGATCGAGAACGGATAGTATACACACACCCTCCATATTTCTTTCCGGCAAGTTTGCCATTTTCATCGCTGTTGTTCATCAGCACTATCAAGGGAGGGGGAAAACAAAACACACAAAGCAGCGTTGGTGCTGAAAGCTCTTCCAAAACTAATCATATTACAGCAGCGATAATGATGATGATAAAATTTATGGCTCTGTTTATCATCGCTTCTTGAGGCGGTTCTTTGTATTCAAATATGCATTCTGTCAATTTTTCCACTGGCTTGATCCTTAAACGAAATAGAAGCCTGATAAGCGTAGATACCGTAACGCCCGAGTTTCATTACAATCCATGCTTCTTTAACTTATCGCCAGTCGAGCATTTTTAAGAGCAAGCCATGATCGGGGTGTTGAGGGAAGCTTTTATGAAAAAGCATTAACTAACTGATAAAATCATAAAAAAATATGACACGTATCATGGAAGGTGTAAAATATAACAAACATTTCTCGTTAAATTACTAAAGGTTATGTTATCACTAAAATACCGCAAATTATAATAATCGTAAATTAAATCACACATTTGGAGGTGTTAAAAATGCATCTATTCTTCCTATTTTATTGTAATTAATAAATTACTCAAATACTTAGACACAGATATAAATTCCGAAATTTTGCTTATATTTTTAAACTTTTTACAACACAACAAAGCATTTGTGTAAAATTTTAAACAAACACATACTTTTGGTTAATATGGTTTTATGAACTTTAATTTAATTACTAGAAATGTCTTATTTATAAGCGAGTTTATGTTTCAATTATTAATTCATAGTTACAAAGTGTGAAAATACTTTCATAATTATCTTCAATTATTCAAAATATTCTGTGTAGGTATGAAATCATGTAATGATACTTATTAGGTATTATTGTATATATCAACTAGAAAATTTGTGTGTTTAACATTTAAGGGAAAAACAATGTTGTTAAATTATAATAACTAATACTCGTCTACGAATTATGAATGGTAATTTAAATACCGTTTTATTAGTCTACGAAAATACAGTACTTAAATACCTCACAGTTTATTGACCAAATGATTTAAAGAAAAAAACAAATCCTTGACCAGTTTCAAGTTCAGAAGCCTCAATTGTTATATTAAGACAAACTAGTTGCTGAAGGAAATCTGTGGACCAATCACCGAGCTCTAAAGAGCAGACAGTCCAAATGGGTCATATGACTTGTCTGCGGCGGCCTTAAAACCCAGATGTCAGTCGTTCTTGTCTAATCCCTTCGAGACCTCTTAAACCAGATTTGGGGATTTACCTGTCCCTCTTAACCTAGGCCCACAGGGAGATCACGAGACGCCTCGTGTCCTGTGGTTCAAAGCTTCAACGCTGCTCCATGTGGCGATATTTTTTACTTCTTCAGCCGACTGATCCTTTTATTTGTCTAATCTTTTTCACGCATGTTTTTTCAGCTTTTGCTCATTCAGCCAGGTAAAAAGTGGAAAAACAAAACTGTAAACTGGATGTTTTGTGGTATTCTTCTGAGAAACCTGAATATTTTTTATACATTTTTATAAAGATAAAAACATTTCCTGACTTTATATTTTGGATAATGTTTTTTGGAAAAACAAAGTTATTTTTTATACCTAAGCACTTTTCTTAACACATATAGATATCTTTTAATTAAAATACATAAATTATAATAATAAAATATGTCTCTTCTTTGATAAAAAAAAAGTTGTTTTATTTTTATTTATTTACTTATTTTGTTTCCTAAAACTTATGTAGAAAGTTTCTTTGTTTTAAATTTGTTTAAGTGTACTCGAATGTCCTTTATATTATCCTTATTTTTCTGACAACTTAAAAATTTTTGGTTTTTTATTATATTTAAATGTGTATTGCTTTAATATTAAGTTTGATAATATAGAAAACTTTTTTATTGATTTGATTTTTTTACAAATACAATCCCACTTTTCATTATTCTATTTTAAAGTTAAATTTACTGAATTTAAATTGACCTTAAAATAGCTTATTAGACAGAAAAATACACGTGAAACAAATTTGAAAACGTAATTCAAAACAAATATAAAAAGGAATTTGTAATGAGCAATTTTTAAAGTTTTTCGGTTTGATAATAGTAATTTGTGTAACAAATTTTTCTTTTTTTTTCTCGCGGAAGAAATTTTTCAATAATATTTTACTGTAAATATATACAATTTAGAGAGAGAGAGAGAGGAGAGTGCTCATGAGAAAACCAAAAATATTTTTACAACTTTTACTAAACTTTTGCTTTATCTTTTACTTTTCAAAATTTGATTATTTTACAGTTAATTTCTTATAAGAAATGAAGGATAATATGTTTACATATATTTTAAACTAACGTACATGTGAGTAGAACAGAAATCATTGAATCTAATCAAGCAATGAAGACATTCGAACATACATAACTTAATAATATTTATATTCACTTATGAATATATATTATATAGATTAACTATAAAGTATATGTATATATATACTAAGCATATGTATATATATTAATAAATAATGATGTTTTCAAATCCAAATGCTTAAAATTCTACTAATGAAATTTTATTTTTCCTCTTTTCCACAAGCTTTAAAAATATTTTGAAGAAAATGTTTTAAATATTAACACAATCATATGTTTTTGCTCTATGTAACAATAAAATTCATTATTTTTTTATTTAAAATGTTTCATTGTCGGTCAATGCGTTATTTAATGCAAATTATGTATCTCTGTACTGAAATTTTAAGTGTTTGAAATTGTTTCGGTATTTATATACTTATGTATGTAAAAATAGTTTATTTTATTTTTTACTATTTGATACTAAAATTTGTTATACTTAAATCGCTAAAACGAAAGAAAATGAAATTTTTATTTCCCTATTTTGGGGAGGACGATTTGAATTGTAACACTTAAAAAGAATTTCTCCCGCTTTTGCAAGAAATTCGGCAGGTGGGAGGAATAGGAAGAAAATTCCGGTGGAAATCGCCCGTTTATCCGGAGTAAACACCTGTTTTACCTAATGTGTGGCACCTCGTTTCCCTTTTCTCCAGAATTTATCACTTAACTAAGCTTGGGAGAGGCTCGGAGCCCATATATATCAATCCCACCTGCGGATTCTGGGCCGAATAATTTGGGGAAAAAAATCTTTTCTTTTTCCCTGAGCAATTCTTTGGTAAGAGCAGGTGGCCCGAAAGAAATCCATGATGTTACGCGAATATAAAATGAACGAAGAGGGTGGAATGGGGAAAAAAGAGGGAAAAAAATAAAGGCTAGATACCTAGGCATAGAAGTAGACAAAGAGAAAACTAAAGTATGGTAGGGAAGCGAATCATCCAACTATAGAGGGAGGGAGGGAGCGCTGATTCAACAGTGCGACATTATAATCTCAGGACCAAAGCCTTCCTGATAAATGGTGAAATCTGGGCCCTGTGAGTAATTGAAAACTCCCACTGGTAGCTGAAATCCCTAACATCCAGCCTGATAGCGATCGGATCTAGAAGGATCAAAATAAAATAGTGTGCCCTACTGTACAGGACGGAAGGACGAGCCTTCCTAAGGTAAACAGGGCTGCCATTCAATTTTTCCACAAAATGTTTTTTCTATAATGCGCCAAAAAGCGCCAAATTTACCTGATCTATCAAAGTTATGTTGGAGAATCCGTCTCTGAAAGTTTTTTCTTTCTTTGGTATTTTTTGCTTAGATTCCACTCAATAAAAATAAACGATGCCGGAAACAAGCACTTGTTAGTAAATACTTGAATCAAGAAAGATAGAATTCATATTTAAAACTTCAGCAATATTTTGTATAATAAATAGGTCTCTCTGCTTTATTAGCAATAAAAATTAAATTAGATTATTATTTTATAATTATAATTACTTAATCAGAATTAGTCAAATATATATTTTTAATGATTAGGATTATTTTTGTAATTGTAAAATCTGTAGATATATATAATTAAAAAATCTTTTGTGAAAAATAAATTCTTTTAAAGCATTTTTACTATATTTTTCAATATTCGAAAAGATTTTTTCAAAAAGATATAGCAATATTTTTAATAGAAAATTTTGCGAAAAAAGTTGCTAAATTTAGCGGAATGTTTAATTTATCTTATTTTTTAATGATAATTATGACCACTGTCATAGTTACAGTTTGTAATCAAGTTATTTTTTACTATTTTATTTCCAAGATGTTAACTGAATGACTGTTCTTTGACCTGTACATCAACTAATTCTTAGGTTCGACTCCCAAGTTAGGCATGGATGTGGTTCGGAATCTACATATAATACAAGGACACGGTAGAGTTAGCCATTTCATACAAAATGTGTCTATGGAGACACAAACTAACCAACTAACTAGATTTTATTGAATCTATGCTTAGAAATATTGTACGAATTGCTTAAGAATTTAAATTGAATCACATCTTATTTTATAATGTTTTTAATTTCAATCAATAATTGTAAATACTCATGAATGTCTTGTTTCACCAACTAAAATTAAAATACGACTAAGGTATTGCTTATCAATATTAATGTGACTTTTTCTGCTATATGTTCATAGAAATCTTAGTGACTAAAAACACTCTTTGTTGTGAAATGGTAAGAATTCATAATTTTGCTACTGTAAATAAAAGAGAAACTCTCTTATTTTGCACCTTCTCATGATATATCTGTCAACATGGATGAATGAGAAATTTTAGGATTTCCTTCTTTTCTTGTATTTCATTTATTAATATTGTATTTTAATAATGTTCTTCAAAAGAGATATGTCGTGGACATCACAAAAAGTCTACAGTGGCTCTATTTTGTCAACTGTGTGACATCGAAATATTTAAAGAAGATTGATTCCAGATGAGTAAAACTACGGAAAATGGAAGACATATTTTTATGTTATATTCATCTATTGGGGTAAAATCGTAGGAATTTTCTTGCTTTTCTCTCTTGTTATACATAAAATATACAACTCGAAAGAGCAATTAACCATTCTGTATCTAGAATTTATATTAAACTTAAATGGTTGCCTATGGGAAGCACAAAATATATATTTAGCTGCCCGTACACTAGTTTCTAACCGTTAAAAATTTACTAAATTCTAGTGGACAACGGGGGGTGAAATTTTCAGCCTTCGCCAGACACTGGAGAAGAAACCGCCAAATATATTTCCTTATAGAAAAAGTTCCTCCAAAACATCACCAACCAGAAAGAAAGAGAAAAAGAGGAGGAACAAAAAAAAGGAAAAGAAATGGGAGGAAGAAGAGGAAAAAAATAGAGAAAAAGAAAAAGCAAGCAAAGAGAGAATTTCGGCATGCGGGCATTCTTTTCTCATCTTTCTTCGGAAAGCTGCGCGCTTTCCGCAGATAAATGGAGATGGAATAAGACACGGATTGTGAAGAAGAGTGAGCCATTTGTAGCCTCACGATTTTTAAAGCTTAATGTGCACAATCTGCATGCCCTTTACATGCAACGTCTTTTTCCCTTTCATCCGATTTTAGACCCCTCTTCCACCCCCAAAACACGACAAAAAACATTGCCTAGACTTTGGGATGCTTTCGAAAAGTCAATGTATTATGCATTTCTAACGTTATCTTGGAGGCAGTACACAACCCTTTTGTAAGTTTCAGTACTTTCAAACTCAACTGGTAAGAGTATGATTTGTATTTATTCTCGGTGTATAACATATTTTTAGTATTTGCTTGAATAATAAATAGCATTTAATGACTATATTGATGTCTGCATAATATCCAGTCAATTGATTGCAATCAATTTCAGTAAAATAAACCGCCTTGATTTGATTTACACGGATTTTCAGATCCGTCAGATTTGCTATTAAAAGTTAAAAATTGAAACGCCATTTGCATTTTAAACTTTTTTCAGTTTTTTCCTGAAAATCTTCTGGATATGATATTAAAAAAACTATAATTTAAGAGTATTTATTTCTAAAATAATAAGGTTTTGAAGGTACAACTAGTTTTATATAATTTTTATGGTAGCTACTACTTGTTACCATATGGATGTTTCATTCATATTAAAACATTTTCACGCGTCACAATGGAGAAAGCTGCCAAAAATAATTTTTGATAAATGTGTCTACGTCAATTAGAAATGCAGTACCCATTTATAACAGAATTATCATCTGACAATGTGTTTAATCATTATGTATACTGACAATATATTTTTATAACGCTGCTATTGAGGAAATCTGATATTTGTTGCAAAGTGAAACTGCGAACCCATATCAAAATGAAGATTTAGGTTATCAGGATATTGGGCATGAATGATTTCTTTAAAGATCTATGATATATAAATTCTGAGTTTCATTAAAATGTCATAAGGTAAGAAATAATTGAATTCAAGCATGTTTTGTCCTCCAGTAGGAAACATGTCTTGAATCTAATAATTATGTAGTGCGATACAATCTAAAAAATACTTAATCTTTTACACTGATCTACTAATACTGAAACTACTAATCTGAAATTCTTAATCTTTGAGATCGACTTAATCTTTTTTGATAAGCAAAAATATATCAAATTTATTCTGTGAGATTTTGAGTAAATTAAAGAGAAAAAAAAACATGGTGGTTTAAAATCATATTACGTAAGTTAAAGATTGACTATTTGTGGGGTGTTCAATTACATTATTAAGTATGTAATATTTATGTATCTTTATCAAATTTACAACTGCACAAAACAAAAGGAAATGGCCTTATTACATAAAATTCACTGGTCCTCCAGATTTTCACTTTTGTCTCACTGAATGAATGAAGTAAATAAATAAGTTGTTTCACATATGTACTTAAAAATTATATAAATATTGTTTCTTACAAAATATGGAAATTGTTGAATTTCAAAACAGTTTAAATATGTTTAAAATATCAAGAAATCATTTTTTATAGTAAATAGATTTTAGTTCACTTTTTAATTTCCAGAAAACTTGAGATTTTCTTGAACAATGCTTATTTTTATAAAAATGCTTCATTTTAAAGAATAATTTCTTGTTCTCTACTAAAAAGTTTACATACATAGTTTCTTAGAATAAATATCATAATATTTTATCTTGTTCAAATTGTGTTTTATTTGAATTAATACTGCAGTTACAAAAAGAGAAACGGCATCAAAATTTCTAATGAATAGAAAAATTAATTTTCTTATGTTTAAACAAAATTTCTTGAAATAATTTAGTATTTAAATCATTCTAATGTATCAAATACTGTAACGATTCGCTTTTTAAATTCTTTGTTTTCAGCAAAATATTACATAACCTTACGAGAAATTTTCTTTACTGATTAATCTTTCTTCCGTTTATGGAGTACATGATTTCAAGACAAAATATGTTTAAAAAGATAATTAAATTGGATGAAGAATGTAAATAATAAATACCTTATTTGATAATTAAAAAGGTTAAGTAAATAACAGTTGAAATGAATTCTTCTCTAACGAATTCCCTTACTTTTAATATACCTAATTGTCAAGCTCGAAGAAGTACAAGATTGTATTCAACTGTTGAAATCAATAAAGTGCTGATCCTTCAAATAAAATTATAAATTAGGAAGTGGAGGAGGCTTAATTGCAGTTCCGTTATTAAGGCAGGAGGAAGTAAGCTAGAACAGTGAACAAAACTCTAGCGGACAAAATACCCCTCCCTCCTAATTAATGTTAGAACATTAAGGGAATTTAATTTCGACTCCACCACTAAAACCATATTTTATTCTGTAAATACTTTTAATATTTAAAACGATTCATTCCCTTTTCGTTGAGTACCAGATACTTCCATCGCTCTTCCCTTTGCTCTTTGTTCCCAAATTATGCATGCTTTCAATTCGATACTTGGCCTACTAGTGAAAGTGATTAGACTCGGCAATTTAAGTTGGCAGCAAATTATATTCTTGGGTTCTTATTATACATTCGTATATTTCCATTGAGAAGAATGTTTCGTTTCCGATATTACAACATTCCTAAATACATTTATAAAAAGTGCAATTTGTGTAAATAAAAGGAATTTTTGTCAATATGGATATTTCTAATTTGATATATTTCTGAATTTTTAAAGCAGTTGGAATATACAGCAAAATTAGAAAAACGTTTGAATTTCGTAATTTTATATCAATAGTGACAAAGTGCTTTGAGAAAGAAAACCTATAATATGTCGATGCTGCATAAAAGTGTGTGTTTTGTCACATTTTTAATACACAACATCTTAAATCTTTGCTTAAATATTTAACATAAGATTCTGAAAAGGTTTATAATACAATTTATTAAGCGGTTAAAATTATAATTCATTAATTTCCTAGATGATTTTATTTCAAAAGTAAAATACAGAAAAAAATTAATATGTTTGCTATTTAAACATTGTAAAAAATTTATAAGAAAAATGAAGAAAATAACATGCAATTCTAAAATCGCTTAGTTAATATATTATATATATATATAATTAGATTTTGTTTAATGTATACTATAAAAACTTTTTCACTCTCTTAAAAGATATTTAAAACTTTTAGTGTGATACGATGATTACGATTAATTTTCCGAAGTATAATTATTACAGTTTATATATGGTTATTTTTATGCAAAATTTTTTCATCCGTGCATACATAATTGCATTTTCATCTAAAATTTAAATTTTTATCTGCTTTTCAATTTGCTCTAGCTTTAATTTCAATATTTATAATAAAAAAGGTCTGATTTATTTATTGAACCACTTTAGCTATGGTTCATAATGACAGAATAATTTCATAAATTCAATAGTGCTGTTTTTCTAATATATTTTTGTTTATTTTATTGTAAGAGTTCTTTTCTTCGAAAAGTAAACTAAAATCATTCGTAATTTTTAATATAGTAGTTTCGTTTTTCTCTATGGTTTTCTTGCTTTATTGTAAGACTTATAAATCTCATATGACACATACTAAATTGTTATTTGATGTGTTCAAAATTATTTTTCAGTCTAAGGTTGAAATTATTATTTCAATCTTTAATCAGCAAAAATATATAGATATTTTATAACTTAAAAATTCATTTCTAAATTACTTTTTTTTATCTAGTAATACGAAAGTTCTATTGCACATTCATGTTGAGAATACAGGACATTTGATTTAATTTTGATCTGATACAGGACATTTGATTTAATGTAACAGAAAATCAGAATAATGTTTTCTGGATATTTTCATGTAATTTTTACACTGTGTTAGTACTGTAGAGCTTTCCAATCCCAAAAGAGCTTACAATTGTGAATTTGAATTCTAAGTTCACTGAATTGAAAATTGTTAAAAATGAAAAAGCATTTTATAATAATAAATTATATCTATATCCTTTATTTACCTAATTTTTTTAACAATGTTAAATGCAGTAACAAACTTTAAAATGAGTTTTATCAACAAATCGATATTGATTATCATAGAAAGAAGTCAACATATACCCAATACAAAAAGTTCGACCTACTATGAGTTCGACTGAGGTATAATTTATACTTTCCTTATGATGATGCTTTCGTGTTCATTATTATAGCAAATTTTTACATGAATAGAAAAACGAGTTTAATTGAGATATTAGTACTGAAAAATAAAGTTTAATGTCATGTTTCTTTCTTAACCTTTCCAGGATTTGGGGACTACATCTAAAAGTTTATGAACTCCAATTGGTAAATACTTACCTAGACTTATTGTCATATTTTATTTTAAAGAATGCAATAAAAAAACTCGCGAAGTTTTTTATTGTCTATAATATTTCATTTATTTATAAAATGACTGATGATTGGATTTTTAAAATATTTTACAAAAATATTTTGTAAAGTTTCTAGTAATTTCATGCATGGATTTAATAAAACTCATAAATTTCTCAAAATAAAAAAATCATAAAAATCTCAAAATAAAAACTAACAAGAAAATAAAAGCGATTTATATATATAACTTCTAGAAAATCTAATATATATAAACAAAAAAATAAAACAATTTTATTCCTCAAACAGATGCATTTCAAGCTTACTAAAGTAGTTTACCGCCATAAAAATGCTAAAACAAAATTTTTTTCATAAAATAGTACAGAGTTTAATTACATAAGAAGTTTTATGCATAGGTAGATGCATATTATTTCTGTTACTACAAGGAAAAAAATATTTTCTGTCATCAATCACTGCGCAATGCATCATTACTTTGCAGAAAGAAAGTAATTGATATTGCCTTAATCCCCTAGAGTAAAGCATTTCGTCTCAAAACAATTCGTATAAACTTCGATGTCCTTAAGAAATTCTTTTAGAAGCGTGCATGACATGAATCCGTTTTAAATTAGGTTGATCCTAAAATGCAAGCACTTTAATGGAGTTTCTTTAGAGTGGGGCGACATCATTTTATTTATTTATTTTTTCTCACTCAGTTGCCTTCCTTTAAATTAGAAGTCAGAATGTTCGTGATTTTTCTAATTGAATTGCTGTTTTAAACCTCATAGCAATTTCAATCTATCGCTCAAGATTTTTCATGGAATGAAATAACTAATCTTTCAAAGAAACGATAGATCACTCAGAAAAAAATGAAAGAAAAAAGAAATTCGGGAGTGGTATTCGAAACTGTAAGTAATTCTGTCTAGTTGTATTGAAAAGACTGATATGTATGAGCATTCAAATACAAATTTTAAACAAAAAATAAACTTCACTCGATCACTGAGATTGTGTGGTGTGAGGAAAAAACTATTCCTGTTTTTAAACAAGAACATGCATAATCTTAATAAGGTATCATTTCTTTCTTTTTTTGTATAAGAGAGTTTATTTGTTAAAATTTTTACTTCACATATATTAGTAATAATAAATTAATCTAAAACTTTCAGCCCTCAATTGAATATATGTTTAAGGATAATATTTAAGAAAACCATCCAAATATTCAATAAATTTAATAAATAAAGATATTCAAGCTTGCATGTCAATAGGAAATAAGATTTTGATTATATGATATTAAGCAGATTTATTTTAGAGTTCTCAGCAAATTTATGTCCACACAATACTACATTTTAAAAACAACACAAAGTTATCTAAATATAAATTGTCAAGTACTAATATATTAATAAAGTGATATATATACACTAGTTGATTTAATATATTTTTATTCAGATGGTGTGAGTATCGTTAATTTAGCGTGAAAACTATAAATATTACTCTAAAAAACTTTAAAACAATTACTGTTGATGCTGTTTTCAGTTAAATTTTTGTTGTACATTTCTTTCGTAAATTTTAAAATCTCTTATTTGAAGTTTTCAAATATTTGGTCATAAGAAATGTAGACTATTTTTATTTATCTATCACCTGATCAACACATAAATATATATTTTATTCACACATTTAAAAATTATAATCAAAATTACAGACAGCAGGAAATAAAGTATGCATAGTTAAATTATTAATTCAAAGTTAACAACTCCCAAAGACAATGTCTTTGAATATCAAAAGACAATGTCATTTTGAGATAAATTTAGACAATAGATTCTGTTCTAAGTTACCTAAGACAAATCTATTATTATACAGAAATAGTATTATATTATAAAAAATTATATTGATATTTTATAAAAATATATTACATATTAGGATCAATGCATAGCATACCGTTTAAGCCTTATTTTACGAATTAATGCTTTGGTTTAATGCCCTAAATTAAGAAGACATTAGCAGTTTTGTTTTTGTTATTACTATATTATTTCATTGCAGGTTTCCTTTAATTATTTTTAGCTTGCTTGTTTTTCAACAGAAAAAACCTATCATGCAATTTTCAAATGAACAACTTGTATTTTATACAAATATTTAAAATTGACGGACCTATTATTGTTAAAAAGTTTGCCTTCAAAGCTCAAGTGTCTCGAAATTTACATCAGTAATCCGGCCAGTAAGTTGGAGAGAAGATGTAATTACTCTTGGATTATTTCATGGCTTGGCATCATCGTATGCATCCTATCAGAAACAGCATGAGATACTTTTTACGCCTCCTATCCAAGCCGGAGATTATTTCTCCTCTCAATTCCTCTCCCAAAGCCTACCCTATCCAGCATCTTTGGAGAGGCTAGGGCAACAGGTTTTACATCATTATCGACACTTCCCCCGTATTGCCATGGAGAAACTTGGATTTAGAGAAACTAGAATAATAATCACACACGCAGCCCTGAGCCGATATTCGATACGCGGTGACTTTTATTTGATGCTGATTTTACCGACTGCGCCCGCAAGCAAAGAGACGGCAAGTGGGAGAGCGCAGGAGAGAGGGATGGAGATATAAAAAAATATGAAGAATGAAAAATAAAATAGGAATGTTGTCGTTTTTTCTCCGACGTTCGTATTGAAGTAGCGTGTTTCGATAGTATCAGAAATACTTGTAGGTGGTTGTTACCTAACTTCGTTTTCTCAGTAAGGTGCGAAGCAAAGATGGTTGCAATAGAGTTTATGCTCTTTAATGTGAGTGACAGTTGATTTGGGAGAAACATACCCGGCTAGCGTCAAAATCCTAGCAGCCTCCTTCTTTATTCCTGCCTTTGCTTTTTGAGGGGAAAAACTGGAATAAAAGCGAATAAATAAATAAGAATAGATTTCTTTTGACGATTTTGTTTTGCCTTTATTCGTTCACAGAAGCCCGTATAGTATTGAATGCTGATTTAGGTGACGAGGAAAAAAAAAGCCGGTAGAGAAATTCAAATGCATATGACAGCCAATACTTTTCGAAAAGAATAAGGAAATTCAGAAGTTTTTAAGCCCATAAGGATATGTAAAATTGTTTCTTTTTACTTCTTTTGTAACAGTGAAATTTTCTATTAAACTTTATGAGAAGCAAATGCCCACCACTAAGTTTTGAAATTGTGATGCATAAAAAGATTTGTAAAAATTGATGCATAAAATTTATATTCAAATTGATATTTTTAGCATAAATAAGTTATTAAGCGAACTATAAATAAAAATAACTGGGAAAAAAATTAAAAATGTGTGTGCGTAATAGAGGTTTTACTATTTGTTATGCACAATAATTTAATAACATTTATAAATATTAGCAATTTTACTGAACTAAAAAAGCAACTAAATTTCAAAATCACTGGAAGTGTTAATCTTTCAACAAACATAACTTTTTTATTCGAAATTTGAATGACCTACTAGTATCTCGGGTATCAGCATTTATATGAATTTTCTCTCACTTATAAATTTTAAATGGTATTTTATGTTAAAATTATTTTAAAATTGTAAATTTATGCGAATGAAAAATTTTAGCTATTTCAAATTTAATTTTAAACATTTTACTGTCGAGTGGATAATTAGTTATATATATATATATATATATATATATATATATATATATATATATATATATATATATATATATATATATATATATATATATATATATATATATATATACACAGTGTTAAAAATAACGAAAGTTTTCTCATAAATCTGTTTATCGCTAAGACTTTGAGTCTTAGCAATAAACAGATTTATTTTCCGAAACAGAGGAATGAACAACTCCTTAATGAGTAGATCTGCTGAAATAACATTCAGAGCCAATATATTATTATATGCCTCAATCACTTTATACTAAGCTGCAAAGGAGAATAAGGAATTTATAAAATAATTTATCTCTAATAAGATGAAATGTGATATTTAATAGTAAGGTAACGAATTTTGTTTTGAATTCTGAGTAGATAACTGCTCATTAATTAATTTTAAATTTGATTTATTTTTAGCTCCGGTTCTAGGCTTCATTATTAAAAGATATTCGGAAAGATTCTTACGAAAGGATTTATTTATCTGATTCTTAAGGAATAAATTTTGTTACAAATGGGAGGAAATCAATTCCTTATTCTCAAAATAAATTGTTAACAGTATGATAGAAATTATTCTTAGATCTAAAAACATAGAAAAGAGGTAAATATCTCATTTTTTCTTTACTACTATCGGGAATAAAATAATTATACCCTTTGTATATTTTATAGAAATGCAGCAGCACAATTTATATATATATATATATATATATATATATATATATATATATAGCAAATATATATATATATATATATATATATATATATATATATATATATATATATATATATATATATATATTTATTTACAGTCTCGAGGTATGTGGAACTATGTTTTGAAATGTCTTTGAGAGAAAGACATTCAGAAGAATACAGTGATATTTTTGTAACAATTATCGTTTCCTATCTAGGAGCATTAATTCGAACATTACATTGACAGACGAATAATTGAAATTTATGACGGGCAAATATTGGGTCAGGCTTGTCCCACCAAAGTCTGGATTAGACGTTGGGGCAAAGGAGCAGCACGAGGGCAATCGGAAGAGGGCACACGTGGCTAAATTTATTTGTATGACGGGGGTTCAGAAGGTTATCTGGCACCCATGGCGTAACACTGAGCAGGACTCGAAACAGTCGCATCTATAAATTACCCTCTGGGGGATATGAAAGTGTGATCATGAAAGCGCGTGTCTGTCTGCAGGGTATCCACCCTTGTTTCCGGAGCTCACGCTATCTCGGCCAACAGTCTCTATTTCATTGATATACACTTTAAATAAACAGGCCCACACAAGTTACGCTATCTCTTTTTTGGTGACTCTTATCACATGTATTTATGGTTATTTTCACGCAAACTTCAATTAAGCAGTAAAGGCTTTTACCTACATGTTTTACAATTTAATGTTCAATAAGATTACAAAATTATCATTACTTTGACTGAAGGGGCAAGTTATAATTTTTATACAAGGGAAATCATTTGTTAAGTTTTTAAAAATTGAGACCCTATTAAAATTGCTGTACCGAAAATTTTAATGGAAATGTGAGGAAATGAATCATTTTTATCTATCAATACAGAATTAACTTCTAATAAATTAAAAATCATCTTTTATTAACAGTAATCGTTTCAGGAGATTAATGGTTACTTTATAAAAAATGACTCATACCTCTTTTTGTATGAATGATTTCGGTATTTCACATAAAAATTCTAAATAATGAAAAAGATACGTGATAAAATGATTAAAGGGTAAAATAAAAATAACATGTATTATATAATTTCTTGTATCAATAATTTTCTTGTTTGAATTTTAACACTCGTATTTTATTCTCGTTTTTCCAAAAATTCACTTACAAAAATAATTTATTACTTCCTATTATCCACTCAAAACTTACAGAATATTTACATTTTATTGTTTTTATAGCATTTAAATATATATAAAGTGAAGTAAAATTTTCAAAGAATTCCACCAGTGATAATTCAACAGAATCCAAGTATGAATATTTTACTCTTTCATGTGATATTGTTCTGTGGATTATATATATATATATATATATATATATATATATATATATATATATATATATATATATATATATATATATATATATATAACAAATTAAATTATAATAGATCTTTCATCATACTATTGAATGGGGGAGGAAATGCTCGTTTGAATCAATGCGGTACATTTCTTGCAGAAGTGAGAGAATTGCAACCCATTGTTGTGTTACATTACAGGAGCTCTCTTCATTGTTGGAAAGCTTGTATTTGATGTTCATTGACTCTAACATGCTGGATTCCTAATTAATAGTGTGGGGTGAGCTTCCATGAATGTGGTCATCAGCGAGCTGGTCTCAAAAGGTCTTCTCATGTTGCAGCCGAGCATAATTATGATCTTGCTTAACAATAACGACAGCGGACAGCTAAGATTGGACAGCACGCTCTGCATATTTCTCGAGAAGGACAAGAAGGGTGGGGAAGGGCAAGCGCTTCTCTTATGCATCATCTTTTGAATAAGCACAATCATCCCCTGTGATTGCGGTCAGTTGATCAATTTAGATTTCGAAGTGATTGAATGGTAGCATCACTCATAAACGTCCTTTTGAGCACACATTATACCATTTACAGAATGTAAGATAATTCTCAGGTGGACTCTCAGAAACTAGCGGAATATTGTATAGCGAAAGTCCATTTCATTTCTCTGCGAATCCTTTCAGACGCAGATGTTGAAATTCCACACAATTTAGATGAATGCATTTAGAGATAGAGGTTATTCCAAATTTGATTGATTTTAATCCTGAACTTGAATTATGAAAAGATATCGAATTCAACTTTATTATGAACATTTTAACTAAATTTAAATATTGAATAAAAATGAAACTTTAAAGCCATGTCCAAAAAAATATATATCCGTATAGTTTAGAGTATCAAAGCCTTTTATAAAAATAAACTCAAAATTTTATTTAAATATATAAAATATTTATTTATTTCGAGGATAAATTTCCTAATTTCAATCGTAAATTTTTGCATATGATCTGAAAGTTATATTTTAAATTTAATTAATTTAATTTACTTATTTATATATGGAAGCGGTAAAGGGAGTTCAAGAATTAGCTTTAATGAATTTCAAAAATTGCATACTAAAGTTAATTGAAATTTCAAAATTTATTTTTAATGTCATGAGTAAGCTTTGTGGATTTAAAAAATAGTGTAATTTACTGTTAAGAGATAACTGTAAGAAATTCATTATATTACTGAATATCTTACAAATTTAAAGGTTTATTGAGTCATAAACGTTAAACGTTTTCTATAAGTTTGATTTGGAAGAATAGGAATGCTAAAGACTGAGCTAAGAGAAGAGTTATTGAAAAACAAATTAGTTTCTTTTAATTTTCAGATCGCATCATTAGGTAGCAAAATTATAAAAAAAAGCAATCATGCGAATAAATTATTTTAAGCGTAACTATATTAACATCCATTTTGTGTATTTTTAGCAATGAATATTTTAACGGAAAACAGCCTTTATTTTAACTTTACAGTTATAAATTATTTTTTAAATTTTGAAATTGTATTAAACGTGCAAAAAATTTTCAAAAATAATTTTCTCAGTTCAAATATAATTTGTCAGAAAAACCATTATTTGAACACAAATTCGATACAGTTTCATTTTTGTTTTAAATAAAATAAAATATATATAAGGAAACGAGAAAACAAGCTATAATATTTTAATTATAACACATTCTAATAAACTATAATATGAAATAATTAATATAAACAATGTAACTTATTGACTTTTGATTATGGAAGCACAAAACAAAATTTAAATAAATATTTGAATGAAATTTTAGTATTAATTAAATGAAAATGTAGTAATAAGAAACGAAACATAAAATTAATAATGATATAAATTACACTATACATCAATATTAATTAACAAATTATGTTTCTTAATTTTTATTGAATTCAAAATTTTCAGTATGGAATTTTGATTTTGGAAAATTTTTATGTGATATTTGTAAAGGTTTCTCGGAGCTTGTAGTTAAAAGGACTTTTTTGCATACATATATATATAAGCTAAAATAAAATTTGGTGGTTATCAGAAACTTCATTTGAGCCAACAGTTTCTTTCAATATAAATATGAACAAATCTTACAGTGACAAGCTAAAAACTCTGTAAAATAAAGATTTTATGAGTACAGTGTTTAAATCTTTCTTTTAATAAAATGTTTTCGTGATCTTTTTCATAAAGTAAATAAATTTTCAATGATGCAAAAAAGAATGTGATGTAAAATAATGAAGATACTTGTTTCAATTTCCCAAAAATTTTGGTATTCTACTTTTTACATGTTAATCAAAACAATAAGCGATTATATACTATGATATATGGATTTAAATCTAATAGTCAAAGTATTTTAAATTGGGAGGAAAAAAGTCTTCAAAAATAAAAATAAAAATTTGTAATCAGTAAAAAGGGTCAAAATAAAGCATAAGATTTCTCAAAACAATGAAATACAATTTAAGTAAGGTCACACTCTATATATATAGTTAGACATTTCTCTTTTGTCTCTGTTATAGTTGTGATTTTCATATAAATGACAGTTAATCTACTTTCGAACTCATACCATTTACGTTTTAAAACTTATTGAATGGATGAGAGCAATTTACAATATATTTTATTAGAAAATTTATTGAATTCTAGATGCAGTACGACATTTTAGATTCGATTGTAGATTACTAAAAATAAAGATGTCCTAATTGGATCAATTTTAATAAATACGATGTTTAGAATTTGTTCAGAAACCTCAAATGAAAATTTCCAAACAACAGAAACAAAGAGTTTTAACCATATAATAATTCACATATCTCTCGGTATAAAATGATAAAGGGCAGAATTTTTATACGCAGTGAATTTGAAAACTGAATTTTTGCAATAGAAAATAAGGTTTCAATAGACAGAGATTGTAAGATAATTATCAAATTCGAATACTTTTTTAACGTTATATGAGTAAAACTAGCAAAAATCGCTCTATATTTCATCTGCCATGAATCCGGGTCTATCTTGGAAGGAAGAAATTCTTGCGCAGCTCATCGGGAAGTAGAGAGAGTATCTGCCTTTATATAAAAAAAGGGGAAGCGGGTAAAATAAATGGTATTTGGGTGAAAGGGAGGGTAACGACAAGGAAAGATGAAAGAGTAGGAGGGTGGATAGGATACTTCAATTACCTCCGGTGCCGGGCAGCGAGTCTAAGCCAATATGCAGGCCAGATGATTCGTCAGCAAATGATACCTGCAAGTCGTAAATGCAAGCGTATGGTGGACTGCGGCAGAAAGCTCCTCCGATCCCCATCACTGATTATACCGGCAGCTAGAGAGAGAGAGAAAGGAGAAGATAGGGATAGAGGAGGATGGAGAGAAGAGAGAGCCAGTCGCCTGTATGTAGGATGTCCCAAGGGAATCCACCCTCCGGCTGTGGCGACCGATTTTCGCGAGAGTGCAGGGACGTTGGCCTACATGTGCGTCCTCTTCCTTTTTCCCTATCTTCTTCTTCCTACCCTCCACCCTACCCGTGGACACATCCCCGAAAAACTCTATCCAAACTGGCCTTTCCTTTCGTTATCTGGAGGTGCAGCTCCAACTTTCTTCCCTACCAGCCAGTCTGGACGTTCAGGAAAAAAATAAGGAGGGAAGCTATGAGTAAGAAAAAAAAAGGGTTGGCCGAGAAGTGGGGGTGAGAGGGAAGTAAGATGAAGGAAACAACGCAAAATATATTGCGAAAAATGAAAAAGAAAGGGAGCGGCTGTGCAAATCTATAGCATTTAGGATGGCCAGCGGCAAAGGAATAAGATTCTCCTAATACTGATGCCTAGGGAGTACTTCGCAGTTGGTCAAACAGACGCGCACCAGAGACGGAAGTTGTGGATATGAGGGGAAGGGACTCACTCCGTTGTTGCCTTTTCCTGACTCTCCCCTTACCTCAACCACCCACGCTTATCACCACGAGCACAGCGACCTACTAAAATCCATTTCTTCCTTTAGCATAGATCTCCCTGGGCTCTATTACTTGGAGGGAAAAAAAGAAGAAGGAAGACGGACATGTTGGGCCTAGGCGTCAGGGGCCTATTACCAGTGGCCTCCAGGGTAACGTATACGACGTAGAACTTACCTTTGCAGATCGGTCTGTTGGGGTCGTTAGGCCTAAAGAGAAGATGAAAACCATCGTAGAAGTAGATGGGTCTCCCAGGATCCATATGCCAACACGTAACCCCACCGTGGTGCAGGCAGATATAAAAACTGTAGTTTCGGGAGCCCGCTGTTTTAGTTACAGCAAAGCACGCCGTGGGAGACTCGATATCGAAGAAAGAAGAGAAACTTGAATCGGAGATGTGGAAGATTTGAATGCTGGGATTCTGGTGATGGATACTAGTCGTTATGTGAGCGCTTCCTCCGATATGCTGGGGTCATAAAAAAGAATGTATCCATTCTTCATGGCAAAAGGCGCGTATCAACTTCAATCATAAAGATATCTTACAGTTAGGGAAAAATGCAAACAAATAATACTTGATTTTGTGAAACTATGAGATAACTTTATTTTTATAAACATATCCGTGTGCTTCTTTACTATGAACTTTATATTTAATGTACCTTTTATGCAAGAATAAATTTTTCTTAGAGTATTTGAAGTGTAAACAAAAGGGTTTTTTTTTTTTTTTACAGAAAACTCAAATAATTAGTGAGGTTGCTTTTAAATAACTTCTTTCAATTTGGAAAAAAAAATCTGCTTAAACAAGGTATTCCATTTTTTGTCTTTCAAAAGAGATGAGTCGCGAAATAATAAGGAGAAAAGAAATCTAAGCAGTCAAGCTCATAAATACGTAGGAAAAAGGGGAAAAAAAAAAAAAAAAAAACAGAGTCATTGCCTTTCCCCGTTTATTTTACTTACGAAAATAGAAACATTTAATCCCGTTTCGGTTGACAGAGCAAGCCAGGATCAGCAAAGAAACAAATGAAAAGAGGTGGTACAAAGGCAGAGAAGCCGAGCGCAATGTTTGTCTGATAACTATCTATCCTTTTCTACGCTGATTCCGGGGTACAGTGTGCCAATGCCTTACCGGGGTGGAGCAATAACTTTACATTAAGCTTCCTTCATTAGTCTTTGGTCTTTATTACAGTTTTCTCTGATCCTTTGGGATGAAACCGATGCGAGGGTGATGTAAGGAAGACCTCATCTCGCGTTGCTTGATAGCAGTCATTCGCTTCTCTGCGAACAATTTGCAGAAGGTCGAATTGAACGGAATTGCGCAACTGCAGTATTACGGTAATGTTATTGGCCTGAACCGTTAATGGTTGGAACTTTTTCATCTTACTCACTTTCTTTAATACGATCTTCAGTAACGGATTCATTCTCATTGGTATTATTCGAAAAAAGCATACCATAATTATGTCCTCATAATCAGTTTTTAAGTATTTTAAATATTTTATCAGTTTCAAAGTAAAAAAAAAAAAATCATTGCCCTATGAGAAAAAGAAATTGCCAGTTTCATAATTTATACATCAATTAGGATTGTTTGTCATCAATGATGCAAGCAACTGATATTTTAAAATGAAATTACATTTTTACTATATCAGTTGAAAAAAAATTCCACTTAGATAATAACATTACAAGGAAATAGAACGTATTTACTACATATTTCAAAAAGTATGAATGTAATTAGACTTAGTTACAAAACAACACCTCAAAGTTTAGGGTATGTTTTAAAAATAGGCACAACTTTTGCTAAATGAAAATGGTGATATTTTCTTGTTTTTAAAAAGATGATATTTCTTGAAGCATACCGCGACAAATTTATAATAATACAAAACAATTATTTAGCCAATTTACTCTTATTAGACAACATTATTCTTTGAACATTGCCATTTTAATAATGTACTGTTGTTTAGATTTCTGTGTATGAATTTTATCTACTATAAACTTGTCTCTTTTTGAATTATTCCTAGAGACACAAATTTATAACATTTTAAGAGTCTTCTAAAATAACTTAAGCATTTATAGCGAGTATTCAAACCAAATGAGCTGCAAGGATTCAATTAGGTTTGTAATTTTGAAGTACTAAAAAATCCAGAGTCCAGGAGAAAAACAGTAAATAAATTATAAACTTATAATGTATGGGTATATTTTTTGGAACATTCAAATTATATTTATTAATATTATATTATTAATATATATTTTTTATGTAAAATCCTTTTATAAATGTATGCTTCAATTTTTCTAGTAAAAGAATCTTATATAAATCTCCTTAGGCTTATCTTACCTATTTTTTGAATACTTGATTATAAATGTTACATAAATTTAAAATATAAATTTTTTCAAAAATACTTATTGTATAAAATTTTTAGGAATATATAGAAATGCTTAAAATAACAAAACCGATTTCTGTCATTTATTTTTCTAAAAAATAGACATAATTTATGGTAAATATATTAAATTAACCACATATGTTTAAAAAGATTTTTCAAAAGATTAAAAAAATCATTTTAATAAGAAATTTTCTGAAGAAAGTTTTGCATTGCAAATTATATGTAAAAACAAGCTTTGTATAAGACTTAAAAATACGAAGAATAGTTTTCTAAAAAGAATGTTTCATGATGGAGATTTATTTAAATTATTTCAGTTAATGAAATCACAAGTTTTTTTTTTAATTAAAACTAGTTTTAAAGTACTGGGAAGGAAAAGGTCGCTTTTTTTTTACTTTCCATTTCTCACACAAGTTTTTCCGAAATAGATTTTGATCAGTAACATAGAAATTTTATGAAAAGACCAGAAAAAGGAATATTGATTTCTATATTTATACAAAGAAGTGATTAATCAAACAGACATATTAAAGAAATTAAATAATATATACAATAACGTTCAGGTGTATTTAAATAATCCCTATTTTTTCAAGTAAGTATGCAGCTACCATTTAAATACTCAAACTTATTGAGTACATTAAGAAAATCAATCAATTACAATCAAAATAATCTGTTATTTACTACATTTATAAATTTACTTCAAACAAGAACGTCGCAATACGTCCTTGGCGATGGTCTGGTATATTTTATCTGACGTATTCAAGATTGTGCCCTGTAGTATATAGCCAGATGATGATATCGACACCTGAACAACCATCTACCTCTCAAATTTTCATGTCACACTAAAGATGAAAATATATAAAACAAACAAGTTTTTATGTATAGAAACTTGTAGTATTTATGCATAGAAAGTAAATATTGAAGCATTACTTTAATTTAGAAATTTTTACTGTTCCATTGAAAGGATTGTTATGTTAGTGTTATTTAGTTGAAATCTAGATCCGTATACTCGTAAAATACAGATATTGTTATTATTGTATTTCGCTGAACAATATTCCGATTTTATTAAAAACAATTAATTAATGTTACATATTTTTAAAACTGTATAATAAAGACTATATAATACGATTCATGTAATCATACAGTTTATGGAGAAAAAAAAAATAGAATTCTTTTTAATATTATCTATTTTTCAAGCATTTTTACCGTTGATATTGTTATCAGTGTAATTTCGATTCGTTTATTTTTCTTCATTACGGATATCAAAAAAGAATGCCAGTGGTATGTGTAGAAAATAAAACGAGTTTTTCATCCAAAACTTATAAAAAATAAACATTTGAAAATAATATGGTAATGGCAAAATATATTAAAGTTCGGAGTAAGACCCGTGAGTTAATGTTAATACTATATAATATAGTTAAGTAACTTAACTGTGTAAAAGAATGCAAAAAGCATTGATTCAAAGCTTTTTCTACCAGATAATTTCTTCTTTAATTAACTGTATTATATTTACTTTCATTGAATTGAAAATAAGAACAATTGGTTCGAATTTTTCGATCAACTTTTTCTTTCGATATTGTTATCGTTGTTTGGCAACGAAGCATTTCATTCAAAGTTAAAACATAAAAAAAATATTTATATATAAAACATTCAATCTCGCAAAAACACTGCCAAATTTCCGGCAAAAATGGTTCCATGAAAGTGGGGAAGAAATGAATCAATATGAATCAATACGCTGTAAAAATATAGCTACGGACCTTCAGTACCTTTACTGAAAGGAGACAATCGTAGGCAGTTCTATCTCAAAACCCACCCCAGAGGCTGGTGATTTGTCCAATGAGCTCTAGAACCACAATTGCGAGGCCTCCGAAAAATCGATGGAGTTGAACTGCCGAGCCAATCCCTGGGGAACACACCTCTAACTCGCCCATCACCTATCTTCGTATTTCAATTTCTATTCATTGCACCCATTCCTTACCCAGCTGTACTGGATACTTTTTACTTGTACTGTACTCGCGCGCTTGTTGTAGAAGCTTCTCTAATTAAAGGTGGATTTTGTTATTTAGAGATCGGAACACAAACTTTTGATCCTTGAGAAACATGAAGATTTATTTCAGAGAGGCAGGATATAAGATGGGATTAAAAGAAAATTGACAAAAGGATCGTAAATGGGCGATTTGCTTTTACCACTGATGAATAATGAAAAAAAAATTGATTTGACTATAGAGTGGACATGCAAAAGTTGATTTCAGAAATCGCTCTAACTTAAAAAAAAATTAATATGAGTAAAGTAACAAAAGAATTAATTGACAATCACAAAAGCAAATATTTATATACTCATTAAATAAAAAAAGCCTTAAATTTTTATTAATTATATATTGTGATTCATAACAATAAACTATGAAACAACTAAAAAAAATTATTTGAATGATATAAAAGTTTTTATTTCGTTTCGATATTTCTGTTTAACTTTCATTGAAATTTCTCTTGGTGTATTAAAATATAAATATTCTTCTTCCTAATAAAATAATATTCTTATGAATAACGGAGCATTTTATTCGAAATTACATTCATTATTTTAAACTGAACGATTTTAATTTTTGAAGAAAGAAAATTCAATTTGAAAAGCTTAATTTCATATTTACTCAAAATGAACTTTTCGATTGGCAAAATTGGTGAATAAAAGTTTAATTCTTTATCAAAATCAAAAGCATTGATAAAATTAAGACATTCTAAAAATATATACGTGTGATAAATTTAAGGAAATAAATCTTAACTGTTATATTCTTATTATATTAGAAAGTTTATAACATGATAAAAAAAGCGTTGTTGGAATGTACAATGTAAATAAACTAATGAATCAACAGATTAATAATTCAGTAAATTTAAGTCAATTTCTGAACAAATTCAACAACAAACTATCTAATTACTGTATTACTATTAATCTATACTAATTACGAGTTTCAGATGACAGAATAAAAAAATATTAATTGAAAGAAAAACTATGAAATTAATAAAAATGGGGGAAATCCTTTTCTTTAGATATCAATTTAAAACACTTTAATTCCATTGTAAGAACAGCAAAATAAAAATTAAAGTAATATTTTTATAAAAACCTTTATAAAAATATTTTAGCATTATTTTGCATTGAAATAAAAAAATAGGAAAAATTTCTCCAAAAACAAGAAAAGTAGGAAAAAAAAAGCAATGAAAGAAATTTATTTGCATTCTTATATAATGCTGAAGAAAGATAAATTATATACACTAAATAACATTAAATAAAATAGGCTATTCATTTAAGAAAAAAAAAATCTGTAGTCGTTTTTAAAAAATAAAAAAAAAACAGAATTTGTTCAAGTATCTCTCAGCTATTTCGTGAGGAATTAAAAATAATAACCGACAGAAAACTCAACCATTCAACTGTGAGCACAAACCGAAACATAAAATATATCTGCTTAAGTAAATCGACAATTATGTATGCTCAATTTATGATGGAATGTCGTGCTGCATCCAATAAAGTAACGAACGGTGAATAAAGTTCCAATTCGCTTTGAAAGGAGGGATGGCTTAAATAAAACAATAGCTCTTAAATGCGACTGGAATAAGCGAAGGACTCAAGCAGTCCGAGGAGTTAAGTTCGTTGACACAAGAATCAAGGCTGCTACAATTTGGTTGCAAGCCATTGTCTCAGATGGCACGCGACACTTGAGTTCAGCAGCAAGCCCGATTGGCTGCGTCATAGATCGAGACGAGAAAATGAAAGAGTGAGAAATAAAGTGCGATGGGCGTCGTAGTGTCAAAGCAACTCTTTGTATTCCTCCGTGTATATAATGGCAGGCTAGCGCTTCGCAATTGTACTCTTGAGACTGGAAGTCCGCTGTGTGCTTAAAACTCATCACACAATCTCCAAGGGACTCTTTTCCTCCGTCAAGGTGAACATGAGATGTTAGTATTAACGCGGGGACAGTGGTTAGAAAGGTCGGCCTGATGTGATCGCAGGCATTGCTCCAAGGGGGATTTCTAGTGGGACGCTCTTTAAAAATAATGACTCTTTATATGAAGGGAAAAAAAGGAAGAGTTGCACACTGCTCAGGAATGCCTTTTTTTTCCTTATCTCAACCCAATTATATTGATACCATCCCAAATTGTTAGTGAGGAAAGAGAAGATTTGATATCCCTCTCTATAAAGAAAATCTTTGCTTCGTTTATGCAGCAATATTTTTACTTACTTTTGCAGCAATAGTAAGTAAAAATATTATAGTAAGTAAAAATTTTACTCTTTGTAGCAATATTTTTACTTTCTGGGCTTTTTTATATTATCATATAAATGTTACACTTATAACTCCGTAAAATACAAGATTTTTTTTTTATTATTGAGATATCACACAATTGAATACGGCAATGAAGCTCAAGGTTATGATGGTTATGATATTTTAAAAGAAATTTTAGTTTTAGAAGCTGGAAAAATTTCTTTAAATACATGTCATTTTTTTCGCACAATATAAAATGAATTTAAAGTCAAGAGTTAGAATAAATTAGAATTTAATTTTAATTATCTGTTTGATTTTTTTATTTTAACTATCTGATTTTTTTTTTTCCAATTTAAAACAACAGAAATGAAACTGTTGCAGAGATTAAAAACTTATCTATAATACAAATCATTAATATCAAAATAAACTGGATTTGCTTCAAATTGTTTTAAAGTATATAACAAAAGTGATGATGAACTATCAAGATATAATAATTATTATTTTAATTTTGAGTTCTAATAAATTAAAATCATATTTGTGTATAGTTAAAATATGAAATAATATACCAATTTGATACTAGAGAATTACATATGATTACATAATTATCTTATTATAAATTTGAAACTTAAACTAAAGTACTAAATACTTTATAGAAATTTTTTTTGCTATATATACAAATGATAAATAAATTTGTGTTTAGTGTCCAATACTACTTATCTTTTTAAAATGGTGATGTATATAGCACATTCAATTTAAAAATTAATTAAATTGATTAAACTTTATTTTTACACTCTTTTCAACAACAATTCTGAACCGTGGAAAGAATCATTCACATTCATAATTAAATGGAATTTTAAATGTGAAACTGGGTTCAAAAGTTTTTCAGCTGAATGGGAGAAGATAATTTTTTTAAGCTAACAAATGATATTGGAATTATCAACAGTACAAATCATTGGCTCAATTGAAACTTTATTTTATTCTAAAATAATTTTTTATGAAATTAAACCTTTTTATAAAATTCAAAATATGATTTCATTCAAAAAGATTTAATAAATATTTTAAAGAAAATCATTATTCGCTAGAAAAAGGAAAATCACACTATTTTTTTTCAATTTCAATTTAAGCAAATGAAAACACCTCATAAAGCATCATAATTAAACTATAAATTTTATTGGAAATTTTTAAAAATATAATTACTTTCTACTTTATTTAAAAGTACAAATTCATACCACACTTAATAATGTATTTATAATAATTTTTCCTTTATGAATTGTATGAGATAAATGAGTTAAAAACCAGGATTTCAGCATTTGTCACAAAATCTTCATTTATAAAAATACAGATTGGTCTCATTGTTTATTTTTAGATATTTCTCTGAATATAATATTATAAATTACATTTATTTATTTCTATTATATTATTTTTACAGTATTATAATATCTCTTCTTATCATAAAAAGTTCAATTGCACTCAAACCATGATTGAAGAATTTCTAGTAATAAGATTTGTAATTTTGATACTGTTTCCGCAGCGAAAAAATCTCGGTATCGGGTATTAGAAAATAAGTGCTATCTTACGAGAAAAGCGATCCACCAGAAGAATAAGAGGAGTTCCTTTCTCTCCAATTTATAAAAAGATACAACTTCAAGGGGAGGAAAAAACATTGTTTTTTTAGATAGATATTCGATTTCTTCTTTACCTTTTCTTTTCTCCACTTTTCGAAAAAAAAAAACATGTATTACCTCCATTGAGAAGCAAGTCAGACAACTAAAAGTTCAATCAGCTTTAGCAAACTCTCTGGGTGCCGAGAGTTAACCCTTAAAAATTGGCGCTCGGGGCTCACTTTAACAAAGATTAGAAGAGTGCGAAAAAAGTGCAAAAAAGTGAAAGTCTTCTTGAGAAAAGCCTTCCTAAACGCCATGACCTTCTAAATCTGCACTTTCGACTTTCGATTTAGGATTGAACTTGGGTGTTCAATCGCGTTGTTGCAGCAAAATGTTCCTTCCATAAGCAGGAAGATGAGGAGGAAGAAGGAAGGAAAAAAAAAAGAGAAAGGAGGAGGAAGAAGATGAGAGAGAAAGAGAGAAGGGCTACCTTTTTATGAAGCTCTACCTACAAGTAGGGTAGCTGGCAATGTTTGACAATTCTGCACGCGCGTTCTCTGCTGAGGATGGCCATTTGCTGCCAGACGTGCTTGCGGAACACGTGATGCCCCAGACTGGGCAACAGCTCACGTAGTCCTGATGCCCCGCTGCCCAGGAAAAAGACGAGGGGATGGGATTCTGGAAGGATGGCCATTAATCTTCATTTACCCCTATTGGCGCTGACGCCCAGCTCACAATTAGAGAGTTTTAGGGACGGAGATTTGGGCGTGATGAGAGCGTGAAATGGTGAGGAAAATTGCCCCCTCCACCGGACACTTGTTCCCTGCAGAAGGGACACATGGAGTACTTTCGAAATCCTTCTTTACCACGCACCCATGCCTCTAACAAATCTTTCCTGCTAGATTAATTCCTGCAAAGAATGGGCTCTTATTGAGGGAAAACATAGAATTTATCTCCACCTTTAACAAAACTAACACGCAAGATTCCCTATAGTACAAAGAATTGAACAACGCTTTTGTATAAACACATGATAAAAAAATAATTTTATAAATAAATATAATGATGAATTTAATAAACACTGAAAAAGAATCGATACGAAAGAATATCATTGCCCTAATAAAAGGAAGAAATACTTAAATTATAGAAGTCAAATTTATACCCCAAATTTTATTTTTCCCATTTTGAATCTGAACGTGAATTTAAAACCTATTTCAAGTTTTATGAATTTCTTAACTATTTTCTGTAATAATAAAAACAATGATAAAAACATCTTGTGATTCCACATTTTATTTAATATTAGGTATTTTATTTGAAGTAAAATTGAAAAATTCAGAAAAAAATGAAACTATTTAAAAATTTTCTTAAAAAAAATTAAATTTACAGTAAAGATAAACAAAAAGTAGAAGTCTTAATGCTAATATAGTATACATTTAAGTTGTAACACTGTATTAATACATATAGTAATATTTATTATATTAAAAATAAACACTTTAGATTAATTAAAAAAGTGTTATAAATGTATTTTATACAGCAAACTTTTTTTACTGCAATCCAAGCAAAAGAAAAAAATAGTTTTGAGGTAGTATGAATTTAGTAAAAATCTTTGGCGGATTCATATAAAAATTGCTAATATTTCTTAGATTTCAAAAGTTATTATTAAATTGATTATGCGTAATAGTATGAAATTAGAATTATGTAATCCTTTTCGACATACAAAATATTGTTGAATTTGCATTACATACGCAGTAGTTAATCATAATCTTCTTTAAAACTATTACATTTTTAAAGAATAACATGAGAGAGGTGAACTATTTTTAATTTAATTAAAGAAATACTAAATTATTATACTTATTTTGGATTCATAGATTTGCAAAATTCTTATAAAGAAGATTCCAGATTTTCTTATTTAAATCATAGAAAATATTTGAAGACTTTAACTGTAGCACACAAACCACCCGTAGATTTTATGATTAAATCGAGAAAAAAATAAGTTCTAGTTTCTATAAACCCTATTCAATGAATTATGAGTAAATAAATATAGTTCATTATCAATCTCGCTTCCATTTATAAAGACTAAAATTAAAGAACTTGAATTCAAGCAAACTATAATAAAAAAATATGTTATAACAAGCATGTATAATCATAAGATCCAATTTGAGGAAAAGAAACAGAAAAACCTTTTAATTGTGCACGTAGGTGTAAAAAATACCACTTCCTATAATTTATATCGTTTCCAAATTATGTTACTACCAATAATAAATTAACTTTAAAATATCGAATGAATAAAAAATATTTCTTTTAAGTACTACCTTCTTTGCGACAGAAGGGAGGAAATTCGCACTAAAATGCTTTAATTTAACCATTTAGACATAAAAGATAAAATAAGCCAGGTAAGCCCTGCTTTAGTTTTAAAAAAACGATAAGTAAAAAATAATAAAGTAAAATAAAAATAAAATATAAAAAAAATGTTGCTGCAAGGATATTTAACTTTTTATAGAGTAAAATAATGTTCTGTTTTCTTGATTCCTCGAAGAAAACTTTTTAATCCGGAAGAAAAAATGACTAAATTATTCATGAAAGACGTTTTTTTCTTTATTTAAAAAGCATGACCTTTATTTTAGCTTAAGACTTCGAATGAGTTATTTTTCAGGCTTAAATCTTTATTTACATTAAAACACAAAATAAAATTGACTTCTTAATTTATGTTTATTTTGAAATAAAAAGTAAAACATAGGAAAATTAAATTTGCTATATCAACTGAAAACCTTTAGTACCATGATATAATATTATTTGAAATCCTTTAATTTTTTACTGATATTATTTGACACCCTTTAATTTTTAATTAATGAACTCCAATTAACATAATTATAGAAGTATTTGATTGGATAAAATATTTTCTATTTGTATAATATTTTACATAAAATGATTATTTTTATAATGATTTATAAGGAATGCAACAAAATGAAGATCAACAAACAGACAAAAGACCAAATTCTATTTACATCAGAAATTTTGCAGGCTCTCCAAAAAAATACTTAAGATGATATTAATAGAGAAAATGTAACAAAATTCAATTTCAAGTGTAAATAATATTTTCATCTTAAACAATGTTTTATTTTTCTCCTTTTATGTATATAAAAATATATATATATATATATATATATATATTATTATTATTATATATATATATAATTCCGGACATTCATAAATTTATTAAATAAAATAATCATAAATTTAACAATTTCATTTTTCTAAAATGAAATATTTGTATTAAAATAGATTTAATAAGAAAAAACATCTTGTGTTAAATTAAAATATAGCAAATTTCTTTTTAAATGCTACCAGGATAGATATAATAAGATAAAATGATTAGCAAAGCTACTTGAATGTTTCTTGGTATATTAATAAAATGAAAGGAATAATTTCAATTTGAATATATTTCAGCAGTTTAGTGTAATTCTCTTTGAAAATGGAAGACATACAATATCGTCTCTCTCTCATCAAGTTTATGATAAAAATAATAATTTAGACCTTCTCTGCAATGCATACATTTGTGATAAATCAGAACTAGATAAAATAATTTGGTAAATGTATAAATTGTGATAAAATAGTATTGGAACTTGTATGCATATATAAAAGACAAACCCCAGAGAATAATAGTAAATTATTATAAAAGGGAAGAATTAACAGTAAAATTTTAACACTATGAAAATATGCTACCAGAAATAAGCACAATAAAGTGTAGAGTTTATATATATATTTTATATATATATATATATATATATATATATATATATATAATGTTAGCAAGGATCGAAGAATTTTGTAAAAAAAATCTATTAAAAGCACTAAAATTCAGGGAATCATTGGAAATAAATCACTTTTAAGAATCTTAAGAGTATTGGTATAAGATGTTATTGAAGTTCAAGGACTTTTATAGAGAATAAAAAACTTTTTTTCTAGTAATTGAAATGACATCGTATATCTTTCATTGATCTTAAAATATTTATTTCAATTCTTATGATGCCTCATTCAGAAACTCACATTTCAGCTCTAAATGCGAAAATTTCATTGACTGGATCATTATTTTCTTTTTAAAAGTCTTTCGCTTCAGTGCAGACAGAAATGTATCTTTATGACCGATATTGCCCAGCAGGTGGCATACTATAACAAGGAATTTTAGTATCAGTTTTCTCGTAAACACTCAACCTATAAAATAAGAATAGGACGATACTAAAAGAGAAAAAAAAAAGAAACGAAAAACCTCGTTTATACTGTCTGAAAGTTATAGAACAACTGTTCCAGAAAATCTAAAAAAAAAAAATATTTTCTCAAGATTCGGTTCTTTTAGCTCCCCTGCTTAAGATAGGTTGATGTAGGGTTGCGGAGCGTTGACGAAATCAACTGAACTCAAACTCATTTCGCTGACGTTTTTTCCGTTGACACCCCTCACCTTAAGGCCTTCAATTTTGCTCATCCTCGGCCTTTTCTTTTTCCTCTTTTTCACATTAAATTCTCAATCTTTAGTTCAGCAGTCCGAGGGAACTTCCTAAAGTCCTTTACTACCAGTTCCAAATGGAAGGGGGTTGCGAAGGCAAAGTATCGAAATGCCTTGTCATTTGGTGTTTTTCTAGGATTAGGCTTCAACGCCGGCCATTTGAGCGCGCCCTTTGCTTGCGTTGATGGCCTGGCAGACACAGGATCTAAAGTGCCCCCCTTCCCTCGCACCACAATCTTTATCCATTTCAAAGGAATAAAAACCTTTCTTTAAATTTCCATGACGGTCTCTCATTTCTCTGTTATAGTTAAATACTGAAATAACTCTGAAGGAAGTTTTATTTTTCACATTCTACTTTTTTTAAAATTACGACTTCATTTCAACTAAAAAAAAAAGTTCATTCATTTTTAATAAATAAATGAAATAAAACACTTTTGAAGTCTTAGCTCGAATAAATGTAGCGATGATTATAATCGAGAAAAGAATAGTTATTAATGATTCCCAAATTATATTTAAAAAATAATAGCTAAACACCAGGAAAATATTTATTCAAGGAATATTTTAAAAATTTGTTTTTTATTCTACAAATTTTTTACCCATTTTTTCCCCATTTCTACAAATTTTTTACCCATTTCCAGGCAAAGTAAAATAAGATATAATATAAAGTTACTAACGTTTATATAATCATTAAAACGTGTTTGATAAAATATTAAACAGGAGACAAAAACATTAAAAATTTCATAGAGTTTTACATTGTGAATGAGTAACTTGAATAAATATATTTAATTTGAAATTAATAAATTAAGTACGTAACATTCATTAGATACGTAACATCAAATATATAAAAAATATATAATTTTTGTTAGTGAAAACTATAATATTTTTACTAAATCAGTGGTTTTCCTATAAATTTGTCAAGTTTTACAGTTTTTGCAAAGAATTATCCTGTTTTTTAAATTTTTTTTATTAAATAATCAATTTTTTTAATATCAATATATTTCATTTTGCTTTTAATGGAAGTTCTGAGGAATAATGTTCCGTAAAATTAAGTGCTAAAAATATTACTATTAGAATTTATTACTTGTACATTTCCTTTTTAGACACAATTTTGAATTATTTGATTACTTTCGTACCTATGTATAGTTAATTTTTTTAATAAAACGTGTAATTAAGTTAATATATAAAGGTAATTTAGATATGCACATGTTAAGTGATATTTACCAATGCTTGTCATTTGGGAATTAAAGCATGTAAATTCTATATAAATTTTCCTCACTAAAACTGTAAGATTAGTTAAAATACAAATTTTGTAAATACCAGTTGATACACTAGATCACTCATTCTGAACTTTCCTATAAGATAATTCTTGATATGATTAGTATACAAAAATACAATGTAAAATTTTAAAACAATATAAATTTAAAAACTAAATATGTTTTAGAATTTGAATTAATAAATCAGAGAACAAAAATATAATCTTAAAAAATCAACACAAGGTTGCGATTATAAGTCTTTTTATATGATTTCCACCAATCATTGTTCTTAGAGAAAGCTTTTTCTCGAATATTTTTGCTCCTGTTATTAAGTAATTCCAAAATCGCACTTTTAACATTTTACATTGACACGGCGTTGTAGACAACATAACCGCTGACGTCCTTTCGAATTTTATCATCATGCCCTCAAAATGGTCTTCAGGAGTGCTTTTCATTGAAAGTGGACTGTATTCCCATATAGCACAGAAAGAATTCCAGAATTTTCTCAAGCACTCACCCGATAGACTTACATGCAGAAGGCAAAAATACAACGTCCATCCCTCGTTGTTCAACAGTGTGTGGCTATGGTTAATATCATACTTATAAAAAGGGAATCAAAATGCTGAGCCTTAATTTGCATAAATTTTATGTAGATCAATATGTCATAAGCGAAATACTGCGCCATTTCTACAAATAATTTTTTTTTCAGGAAGAGCAATAAATTGGGAAAATCAAATGGAACGAAATCTTCAAAAATGAGTGATAACATAGACTCTTATAAGTATGGAAATTTGAATGTGAGAGTAAAAATGTGTGCCAATGTCTATTGGACAACAAAATTCCAAAGTAAACAATCTAAAATAAATAAACTCGTGAAAAATAGGAGATTTATTAGAGATAACTGAATATTAAATATAGCTTTTAATTCAGAATTTACTGATAGTAGCAATCAGCACTTTCTTTCACTCACAAAATCGAGGCCGAATGATATAGAATTTATAATCAAGCATTTATTTTTTTTAAATAAAACTGGAATGTAGCAAAACCAAGCAACAAGACGCCAGCAGTGTTCTTGGCGATTGCGTGTGTTCAACCAAAAAGAAGCATGCAACACTGATAATTGCGCAGTCTTAGAAGGAATGCTCGAGTCCCTTTGTCCATTGGTGTGCATTATACTTAAATATGAGTGGAAGGTCAGAATGGGAAGGCTTGCTTTTTGGTGCGAGGAAGTAATGCTTATCAGGACCACGAAAGAAAGGACCACGCCCGTAGCGCAAGGCGCGGCGCAAAAACACGGGCGGCGCTAATACAGTGCTATATCATTAATCACTAATTATTCGTGGCTATCGTTCATTCAGAAAGAGTACGCGCTAATGCCTCCATCGAAAATTGGAAGCTGCCACTAAGTGCCAAAGCTGAAGAATAGTCTCCTTATCTAGGTTTTGTATTATTGTTACTTTTCATTGGTGCCTTTTTAGATCATGAGTTAGATCGAAATCAATTCATTTTTTTAACTTATTAAAAACGGTCTTTTTTGAAATTCAGTTAAGACGTTTTCCCTGTCATATAGGAGCGGCAAGTTATTAAATAACGGCACTACTTAGAGTAAAAAAAATGGGGAAAGCTTATTTTATATCATTTTTTAACAGGATTGAAAGTCTTTATTTAAAACGAAGGATACCTGGCAATAAATCGGTCAATATTTAATCAATTGTGTTTAACTCATGGAAAATTGTGTGCATTAATTGTGTCCCAGTTTAAAAAGAATTAAGTTACACAGTGGAATTCTAAAGTTTAATTATATTCCTTTTTCATTTTCTTAAAATTTAGCGTAGGAACTAGTGTATTTAATTCATTTTTGTTTGTTCAGGTATTTTAAGAAAGATTAAAATTAATGGAATTTCCGTTACAATTTTTCAGGGAAATAAAATAGCCATGAAAATGTAAAAATAGAGAAATGATCAAATAAAAATGAAAAACATTAGAAGTGAATTCATTAACAAAAGATTGTTCCTTTTTTACCAATGCTTCCTTGAAGTCTAGGTGTTAATTACTTCACTCATTAACTTTAATTGAACTACTTTTAAAACTTGAATTTTATTATTTTTTTAGTGAAATACTTTGAAGCCATTTCAAATTCAAATGTTAATTTTTGTTATAATTTACTTAATAATTTTTCATTAATAAACATAAAGCTTCGCGATGACTGATGGCTGAGTGGTTTGCGTTCCTGACTCCTGAGCTGTTGGTCCCGGGTTCGAATCCCAGTTTGGGCATGGATGTTTCTTTCCTTCTCTGTGTTTCTCTGTCCTTTCTTCTGTGATGTTGTATGAATGTGGCCCACCCTATAAACGGGTTTGTGGTGGTATGGCGCGGGTAACGCTACTCGCCTCCGTGACTTGGTTACCAGGTTGTGAAGCAATACACAGAGCTGTGAAGCAATACACGCATGTGATGGAAATTTACTAAATAAGTTTATTGGTGTAAAGGCCGTTTTTAAAAAATGAGACATAAAATTGAACTTTGTTACTTGAAAAAGAGATTTCACAAGTCAGGAAATTTAAGTAAATTTTAGAGTAACCATCATCTAGAATCAACATACTGATTGCTTGAATGAAAATTTATTCTTAGAAATCTGAGCTTTTCCACATTTTCTCTCTCAAATATTCATATATATAAATAAAAGAATTGGTTATTTTAAAATAAAATAGTTGTCTCTGTTTCTAAAAATTCTTTCTTTCGTTAACACAGTTTTCAGTAATATTTTACAAAATTAATTGAATAAACCAAAAGAGAGTATTTCCAGCCTATTTACATTTTCACTGAAAATTAAAAAAATATATATACGTTCCATTTCATACTAATATATTATGAAATGAACATGTAGAAAAATTTCACATTAATTGAATTTATTACATACACAAAGCTCTTTAACACAATAAAATTTCTTTACTATATAAAATTAAAGAGAAAGAAGAAAAAAATCCTCATAAATTTGTTACTCTCTCTCTTTCATTATATTATTCAATTACATTATTTTATCTTTAAGTAAAATATAATTGAACAAATAATTGATTAACTAAAATTTTGAGAGATGTCGCATTTGTTCAGATAAAATCAAAAGAATATTATATAATAGTTTTTGTTTCCTAATTAACTATTTTTCTTATTTATTTTATTTTTAAAGTTTTGAATTTTTCACTGCTTTGCACATTGAGTTTTATTTCCTGTGTACTTATTATTCAATTAAAATAAATAAAATATTTCTTTATATCTTTTTATATCTTTTTTAATATATCTTTTATTCCTTCACACAAAATATTTAATATGAAAACTTATTGTGAAATATTAAATGATGTGCTTTAAAACAGAATCATTAAATTTAAATGAAAAAATAAATAATCAATTGCAATTTTATATTCTTATTTTAAATAGTTAACATTATATATAAACTATTCTGAGCCTCATCAAGCATAAATTAAATGTTTTTATTAATTTGAAAATTGACTTTTGAGTTCATTAGGCAAAAATATCGCGAATGCAAATTTTATAATCTTATATGAAATAATAAAATAAAACACCCATAATTCAAGCGATAAAATTTTCCATTTAAAATCGATTTCGGTATTTTAAAAACTCATTCATTTTTTTATAAAATCACTACATTATCAAATGTGAAAAATTCCTTAAATACACTTAAAAACACTTTTTTCTGGGAAAAGGGTAAAAATAAATAAATGAAAGTTATTTAGAATATTCTTGAGCAGTGTTAAATATTTTCTAGCATTCATAGAAAGTCAACATTTTTGTAAATGTATTGGATTTTTGAATTAATTTCCTTAAAAAATGTAATAAAATCACATTATATTAAAATACTCTTTTCTTAGTTTAAGCTTATTTTAATTTGTGTTTTAAAATTCCCGAGCAATACCTATAATCCAGTTTCCTCATCTTTCTAAACAGAATCTATATTTAAAAGCTTTTTAATGGAAATAAATATTTGAAACATTTTTCTCTCTGCTTTGTGAAAACTCCATTTCACATTGTGGGAATTGAGTTTCGAGAAACAAAAAGAAGAAAACACAAAATTTCAATCATGATTTAATTTTGTTATTTGGAGTGTTAGCGGTAGTCTTACTTATAAAACTGAAATTATGTTCCGAGTTTTCCCCGCTACTTTGGTATTTAATAGTGTAGGTACAAACGTTATGGGAAAAGAAATTGGTTTTAGAAGATTCCTCAAAATTTTTATCATTTTTAAGAAATAGGAACTCACAAGTTATTTATGTACCTAGGAAGAGGTACAGAGAGGTTCCCACTCCCTGGTGTGGTCGTTAAGAAGAACAGCTCAAGAGATTTTCATTGGAATCTGGCTGTACTATAGAGGCTTAACTCATTTTCCTGTCCTATTTCTCTCCCCTCTCAGGCTGTTGATAGAATACATAGCCCCTGACGTGCATATTTTTCTGCAGATCTTTTCCTTGCCCTCTTTTTCTCCGTTACTAATCCCTGAGTGCGCCAATTTTTCGTCTAAAACGCGCACGCCAAATGTAAGACGGATAGACCTTCGCAAAGATGTGTGCTAGGATTCTGCCTCATTATTTATATTTTTCCCTCTCTTTTTGTTCTTACTATTATCATTTATTTTTACTCAGCTCCATGCCAGTCTCTGGTGACTACCCGAAATCCGAATTATATAATTTGATCTCTTCTAAATCTCATATCGCAAAAAGCACGGGGAAGATCTGAAAGAGAAAGAGGCAAAACTTTTTAGTATGTATTATATTTTTATTTTCTTCTTTTTTTTTTGTCAGGCGCGACGTCTTTTTCGATGTGACTACTTGCTATTGCGCGAGAACTCGTTATAAATAGGAGGTAAGTACAGGGGAAGTGGGGAAGAAAAAGGAAAAGGTGGAAGTAAAAAGTAGTTTGGAAAACAAAACAAAAACGCGGGGAACGAGATCAAAAATGAGAAGTTCTGGAAAAAAAATTGAAGGTAGAATACTCCGTGAAAAGAAGTGCACGGAGATAAGATGTGCAATACAATAAATAAATAAATAAATAATAATCGGGGGAATAGCGGGGAAAACGGGGGGGTGGAAGAGAAAAAATAACTACCGAAAATGACGAAAGGTGGGATTGGGTGCAGGGGGTGGCCGGGAGAGAATATTTGAGCTTTTCGTAATTGTATTGAGAAGCTATTTGTATACAAAGCGGAGGAAAGTATTCTCCAGAAAGCTTTGGTTTATGAAGCGAGTGATTTTTGTTAATGAGGCTGTCAACGTCCTCTATCGAGTCCGGGGCTCCGGGGAACCTTCTTCACTGCGGCGTTGATGAGAGTCGCTCGCCGCGGGGGCCCTGGCGAATGCCGACGGCCGGGGTTATTACTTCACATTAGAAACGGCATTAGAAGGCAGCCGGAGTAGGCGACGCTTGGGACGTCGGTGGAGAAGGGAAGGCCAATTTTCCGACGTCTTCCCCGTCGGGGGAGAGACGGGGAAAAAGGCAGAAGGAAAAGATATTTGCGAGGAGCAAAAGTTGGGAAAAGCATTTCCCCTAGGCTTCCTAGGAAATAAAGGAGCTTTCATTGCCTCTGCACATTTGCATTTGTCGTCGTAATCTACCAGGAATCCCCTCCAACCATCAAGCAAACTCTTCTCTTCCATTTGATTTGCCTTTGTGTTACTACTTTCCTCCAAATTCTATTATTTGCACCCTTAACCCGCCAACTCTGGACGACTCGCCCCAGCAACTGTTTAAATTTTTACTATTACCATCGAATTTTATTCTTCGAAATTTTATTCTCAATTTTAATTCAATAACATTAAGTATAACAAGCATTAGAGAAGTGGAAGAATTTGTAATTGAAATTTGTAATAACATTCTCATTTAATATATAAATTTTTAAAATCTATTTATTTTTACAATCTTCCTCACTATTTTTAAAAATTCTAAATTTTATTCAATCAAACTTATTTGTCAATTCATATGGTTTTGCTGTTTATGTTTTTAGAGAAATTACTAGATATATTCAAATTTTGTAATGACAATAGATCTAGAAATCAACTTCCAGAAATGTAAATTGAGGAACAAAAAATATAAGTGCACGAAAATCTGTGCATTTTTTTTTGAAATGAAAATTTATTTTAAAAATATATCATGTATCATTCATTTATTAAATTATGCTTAAATATGGTCTGTTACAAAATTTCAAATCAAAGAGACACTATATCAACTTGTTCAACAGATTTCTAGAATGATGAATTTAACTGAATGCATTAGATGTCATCTTAAAATTTAATCGAAAGCATTAGATTTTAAAACTTCATTTTACTGAAAAATTTACTATAGAAGCATGTAGTCCTGCCCTCCTTTTCTCTTTAAAGATAGATAAATTTTATTCATTCATTAATTATTTATTTTCATTAAAAAACTTCAATAAAATAATTTATTTTGATTATAATCTCCTCTTGAAACAAATAGTTCATATTTTGAAAATAATTTTCTTCACTCGAAATAATTCCAAGAAAAATGAATACATAGTTTGTGGTGTTTGTCCAGTAATGATCTAAATTGTAAGACAATTTATCATATTATTAAATTTTTTACAACTTTTTTTACGTTTGCTTGAATGCTTTAATTTAGAGTATCATTTTGTTACTGAGAACATACTAAGCACTAAATCTTAAGCTCTGTAAAGAAGTGTGAATTAGTTTTGCTTTCTCTTTCAATTCAACTTAGCAGAAGTAATTCCTAATAACACAGATAAACTAAACTGTAAGTGCTGATAATGCAGATAAATGTACTTTTACTCAACATTCTATATTACTCTCAAGTAGCTTTTGAAATAATTTTGTATGTATAAAATTTGTTTCATTTCTAAAATGAATAACACTTGGGCTATAATTTAGGGCGCACTTTAGATAGCAAGCAATATATAAATTTGTTATTTCTATCTCCTTAAATTATTAAAAGTGTGTTAGGTGACATGGTTATCGTTAAAGGATTCATGTGTCATAGATGTACTAAGTCAATTCATAAATATTGAAAACAATTTTGTTTATTTAATATAATTTCGTGATTTGTTTTTTTGATTATTCCATTCCTTTATATTAACCATTTCCCATTTTTGCATTTTAATCTTAGGTGAATTACAAATATTTGCTTATTTTTTTTAAATGATGGAATTGTCCTAAATTTGTTTTAATTCTTTGACTGGACAGAGTTTTTCTTGAGGAAAAGAAATTGAAAAGAAAGAAGAAAATAGAAGTCAGAAGGTGCCTTCATTTTTCAAGATCAAAAATTGTTCGCAGCATTTTTAGAGGGGAGAGCTATCCTACTTTCACCGTCATTGAAACCCCCAACTCTTGTTGGTATCTGAGGCAGAGGGGAATAAATATAAAAGCACATTGAAGGTAGAATGTGTGGGCGATGGTAGTGGTGGGGGAGTAAGACCCTGACTGTGAACCCAACGACGTCTTATAAATCCTTTATGAGAGAGTAGTGATGGTTCGGAGTTGGATAAGTGCAGAGTACCGGGGCGAAACTAAACTGGACCATTTGTTTTTATTTTCTCGTGTCGTGTCCTTATCCCCACCCCCATTGGCTCTTGATGGTATCATATCCTCTCCTGGTAGGTAAGTTAAGGCAGCCAGTGTCATGTATTACGCAGTCTGGGAGGGGGGTTGGAAAGCAGCAGAAAGTGCAGCTTTTTCCTCTGATATACTGTTTCTATGTCAACTGGGGTGAGTTGAGGGTTCGGGTCATAATCAATTTTTTCGCATCGACTTTGCCTGTATTGATGTATCGAAATTCACTCCTCTTCCCGTACTTCGTTAAAAAAAGAAAGGGTAGTGGTAGACTCGTTAAGAGCAGAATCTCGCAGAGGAATTCAAGTGTTTTCCTTTTGTTTCGTAGAATAAAAAGGATCAAGAATCACGCCAAACAAAAATTCTTTTTGTTTGTGCCTCTCCCAAAAATTCTAACCGTCAATAGGCTTGTGTTGGATGACAAGATGACTTAACAAATATGTTTGCCTACATCACTTGGTGTGATATTCAAACTTCCTGAATAAAATTGCATAGGACTGTTTCGAAATTATGTAAACTGTGCTACATCAAGTACAATAAAAAATTTTTAGAAACCTAACTATTAACAAGAATAACCATAATAAGTAAAGAATTTTGCCCACACGAATTTTTCTTTTTGTAACATAATTTGTTTACAATATTAATAAGATAAAGAATATCTTCAAACCTCATAAAAAAAAGAAAATATAGATTTATAAAAATAGTGAGAAATATTAATAAAATGTAATAAATTTTTCTTCTTAAATGAAAATTATTCTTTCTTAATGAAAATCAAAAGTCTCTAAGCGTAAAAATGCATCATCTAAATGTAATTATAAACAGAATGCAACTAAAATTAGTTTTCAAAAATGATCAAACATATTCATAGCAGAGTATGTGTGTATAGTCATATGTTCCTTTGGTAAAAGTTAAAATATAAAAAAAATTAAATAATTAAAAAAAAAAAACACTTAATCGTTACATACCTCTCAGCTTGCATTTTATTATTTAAAAATGTGGAAGCAAAAAAATGGGGTGAAAGATTATACTAAAATAATTAAAGAGCAAAAGCAGAGTTTCAGACTATATATATATATATATATATATATATATATATATATATATATATATATATATATATATATATATATATATATATATATATATATTTATTTATATATAATTAAAATAATTAGAACACAAAATAACTTGATAGAAAGCTGAGAGAACAGAGCGATGTTAACACTTGTGTCTCACATTATTTAAGAATGTATATTGCATTTAAAAACTAACTAAATAAAAAATAATTATAATAATTTACTTCATGTATTTTGCTATTATATACATTTTTATAGAAATAATTTTTCCTTATTAACTGTATTATTTACATCATATGATTCGTAAAAATATAAATGAATTTTTAAACTATTACTTTTACAAATGATTTAAATTTTATCTCTTCATGACAGTTGCATTGTAATATTGTTCACATACGAGGATATTGATAAAAATAACCTTTAAATATATTTGATTTCATTATTACATAAAAATAATGAAGATATTATTGGTTTTTTGAAAACAAAAATTGTGTTTCATGAGATAAATATATTTAAAGGATTTCCTTTTTTCCATTTAATAAAGAAGTCAATTTTTTATTTCAATTTTTAGATTATCAGCAATGAATATTTAAAAATTTTCTTCTTTTAATTTGTAAATATACATTTTATGATTTTGAAATTGATAATAGATATTTAAGAGTATTGCCAATTATATATTTTATGTTTACCTATCATTTAAGCCATTATTAATAAAATCTTTTAAATAACAAAGTAATTTTTCGAATTAATGTATATATTTTTGTTGGCTTATTGTTGCTCTAATAGAGAAATAAGTCTTGAAAAATTTATGAGATTTGAGAGTTATTAAGAAAAAAGTTATTTCAGATTGTGTGATAAAACCATGCTTAGTTCTTTACAACAATCAGGGCAACCTTTCTTCCTAAGATATTTTATTATTTTCAGTGGAAAACCGTGATAAAATATCAGATTAACACTATTTATTAACACTAACTCAAAATATTACAATTTAAAATACTTAGAAATTTTTATTCCCAGTGGTTATATAAATTTAATGTCTACAAATAAAATTTTTCCGAAAATTTTATATCAAGAGTATTATTTTTTCTAACATGTGGTTTCAGTCACAGACCGCACAGTTTTTTTTAAATAAAACAATAACAATGAAAATTAAATATATAATGCTCTTTTTTATTTCTTCATTAATCCTCAAATAAAAGAAAAAAAATAAAACCCTCCCTAATTCAATAACCAAAATTGCAAATCTTCAGTAAGCTGCTTTGATTAAATTAGCAAAAGAACTTTAATAGAATACTCGCTTACAGGTAAGTACCCATGGTAAAACAAGGAAAAGGGGAAGAACGAAGGGGGGGGGTAAAAATGACGAAGACAAAAAAAAAATAGAAAAGTAACAACAAAACCAAACTGTTAACGCATAATATAAAATTACATTTACTGATACGAAACAATACTAAAAACTTGCTGCCTTAGTCGGGGCCCCCTTTTTATTCGGGGTTGCGAAAGAATTTTTTAATCACAGATTGTGTTACCGATGGAAAACCTAATTTGCATACGTTTTAACGATGCTGTTTTCCCCCATTCTTATTCAAATTTTATTAAGGGAATTGTCTTCCTATTATTGCCATGGTCTCCGATTATCTTATTATTTTTTTTTTCAATCCCTTCCGCATTTAAGAATCTCTCTTCTTGCATCCCGTCTTTTAACTCGCTCTTGCTGGAAGACATTGCTTCGGTCGAGAATTTTATTAAGTCTTCTCAAGCATGCCCCAGACTCATTAAGCCCCTGCATTGATTAAGACAACGAAAATGCTGCTACACACTTTTATCCCAAATTCTCGAGTTGCCTTCTCTTTCTTACCGTCTTGTGTGTCTCTGTATGTCACCCCTCCCCCCACAGAAGAACCTTTTATTTTCCGATCTCATGTGGGGGAGGAGGATATGTAAGTGTGAAGGTAGAAGAAGGGGGAGGGCACTATGAGGTATGGGGCATAAAAAAGCATTTAATTATTTTTTTCTTATCCCAGCCTCTTCCAGCAAGAAAAAAACAACATAAATAAAATTATTATAAATAAAAAAGTTGGCATTTTGATGCAACACCCAAGGTTTTGTTTTCTTAATAGAAAGGAATGGCTTTTTTTCGTTCTCTCTTCAACAACTTTTTTTTGTTTTGTTATCTTTGTTTTATCGTTACTAAAAGTGGTAAAAATTTATCAGCGTTCCTCTATCTTTTCGATGAGGCGTTTGTTAAAGAGCGAATAAGCATCTTTTGTAACTGAGAACTAGGATTAAATCTTACCCAGGCACTCGTGTCTCGTGATTTTTGTGTTTAGAAGTAAAAAAATGTTGCTGTCACTAATGATTTCTTCTCTATCGTTTTAATCCCTCGTTGAGTTTTTGACACCAGAGAGTAAATTTAATTTTACTCTACCAGTTTTTTCCATTGTAATGCAATGAGGCAGTTTTTCAGCCATTTATTGAAGAGAATTAAAAATATTATTAAGAAATAGTTTATGCACAATTTCTTTTCATGTAAATTTCCTACATTCTATTCGGGTTAAATTATAATATGCCTGTTGTTTCATCACAGTTTTCGCGGTTTTTTTGATTACAAAGACCGTGTAAAATATAAAAATAAGAATAGTAACAAAGCTTTATTCCTATTCTTATTAAATCACTACATAAAATATATAACTTTGGCTACATGAGTATATATATATATATATATTTGCTCATGTATAGCCAAAGTTAAATATATATATATATAATTTATTTATGCATTTCTTCTTGAGTATTTATACATGTACCAACTTATGGCCATTAATTATCTTGTTACTTCAAATATATTAATTTAAGTGGTAACTAATTTAAAATTATATTATGAACTAGGAAAATTAACATAAATTCTTATATCAGATAGCACATATAATATGTATTTTTTATTGACGGAGTTCACAATTTAACTCAATTAAAAAGCAGAACACATCAGAAAATTAATTTCATAATTTTCATATTAAACTAATTTTTGAGACTTCCTTAATTTTCAAGTCAAATAAAAAATGATTGACATCGATAAACAAATTAAATGAAAGATAAATTAATTTGCTTACAGACACACTTTGATCCTATATGAAAGCTTAATTTCTTATTCATAAAAATTTTCTGCTCACAAAATTAAGATTTGATTGAATATTGCATATAATATGAAATTAAATATTTTTATTTCTCAAAATAATATAAAGATAAAAGGAAAATATATGTTATGAGAAAGAGAGATAAATTGTGAACATATTTTTGAATTTCATAATTAGTTGTTAAAACAGTATTAGAAATAATATAAATTTAGATATACTGCTTATATAATGTTATATATATGTTATAGATTTATTACAAACTGGATATTACTATAACTCTAATAGGTTTGAAAAAATTTGGCGGATTTCATATTTTGGTTTGCAATAATTCGTCCCATTGCTTAAGCCATTGAAATCCCATTGAAAGAAAACACATTTTAAGTCATAGTAGGTGCGCTCACAAAAATTAAATGAAAGATCGGTCGTTAGTATGGAATTTTAAAAGTTAATTAACAATATTTGGAGTAACTGTTGATATAATTTTCTTGTATTATAGTGAGCAAATTTTAATTAATTAGCTAAAATGTTTAATTTAGAATAAATAGCATGTTTGCAAGCATTTTAATATGAAATAATTAGATGAATTATTAAAACATTTTTTATTACCCCTAAGAAGCTTAAGGTATTTTTATATGGCATATATAATATAAAATTATATATAATATATATATAAAATATATATATTATATATAATATATATATATAAAATTTAACTATAGTGTCTATTCTTTATCATTAATATGAATAAAGTTCAAGTAGTCAAATATAAAAAGATAATTCAAACGCAATCATGGGAAGAAAAAAAATCAAGAGAACAGAAAAAAGTAATATAAATAAAGTAAGAAGAAAAAATAAATCAAGATGGCGCGAAAAGTTTTGAGAGCATCAAATTCATACACTTACAGATCTAACACAGCCATTTATCAATTAAGTGTTTTACGAAACCCTCGCCGGGAAATTCCTAATGTAAAAATGAACAAAAAGATAATAAAACATACGCTGAGAAGGGAAGAAATATAACCCATTTTAAAGTAAAGGCATGCCTAGAGTTAAAATGTAAATGCTCAACCAAAATAAAAAATCTCTTGAAAAAAAAGGAAAACAAAATGCAAAGCATTTTATGAAGGATTCCAAATAGACGCAAGAGTTTAGTCGTGTTTCCGTATTAGGCCACATCTGCCTCTACTTCGGTCCAACTAATCGAAAATTTTCCTTTCCTAAATTTAAAAGGATTTAACTTTAAATTGCTGAGAGGGATAAGGCGAGGTTTAAAAAAGGGAGAAAAATCAAGCATAAATGCTGAGATACTAATATAATATTAGCTTCGGTTTTCCCACCGCAGTCGGTGTAAAGATGAACTACATCAAATAAATATGCTCAATTTTTCCTTCGTTCGTTGAATACATTAGCGGGCGAGAGTGGAGCAGATAAAACGGAGACGTGCCGGATCTGGTTCTCCTCCCTCCCACCAGATATAGAAATGGAGGGGAGGGACGGGAGAGGAGAGTATTTTTCCCGGAAATAATAACACAAAAATTTGCTTGCGTAAGAGGGGAAAAAATGTGCATATTTGCGTATAAAAGATTCGAAAGTAAGGAAAGACAGGATTCGCTCACGTCAGTGCAGAGAAAGGAATGCGATCCGTTAATTTAGAAATTTGACAGAGAGAGAAAAGGAAGAATAAAAACAGCTGGATCTCGTTACGTGTGGATGATAATTGGCGACAGAGAGACATTGTCACCCCATGAAATGAAGAACTTTTGATTTTTAATTTTTTTATTAATATACGTGTTCCTCTGTTAGATCTGCGGTCGTTTCTTTATAATGAATTGAAGCACTTTCTTCATTCGTTTTTGTTTCATTCAGAAACATAGAAAGATGAAGAGACGAAAATTATATTGAATTATTCTCGATTTTTTCATTCCAATGTTAATTTTTTAAAAAAAAAAAATTCCTTACTATAAAAGGTAATAAAAATCACGGAAACAGAAATGTTGATAATACAGGAATAGGAGAAAAATCACATAAAACTGAATTTGGAAAATTTTCTCCAGAAGATGTCCTTTCCTCTAAGGGTGTTGCACACTCACAGGTTCAAAAATTTATTTTTCAATACATACTTTTTTTTCAAACAAAAACACTTAATTCTTCTAATTCAAAATTTTTGTATGCTTTTATTTGATGTATGCTAGAAATTATTAAAAATCGTAATTTCTTCTGGTTCGTCCATGAATTTGTTGCTTTATAAGTCTTAAAGTTTCTTCGTTTGAAAGGGGCGTGATTTTGCCTATTTAAAGGCAGCTACTTTGGACAGAAATGATATTTGTTTATAATGTCTAGTTTAACTCTTCGAGATATACTATTCATTATTTCCAGATAGGATTTTCAATAATCTAATATCATACGTGAAATAAGTAAAATATCTCTTTAAACCCACTGACCATAGTTTCTTTGTCCCCAGAATTTATTGATAATGCATTACTTAGTCACACAAAACTTTCTCCCCTTTTCTCTTTACCTCCCTCTCCCCCTCTCGCACACACACATGTCTAATAACGAGTTTAATGGAACACAAAAAATTTAAAAAAAAATTACACACAACTTAATTTTTATCATCTATAAATGCAAAGGTTATGCATAAAATTCCTTTTTCAAGTTCGCGAGTATTTTTTACATGAAAAGTTTTGGACTGTGAGTAATATAGAAATATTTATAGCTGACAACTTCAAATTTTTAATATTAACATGGACATTTTTAGGAGACTGAGCTTAGATTAATTTATAAATTTAAAATAAGCTTCGTTAAAATACACTTGAAATTTTATTAAATTGTTGTTTTGTACATTAACTCACTTGGTATGGTGACTCTATTTTGTTTGACTTTATATCTTAATATTCAATATAATATTTCTCATTAATGTTATGGCATATCATAAGTTGCATATAACACATATAATTACAATTTATTTCAATTCATTATTATCTTTTGTTTATTTAATCACTCAGTCCCTTTTTTTAGAGATACAATAAATCTACTTTCAAAATTTATATTAAAACGAAAAGCAACTTTTTTTAAGTGTAATTTATTGTATAATAAAGTACCTAAAGCACAACTCTACCTTTATCCTTCATATATATTTTTTAATTTTTAATATTATGTACTATTTAAATTACATTTCTAAGTATTTTAAATAAATAACTATACACACGAAAATATTCACATCAGAAGCTTTTGTACCAAAATTTACGTTAAAATTGCGAGGTTCGGTTCTATGTCTCTACTTTTGCGAAAGATGACGATGAAATATATTTGGTTATAATTTAATATTTTGCCATAAAACAAAAGTGATTGGATTTTATTTTTCTGAACGATTTTATAAAGGCTTAGAGTGTTAAAATAATTCCACAAACCCCCTCCATGGCAAAAATGGCATCTTCCTTCAGAGAGCCTATAGGCCCATTACCACTCCCTTCTTACCCTGTTACCCCTATTTCTCCCCAGCTCTACGCGTCACAGGTAACGTGATACCAACAGTCAGCGGGTTTTTTTTCCTTAGCATTTTCGTATCATCCAGGAAAAGAGGCACACCAATCAACGTGCTTTTGCCACACTTTCCAACGTCCGCTTTGTGATGTACTGCCAACTTTATTCCTTCCAATTGCCCTCTTCTATCCACGAGTGTCGGTGTTCCTCAGAAATTACACTGTAGCGAAAATTTGATATTTTTTTTATATTCAAGATCTTTCTTTTTGTGGTTCTCTCAATGTATCTTTTTTATTTGACTTTGCCAGTTACTGCTCGTGCCAAGAACCGTTAATTAGACTTTTCGCTATCTTAATTTCCGGTTGTGGTAGAAGTTAGACGTATATCACTGCAGATCGTTTGAGAGGTTCCATTTCTATTTTGTACACCCTATTGCTTATTTTCTTTGACATGAAATATTTCAATGTAAGTTGTTTTTTCTTCTCATTTAATAATTTATTATCAGAGACATTTTACTGAAATATATTGAAAAATATTCGGCTAATGATTATTTAGGGTTTTTTGCTGCTTTTATAAGCAAAATACTGGCTTAAACTACTTAAAAACTTCCACTTTAAAGAAGTATAAATCACATAAATGCTTACTTAAAATATAGTTGTTAAAAAATTGGAATAGTTTCTTTTCGTATGTGTGTTTTTCGTTTTTTAATCGAACTTTCATAGCTTTGCAACACTGGAAGTATGAATAAGAATTTTTTTTTTAAAAAAAGAAGAGAAATTGTTGAGAATAAGTATAGGAATTCTGGAAATATCTAAAATAAGTCTAGTAATATATATATATATATATATATATATATATATATATATATATATATATATATATATATATATATATATATATATATATATATATTTGTTGAAAATTTATGTTTTAATACAACGTTATTTCTTTAATTACAAGATAAACACTCTTAAAAGGAAGCCAGAAAAAAATTTCAATGCGCTTTAGCCGTCTTTTTATGTGAGTACTTAAGCTTCAGCAATATATTCTACAGAGTTTAAGACTATAATTAGGGATACAACTTATAGATCGTCCAAATTTATAAGTACCTAGTAGAGAATCCAGTTTAACATAAATTAGGTTAAAACAAAGGTCAGAGTAAAATCCATCTTTTTTTCGCAAAGATGAATATAAATTAAATTAGGGCATTATTTGTGTTTATATCTCACGTTTTTAGCCTCACGGCTTAAAACGTTCATTACATTCATTACATACAATTCATTACAAGTAAAATTTTATACAATGTCATTTACTATGTTCATTTTTAGTGAACATGGATTACAAAATCGATCAAATATAACGGAATTTGAGATATTCAAGATTTACATTCAATTAGCACTAATGCCATTCGAAAACGAATATTTTTATAGGTGAAAAGAAATTAATCTGAAAGTCTATATATATATATATATATATATATATATATATATATATATATATATATATATATATATATATATATATATAAGTGTTCAAAGGAGAGGATGAAGCAAACATACCCCGTGGAGTTCCTCAAGGTCGCCAATTCATGCCCCGACAAACCAATATCAACAGCAGACATCCTGGCGGTTCATTCAACAAAATACCTCCCAACCGAATTCTGAATGACACTTTCCCTCCACTCTTTTCCCGAATGCAGGAGAAATTCCAGGAAATGATCACTTCTCAGGTCACTCCTGACCTGCTCTCATCATACAATATTCGCTCTCACGCTTCGCAATAGATACTGTCGTAAGAAATACTCGGCTAAGACGGTATTGCAATGGATTCAAATATTTTTCTCGGCATGGAAAATGGCTATTCCATTATGCATGAGAGAGACAGAACCGAAAGGAAGACATATTAGAATATATCAATCTATATCCGTAGACGAAAATGTACCTGTACGGCACAAGCGTTGATCTTGGAAGTGCTTTACAATTCCTAAGGATCAAATAACTCTCTTCAATTTTCCCCGGAGAAACAGAGTAGATACCCGTGTATAAATATATGGAATTCGTGGTAATGTGTAGCTGCAGCAGGGCAGGATATATAGGAGCTAGCAAAAATATATTGATTAAATTTCTGCTGGATACTTCCTGGAAAGTATGTTTTTGTTTCTAACTTATTTCGATATGTTGTAAAGTGTTAATAAAAATGTATTGATATGAGTTGCTATTTTTCGAAGAAGCAATAAAAATGAGTGATTTGTATTTTTGAATATGGGAATTTGAATGAATAAAAAAATTTTGTAATTATACATTTAATTTTGTAATCCAACATTTGTGTGGCTTAAAGATAAATATTCATTTCATCAGCTTCGATGTCAACTTTGAAAATTAGTTAGCTTAAAAAATATGCCATAAAATTAGTTGTATAGTTAATAAAATGCTTTTAATTATATTTTTAGTGAAATACATAACTTATGAAGACAAAGATTAAAAATCTGATATATTTTAAACAGAAGATTTTAAAATATATTTTAGCTCATAAACTTGTTAATTAAAGTATTACAAACCACTTAAATTTTAGTGTATATATATATATATATATATATATATATATATATATATATATATATATATATATATATATATATATATATATATATATATATATATATATAACAGGATAGCAAAAAGTGTTCGGTGATTGCTTGTTTTACATTGAAGTATGAAACTTTTAAGTGGAAAGAAAAATGTTTGTTAAAACATTTTTCAGAAGTTACAATTATAAATTGAATTGAAAAGACAAAATTTTATTTTGTGATTTCAGGAAAAATTATTATCTCTACATTTTTGTATATTCCACGTTTTAGTAAATATAAGAAGATGATGAATTAATTTTTTATCGAGGTAAAAAATAATTGTAATATATGTGAATATAGCTTATAATATAGTAATTTACCTTCACGACAAAAAAAAAAAAAAAAAAAACTAGTTTGAACTCAACCAAACTCTAAAATTAATAAGACAGCTACAACAATAAATAAACTTTTCTCAGGAAAACACTGTTTGGGTGAAGAGTAATCCATCACATTTTTAAAATGATGTCAAAACAATAAGTAAACTACATAAAGAAACACTAGATAGCACATATTAGACGCTTGTTTTATTATTGTAGTATATGGCTGTGTTTTACCATTGAAAGTTACAAGCTTTTTAGGTTTTAACAGAATGAAGTAGAATAGTAATTTATAGAAAAATTGTTTCTCAGAACTGTATTAATTAAATTAGAATTAAAAGCTTGAAATCTTATATACATAATAATAACTTTATGCGAATAGATTGCTTATCACATGAAGCAAATAAATAATAAATATACATTTACAGTAAATTAATTTCTATCAAAAAAAACCTGTCAGATTTTATCAAGACTATTTTGAAGATTTTGTCAACTGTAAGAAATCTATTTCTTTTGGAATAGCTAAAATGATAAGACTTTTAGTTATTCCAGGAATTTCTAGCAACAATGTTACTTTTTACCTAAGTTTTCTTTCCAGCTTATACCACTCATCTTTTTTCCAAAAGAAAAATCCAGATAAACAGGTCCTTCTAAAGTATTTTTTATAATATTCTTTCTTTTTCGAATTTTCCTGCATCAAAAGATTTCTTTTAGAAAAATTTTAAAAGTGAATCTGTGATGAAAGTATATAATTTTGAATCCCTACTTCTTTTATTCAACTACTGAGTGATAATAAACTGAAAGTATAATGATTTTAAAAGCTAATTGATCGTAATCGACAGTAGAAAAATCTAATAATGTAAATTACAAATCTATGAAAAAATTTAGAAGTGATAACGTGAAATAAAAAAAATGTTAATAATTCATTCAAAGCTGCGTTGATATTAATATGTAATTGCACACTTTCCAAACATTAAACTCAAGTAACGTAAATTAAAAACAAAAAAGTGTAATTTAAAAGAAATTTTTAAATAATAAATACTTGGTATTAATAATAGGAACGCCAATATAATGAGTGATGTGTATCGTTTATAATATCAAATAATTACTTCAAATAAGTAAATTAAAAATCCTCGAAGCTGAAACATATTTAAAAGAAATGTAATATCTGTGTTCAAATTAATAAAGCAGTTTGAAGGATGCGGTATGAGATATATTAAATATTTGAATTTCATCCCCTTCGCCGAAATAACTCTGAGATTTGCTTAATAAGTTTAGCAAGCATGGTACTTCTAATTTAATATTCGTTATATTGGATTTTCATTTTAGTAGAGATTCAACTCTCCTTTATTAAAGTTTGTATGATATCACAAATTTAAAAAGTGAATTTTTTTCTACTCCCGCAATTGCATTTCATAAAATGAAAAAGTAGAAAACGCGTAAGTAGATTTTTTTTTTTATCTGAAAGAAGATGTTTGAAAAAGGAAAAGTAAATTAATTTGTCTGCTGACTTATATTTGGCGCGGTGGAGGATTATTTTATAATTGTACATCATTTTATATTCTTAAATAATAAATATTATACTGCATTTTCTTTACACGTAGATTTTTAATCAAATATTTATCACATATTATTTTCTAAAAGCAGCATGAAAAGCTACTTTCTTTGAAAAATAATACTTGTTTATGTTATTACAAGTTATTTATCATGTTATCATTATGTTTGTCTTTTTATTATAAAATCATTTTGTGTTTGCTTAAATTATACTTCTCAAACTTTTTATTTAACAAAATTGTTAACTATTCCATGCTTTATACAACCAAATAAAATTGAACTTTTGTTTTAACAATAAGAGACTTGAGTTACTAATTAAAAAATAGAGTGCAAAGGTCCCTCTAAATATGCTTTTATAAAAATAAAATAGTTAATTATGTATTCACATGCAGTTATATAGAATAAGTAATTTTAATTACACTTAATTTTCAAAATAATTTTAAGCTAAATTTAGTCATGATAATAATACAAACGGAGCTTCCCTTCAAAATGAAAGGGATTATCATCAGAGTAAAGATATAATTTTTGTCATCGTATACTTAGTGATAAAAGCTGAAGTGCTTAGCTTTTAAAATCTAAAACATCTTGATGCGAAGAAAAAAATATTTAATAACAAGATCCTTGATAATAGAGACTAAAATTATAGTCTCTTTGAGTGAGATTGATACCGCTTTCCCTCCCCACGGTTCTCCCAATTCTCGCTTTTAAAAATTCCCATCATTTTCAAACCATTAAGCGTCAGAAAACGCTGCGAAACATTTTAACAAACAAGGATTACCGACAAAAACACGATCCAATTAACTTACACTTTAGGCAATTCCGAAGGTTTGCTAGAGCACCGTTCCGTGTTAATGGCATGCGTAATTCCGGATGACTTTATTAATCGTATTTACCTTTGATAGAACATTTAAATGCTAACTGCAAAGAAGATTACGACTGAAATGAACAAACAAACAGTACCGTTATCTCTGTAGAGAGCGATAATTCCGACGTTTGAATGGTGCTCCAAAGCGGTGTACCCCACTAATCTTGCGGTTCTTTGGGGACTAGAGTAAATGTTCATAGGCGTTACCGAAAAGGTAATTGTCAATAGCTTCTCTTTCTGCGCCTTTTTTATTTGTTTCATTTTATTTATTTTTTTTTTTACAAACCTTTCAAAGCAAGTTAAGCTCAATTCCCTTGACGTCAACGTCAAGAGCCAATTATGAGTCAAGATTGTGTCTGGTGGACAAGCACGTTTTCCGAAATTAAATAAAAACCTTTTCAATATTTTTCAATCTGTGGATTCACATTTGATTATATTTTATTATGTAATTAAAATTTTAAATGCAAATTAAATGCATTCATTCAATCTAATAAGAAGAAAACATTTTACTTTTGACGCGAAATCGTATGGCAAAAAATTAATTTAGAATTTTTTTTTCGCACATTTGTTGGATAGGGTAAAATATATTTCATATTAATGATGTTTTGAAAATTATCTTTATGCAGATTCTGTTATGTTTAAAATTCTAATTTATATTCTCAAGTTTATTAATGCGTAGATTTTGAGACTCAAAATTTTGCTGGAGTACTTTTAGCATGAATTAATAATTTTTGAAGGTATAATATATTAATGAAAGAATTATGCATCCATATAAAAAGGAGTATAAATTGAATAACAATAGAAGGAAAAAACAAGCAAACAAAAAGAAGATTTTCAGAAAAAAAAATCGTAAAAATCATTGAAAAATTTATCATGCATTCTTTTACTTGTTATAATTAAAATATGCTTTCCATTATTATGCAGTTTTTACCATTTTTAATCCTATGTTTCAATACTGAAATCACTGAATAAAAAGGAATAAATAAAAAAAATTAATAAGTATTTCATTTTAATAGAGAAGATTTTAATGGTCCAATCAACTATAACGTGAAATTCACCGATAAATTCATTGCTATAGGAATAAAGAAAAACTTCGAATGTGACAAGAATAATGTGGTGGAATTATACAGAAATGAGACTCAAAAATTAAAAGTAACTGGAATTTATTAAATTTTGGAAATAAGAATGACTAAGTAAACGAATTCGGGTAATTCTGATTGAACTCCTTGTGAGTACCACATAATGATTTATAATTATGAGCTATATGATTATATAATATGTTATATTATACTGTAAATACATTAGCATGCACAAAATTAGACTACGAAACAATGAGAATTTTAAAAAAGTTTATATACTTTGATGTAAATTGATTGCATATCTAAATTTCAATAAAAATAATACGTTATAAACTTGTTAAATTTAATTTTCATAACATTATACTCATCAAACTTCTGTACATTTTTTAATTCTGACGTATATAAATGGAAAAAATGTAAAAGCCGTTGAAGATAAATCAACGAAAATCATTCAGCGAAAAGAAAAATTGCATTAAAGAAATTTTCTACTTTTATTTTATGTAAATCTACTTTATGTGTATATTATCCCGTTTAATTCACAAATCATGTGATCAAACAAGAAATACCCAGTGGAAAACTTTTTCTAAAATCAATCGCTAAACTTTCAGCATGCTCTCTAGTGTCAATACCAATGGAGAAGATTTTTTTTATTTACGCCGCCGCATAAATCAGTCCCTAATGTCCCTAAAAAATCCCTAATATCCCTAAAAAGGGAATATCACTAGGGGAGAAAATCGCCTTAAAAAAGAGTCTTTGCCTCGTATATATTTTTGCATATTACGATCGCAAGGGGGGAAATGTCCCAAATAAACTGTTACAGATTTTTTTATACTTATTTTTTTCATTACCAGTACGTGCGTGCACGGTGAAATTTTCTTCGGTTCATTGCGAAAAACATTAAGTCGAGGAAGTTTTTTACTATTAAATAAAAGCTGGTTTTTCAACCTGCAGATTTTTTTTCCTTACTTTTTTTGGCATGCTTCGGCAGTTTTAATTACCCTGCTTGATGAGACTTTTTAGATGCTAATAAATTATTGGCTTATTAGGATTTGCAATAAGAAATATACTTCTAAAAAAAGTTTACGTACTTTAGGGTATTTAAGTAGGAAAAAATTTCTTATAATTACGTTTTGAACAATATTGAAATCAAGCGTACCTAGGGGTAAGAGCATCACATACACACAGAAGTGTCACAATAATTAACGTTGATTTATAAGTATTTTAATTTCCATCCGTTTCACTCAGTAACTTTGATATCAAGGAGAGCTTATTTTTTAATCATCTTTTTTATGGCAGTTTTTTAATTAATGCTAAAAAATTATTTCCTTTCCGTTAAATATGGTTTTTAGTTCATTTAATAATTCGGTAAAAATGGTAATCAAATTGTAAAAAATACACCGGGGAAAGATCGTTAAAAAAATGCTACTTTGACAGGAAATATATCACTTACATACTTTCACAAAAAATATCCATATTTTCTACCAGTTTTAAATAAGCCAAATTATTTAATTTGTTCTTTTTTTTAAATTAAAATTGCATTTTTGGCTTATAAAGGAAAATATGCAGAGTAAGGAATTAGAACCAATAACCTATTAGAAGTATTTTGTAATTTTTCGAGAGAGCCAAATTTTAAATATTTTCACAATATGATTTACTTTGTTAAAAACGTTATTATGCGTTTTTCTCTTCTTATTTCTCAAATTAATTTAAAATATCATTTTTGGGCAAATTTGATATTTTAAATTAGGTAATAATCCTTATTACGCGAAAGAATTTCAACTACACTAACATGCCGATCTTGAATTTTTGAAATAATTAAGATATGTATTAACTAAATATACATTTTTGTGAAATAGCTTTTGTTTTAAGTAAAGAATTTACAATGATAGCTTGAAAAACAAATTAAGCAAGTATAAAATTACGGTATGAAAAGTAAGATTATTTCCTTGAAAATTCAAAATGAATTTTAAGAAATTTATAAAAATAAAGAGATAATTTGTATAAATAACCTTTATGAGTACATAATTTGTCGATAAAATCAAATAAAAATATTTTTAAGCGATTATGTTAATCATTTAAATATTAATAACTAATTCAAATGGATTTATTAATTGATAGTATACTATGATAATGTTAATAACTTAAAAATGATATAATTAAAATATGAGATATACTTTTAATACTATCATATTAACAAGATAAAAAAGTACTTTCGAGAGATGTACGTAAAAATTATTGTGTTTTACACAATAAAAAATTCCAGTATTAACAAGTTAAATAAAATTTTATCATTTATGAGAATCAAAAATTTAATAATAAAACTTTAATTTTAAGTGAAATTCTAAAACTATCAAATGGGTTGTGTATAATATTTGAATGAATGAGAGATTTAAGATCGTTATAGTCGGCTATTATTATAAAAAACCCTTTCATCTCTTTTTCTAATCAGAAAATTTTTTTGATATTTTAAATTGTATTTCTCAATTATTATTTTAACTTTTTGATAATGATAAAATTTAACGACTTTGAAAATTTAACTCGTTTTTTAATAGTTTTTATGAAAATAGGAATTTTGTTTGTCTAAAACAATGACGAGAAACATAAAAATGTAAAAAATAAAGTTTCCTCGTAGTTTTTAATTTACTTTCCATTTGATTCCTTTTACTAAGTTTACATTTCTGAAACACAGAAAAAATTATTTTTAATTACTGCTTTTAAAATTTCATATAATTTTTATAGTCCTTCATTTTTACTGCGTGTACGTATACGCAAACCAGCGGGAAAATGTTTCCATAAGATGCTTCCAAACAAAATGAGATGAATTGTATTATTAGTTTAAAAAAAAAATTGAAACGTAAACTTTAAAAGTGGTTAATTTTAGCTAGTTAATTTTCTGTAGTTATAAATTTCCTCTGTTGGCGGCTAGTTATGAGAAACCCATTCTCACCAATAAGCAAGATCTCATGACTAAAATGAAAACAACACAAAAAAGGTTTCACAATTTTTTACTGAAAATATAATCCAAAAAAAAAATTGTTTTCCTGTTGAATATATCTCATTCAAAATAACTTTGCTGATTTTTTGGAGTTCAATGACTAACATTGTCTTGAAATATGATCTTTAAACACTTTATCGGATTACAGACAAAGAAAAGAAAGAGAATGATGGAACTCCGTGGCTAAACCAATTTGGCATTAGTACAGAGAGGGGGCTTCAATTACATGTTCCCGAGAAACTCTTTTCTGTAGCTTGTGCCGATCATCACCTGTGAATAATTAACTGGTTGGAAGAGGTGGGTTAGAAGAGTTAGCTCAGGAGATTCCTCTGTGCACTGGATGGTAGCCTGATGCTCGTTCATCAATCTCCCCTCTCCTCCCACACATTTTAGTATTCCTAGATTTAATCATTGTGAATGAGAAAGTATTTCGTGCAAAAATTTCTTCTTGTAAAATCAATAAAATTTGAGGAAAGTTAAAAGAGTAGTAGAGTGATATCTTTTAATGGATAAAATAAATTAACGTGATAATTAATAAGAATGGGCATTTTTCAACGTAAAATGAGATAAGAAAGTTCAATATTATTCTGTTTATTTTTATTTACATTTACTTTTTTATTTTTTCAAAAATATGCAGATTGTATAAGGTGAAAGATATTTCAGAAATATTTGTGGGTGACTAATTGGCAAATACTCAGCGCTATGGCTTTTAGTTGAAAATTCCTGGTTTTTAATAAAATTTCAAGTGTAAATATATTTTTAGTAATTTGGAATTCACACTATAAAAAACTAGTCTAGAATAAATTAATTCTTATGAGTAAAAAGTTATACCAAAATATGAAAATTTAAATTGTAATATATATAATTAAAATCACATATTAAAATCTTGCTTTGATAATATGAAGCTAAAAAACATATTTTATTTATAAGGCTAAACTATATTAATACATTTTCGTGATTTTTAGAAGCATAAAAATCAATAAATACAAGAAAAAATGGACATTACTCATCATCCCATGCAACATGCAATATTTTAAGAGCTTAAGAAATATATTTATAGTGTATACTCTCATAGAAGTTTTAGTTTTGCTTTGTCACTAAGAAGTCCCTTGTCACACATGATTGCTAATTAATCAAGGATATACGTTTTAAGATATCTCTGAGCCATTAAAAATATTATTTCTTAACTTGGGAATCACACGCATGAACGATCGATCTTGCTTGAAAATCAGTAGCAAATTCTTCAGAATATTTACATTCATGGTTGGAAGGGATTTCATATATATATATATATATATATATATATATATATATATATATATATATATATATATATATATATATATATATATATATATATATATATCAGAACACGAAGTAATAATTATAAAATATTTTGTGCTGGTATCATTTATTATTGAAAAAATTGTTCTGTTTATTCGTATTTTTGCACAAATATTTCTATATATAAAGGTAACCCAAAATAAACAGCACAATATAATTGTATTTTATAAGGAAGAAATTCAATGTGAGTATGACCCCTTTCAACACTAAAAGAGGTGAATTTAGAAGAAAATAAGAAAGGCAATCCTCGAGTGATGAGGTGTTCACCCCTTTGAAAGTGTCTCGAATAGCCATAGAGTTAAAAGGTAAACATTAGATAGCTTCTACTTATGGCGAATTTTTCAAGCCGTGACGCTTTTCAACTCCTTAGCCATAGTCAAAGAATCCTCACTCGAGAAGAAGAAGAAGAAAAAAAAAGAACGATTCTGTCCTAACGAGTTTGATTTTCCGTCTTAAAGAACTTTGTGTTGCGAAGAGATAATTCGAACAGGAACTCCGAAGGAGCATTTACTTGTTGCCACTCCCTAGATAGTCATCGATCATATCTTCGAGTGAACATTGTGATCAAGGAAGGCACAAGAAATGGGAATTGTGTCCAAAACAAACAAATAAAAAGAAACGGAGAAACCGATGCTTCTGGGGGAAAAAAGAGCTTTCGATTTCAAAAACATGTTGATATCTAATGACTTAGCCCATCATTTTATAAAAAAAAGCACAAAGAAACGTTAGTATTTATCAATGTTAACAATAAACATAAAATAATGTCAACTTAAAATTTATAGTTAAAATATATTTTGGTATATTTTTTTTGTCAGAATGCAACTTCTTTCTTACATTTAACTGAGAGATCTATGAAAATGTTTCTTATCTCAAGCAAAGAAACAGCTATGAATATCTATAACGAAACTAATATTTTTGGGAGATGGTTAAAATTACATGTTCTTAACTAAGCTAAGTAATTTATTGTAAATAAAAGTAAATTTGATAGGGTTATTGCTAAGAGTTTCAACACAAAATTTGTTTCAGTTTTAGTTATAAATGGTTTTGTATTTTAACTTTATTAGAAAAAAAGTAGTAGATTAGAGTATTACTTCGAAAAAAAAATTCGAAGACAAAAATATAAATTTTTTTATACATTCTTTCAATATGTATTAAAAATATCTAAAAATAAACCTTAAATAACTTTTCAAAAATTTTTAATCGAACAAAATAACACACAAATGTTTAAAACTATATAAATTTATCAACATGCCTATTTCAATATGTTTTTTAATTCAAGAATATCTTACGAATATATACTTTTATATAATATTTTTATAAATTCATTAACCTAAACATTTTATTCTAGTAATCTATGAAAAAGAATTAACAGTTTAATGTGAATAGTTTTTTTACTCAGTTAATACAACATTAATGTTAAGAAACAATGCCAAATCCAATTTAAATTCCAAGAACACAAGAAACCATCCTAAGAAATAACAAGCCTCTTAATTCTTGCAAGCTAATGCAATTAATTTAAGAAAAATCCTGTCGTCTTTGGACATTTTTAATATCATTTCCAGTGATTTACGTGAGTGTAGAAAAGCTAGGAATGGGATTTAATTCTTAAAAGCCAATGTTCTCAGAGATGCATTTAAAAATTCGTCTTAACATACCATTCCGTTGATTTATGTCCTCCACGTACTCTAGAAGTTGTGACTGCTTATCCTGTAAACGACATAATTACTAGGAAAGTTTAAGGAAGCCTCGAATATGATAGGCATCCAAGGACAGTGCCTTATTTATTCATAAATGGCCAGGCCTGAATAGCGAGCATAATCTCAGGGAGATTCACGCCGCGCGGCGCGCATATATAAATTAAGCAGACGTTATTAGCGCCGGAACATTGCAACATCCGCTATGCAATATTAGCAACTGTATCATTGCTTCGTAACAAGATGACCTATCTGGGTTGTATTAACTGAGGATCGCTTTCCCGCCAGTTATTCTAGCGCGGCGATTATTCATATCCTACATTTAGGGCGACTCTCCTCTTTAGTTAAATGCTGACCCCTCTCCGCCCCCATGTGTGCACGCGTGTGTACACTCTCTTCTCTCTGCAACTGTGGAGAGAGTAATTATTGATGGCGGCTAGAAAATAATTACAGGCACTCAGCATATACATTCATAAACACACGCACACATACACAATATATACACTTATGTCTAAAGGAAAAAGTTATTGGTATAAATTATTAAATTTATTCCCAAAATATTCACTACTATAAGAATAAAACTGGTTCATGTTATTTCTTTCCAAATGAAGTTAGACATTTACCATAGCCAAAACTCAGGCATTTACAAAAAAAAAAAAGTAGTGACATACAAAAAATAATGTACACTAGTTTAATTATTCTAAAAAAGACTAAATAAGTGGAAAATATGAGAATAGAAAATATATGTTGGATAATTACTTTTACATTTTAACAAATGTAGATTAAAACTTGTTTTCTCACAAATTAGAGTTTGAAAGAAATTTTGAATCCTCTAAAATCTAATGAATCTTAGGGATTCTTTTCAGAAGAATGATGAATGGAACAAATATGATAGTTACAGAAAAATTTTAAAAATACATCAAAAGAAATCTTAGATATTACAAGAAGACTGTTACCAAAAGTATTATATGAATTTATTAAAAGAGAAAAAGTTAAATTCGGGAGCTTATATAAATGAAATTTAAAATTTTTTTATATTTCTCAGTAAACAGTTCTAAAAAGTTTTCCGGAATTGTATTAACACTATTAAGAGACTGGATTTGAGAAATTTTAATAAAATGTAAATATATACTATTTACAAACAAGTTTTATTAGATTCATTTGTAATCAAGTTATAAATTTAGGGTTCAACTTGAGCCAGTGGTAGGACAAAGCTCTTTGGAGCACAAGGTCTGGAGTTCGATCCCAGAAAACGTAGAACAACAGAAGATTGTGCTTCTGCCTTCGCTTAACAAGTCTGTTGGGTGGGTTCTTTGGAATCTTACGAATATCTTCCTTTGTCATATGGGCATATGACACACTCTATGAAATTAATCTCTCTAAATCTTTTTCAGTACGAGGTTCCAAATAAAAGGTTGTACAGACTTCTATATGTAATGAAAAGTCAGGGAAAAAATTAAATCGGCATTCTACATACATAGTGGGAATATTGATGCATGTAGAGCATACTTTTATGAAAATCAGAATTTTAATTTAAATACTTTAAAAACACTAAAATGTTGAATTTTAAACTAAAATTTAAAAAATTTCATCAAAATGAAAATTAAAAATATCTGTAATAATAAAATATCTTTGATGTTTTCAGTATGTAAAAGATGTCTCGTATTTTTTTAAAGAGAGATTAATTTCTTTTTTAAGTCTTATATTATAATCAATCCTATAATATATAAAACAAAAATTATTTCCTTTTTTTTAAGTAAATTTTATTCTAGAATGAAATAAGAGAATTAAGTATCTCAGTGTGAAATACTAGTTTTGAGTAGAAATAGGAATGATGCAATTTTTCCTTCTTTATATATAGTTAGAATTATACTGTGTGAAAAGAAATATAGGTTACAAATTGTCAAGATGTGTTTCCATACTTTTATTTCCCACAAATAAAAAGGATAAAGAATATAATAAAAAATATTTTTAAGCCATTTAATTTAATATCATTCGCATTTTATTGCACTAGTTATTTTAAGGTATATATACATTTTATTTTTATTCTCAAAATATATTGCTTAAGTTTTGAAATAATTTAAGATACTATGGTTATGAAATATACTTAGTTTTATTAAAATATTTAATATGTGAATAAGTTTAAAAAATAAACTTGTGAAAGTCATTTGAATTTCATTTAAAGTCAAAGAAATAAACATTTGTAAAGATTTGTGTTTAAAAAAATGCTCCCAAAAATTCCATTTATCTTTGAAACAAATGCATCAAATAGGAAAATATTTGTTTTAAAAACTGATTGAATAAAATTAAGCTTCAGGGGAAATAAAGTTAAATTTTATTAATATAATGCTGTAATAAATCATTCGATAAACTGAATTTTAAAAATGAATAAAGATATTTAAAATACAAAAAGTTTACATATTATGTAAGAAAACTTGATTATAACATAGTTAATGCCACTTTTAAAAAAATGAATCCTTGTATACATAATAAATGAATAAATGATGTATTTTTCTTAACATTGGCATATGTTGTGATAGAATCCCTTATATGCTAACTAAAGTTTCAGTAAAGGTTTAGCATCATCGGTTCATTATGAATTTTCTTTTGAGTTTCTAGAAGTATCAAAGAAAACCAAAAGCCTATTCAATCATTCAGTATAAGCAAATGTTAATTTTATAATGAATGAAAATATCAAATGCATTAAAATTTAGAACAAAGTGAATTTTTAATCCATAAGTATAGCTATATAAAAAATTTTGATTCTAGAACCTGATTAATTAAAATAATCTTTTAAGATTAAAATTTAGCCCTTAATATAAAGCAGACAGAATGTGAAAATGCTTAACTGAATGAAAAAATTTGCTTATTTTCTAGAGAATTTCTCACTTTTCTTTAGAGAGTAGAGAAATACAGGGTAATACACATATAAGCTTTTAGTGACATACAATGAATGCAGGCTGAGCTGGCAGCCGAATGGTTAGCGCTCTTGTCTTCGGTTCAACAGTTCATGGGTTTGAATCCCACCTTGGGCATGGATGTTTGTAGTGGTTCGGAATCCACTTTAAACCGTAGGTCCCGGTCTAATTAGCCCTCGTGTGCAAAAAATGACCATTGAGCGACAAACAAACCAAACAATGAATGCAGTGCTTCACGGTGGAACTTTTGAGATCAATAAAGCAATATCATATTAAAATACATCTTTTGTCAATGATTTTTTTCTTAATGCAATGCGCCAAACACAGCTTATGCAACAAAAAACAATAAGTTAAGGCTGGAGAATCTTTTCTGGGAGTGCCTTAAAATATTCTGCTTATTGTTTAGACATTGTACATTGTCATTTACTTAGATCCACAAAGTAGTAAACATTTTCTATCAAATGAAGCATTTGAATCCATTTAATTTTGAAAATATTCGAGTTCCTTTAAAATACATTAATGATAAAAAAAAAATCTGAATATATCTAAGAGTAATTCGAAACATTAGGCAAGAATATGTAAAAACATAATTGTTAAGTTTTACTTAAGTTTCGAGTAAAATATTTTCAGATATCTCTTTTGTTTTAAAGGAATGAATGTTAATGAATTAGTAAATCTAGACAGAGTTGACAATTTATTGCAATTTTAAACTAGAAAAATTTAATAGAGAAAAATATAGATGTTAATTATTAATTAAACAAATTTTGTCTTTTATATGAAATAATTTATTTCTAAATTTATTCATATGATTTTAGTAAGGATTTTCAATGATAACTTAATTATACTTAAAATCATTTCAATTTAGATTATAGGAATTATGACTCCTCGATTTGAAAATATCAACCACTGATTCAACTGGGTGTATCTTTAATTGAATCAGGACTGAGTAATATGCGGTCTGATGCAGTTTCTGAAGTTTATCCTGATGTAGGAAAGTGGATGTGTGGGGGTGGATTCACTAACTACACCAGTGGATTGTTGTTAAATTTTTAAACGAAGGGCAGTCGCATCCCAGCTGCGTCATCTCTACTGATGGATGAGTTGTTCCGTGCTTCCATAAGCGTTTGCGTGCGCTCTCGCACCCCCTCCCCCGCACATCGAAGTCACGAATCTAGATTCAACCATTAATACCGAATTTCGGCTGCCCGGCACCCCCGTTTACATAAATAATTGAAACTTTGTAGCGGCCTGAGTCATTGGATCCACCTGTCAACTCCTGAGATCGCCCCCTTCCCCTCGTGATCCTTCGGAAATCCCCCATTCCCCTATTGTCAACAAAGTTAAGAGTGTAACGGCTTCTGTTCATTAAGCCTAAGCCCACCGCACGAGAGTAACGGCTTCGGAAAGCGCCCCGGCACTAAATCCGGGTGGAGGCCGCGGGGATTCTTTCCCGGCCATGATTTTTCCCTTCCCTTTTTCAAGGGGACTCGAATTTTTGAGTTTGGTGTAATCATTACAATCTATTTGCTTTTAATCTCCGAACAGAAGAGTTTTGTTTGCGAATGACGTTCAGCGGCTTGTTTTTAATCCCACCAAATTTTTAAATGAGCTTTAATTTGACTAACTTTTTTTTTTCTTTTTGTGCATTTGTGATTGATATTTAATTGTAAGCTCGCTGAGTTGTTTCGATTCTGAAATTGAAAGATGTTTTTCTCAAACTCGAAAATATAAAGTTGCGGGAAAATGTAATTAAACCAGGAAGGAGTCATTAACGAAAATCCTCTTGTGCTGAATTTAAATTGGAACTGTGGTTTTGGCAATTGAAAACGAACACATATCTAGAACAGAAGATATTATTTCTATTGAAGCCATTGTTTTGGAAATTACAAGTAACTTACAATGTATTAATTATTATTGGTTTATTTTTATTTATTCCTAAGACCATCTTTGATAATTTCAAATAAATATTATTCATTTTTGTGTAGAATGTGCAAGGATATTGTTATTTTTTAATCAAATTTTAAACTGTAGCTCATCGAAAGAAAAACTATTTTATATATAAATTTAGTGTAAATAAAAATCAATTTATCTTGTTTATTGAATCTAAATGCAGCTTCATTACACAACACATGATTACTAGATGAATGGTTTTCTTCTACTATTTACTCATTCTATATGAAATTTGATTGCTGAAATGTTCAAATAATGTTTTATAAAATTTATATGTACTATTTTTGGTTAAATTTGGCTTAAAATTTGACAAAATTCATGATAATATTTTAACAAAAGAGGCAACAAGATAAAAACGAAAAAATTTGGATTACTTGCATTGTAATTGGTTTTTATTTAAACTGTTGTTGAAACATAAATAAAGAATTTCTCATGAAATAAATAAGTTATATCAAAGAAAAAGAAACAAAAATGAAAGATTTAGAATGTTTATTTAAAGTCTAAATATAAACGGAAACCAAAGCAAGAATGTTTTATAAAAAATGCGATTTATTTTTTTATGAGTTCTTCAGGAGAGAATATCAGTAAATATATTTCAATTTTTTTATTTAAAGCGTAAAAATAAATAAAAACACTGGTTGCTTATTTTTTTGTATCACAAATGAAAAAGGAAATACGCTTTTTGAACTTATTGTTTATTACAGATAAATCAATGCAAATGTGATTTAAAAATAAGGCTAAGAGGTTCCACGTTAAATTAAAAACTAATGTTTTGTTCCTTACAAAACAGATGAAAATTACGTTAATTACATGTGAAATTGTAAACTTGAGCCATATATTTAAGTTCAATTGCTTTCACCTCATTGATCCATAATGATTGTTTTATGTTTCTGTTGAGAGCTTAAAAATTTTCAAATTTTTTAAATTAACGAAACTAAAGATTTGATTATAAATATTAAATATATGTGAAAGACACAATAAATTCTCATGGTATTTAAATGCTGAGAAACTACTTAAGAACACTATCCATTGATGACAAGTCAAAATTCAAATAAAAAAAGACAATTATGTTGATAGAGCCATGATCAAATGACTCTTCATTTACTTTGTCTAAAGATTGACTTGAGGTGTTTTAATATCAGGTGGTTATATATGTACTATTGATTCATAGCTCGCATTAATGACAACATATAAAACAGCATTATTATCTCTAGGAAATGTTAATTGTATTGCATAGTATTTGTTATTATCAGTTTGTGATTTATAAGTACTATATGATAAATAAACAAAAATGCGAAGAAATAGATTAATATTTATCACATTTTTTTCTAGAGGGAATATTTAATAAGTCAAATGATATAAATAATATAAAAATTTGGCTTTTTTATTTAATAGTTCTATGTAATTCACGTAGATAAATATCAAACTTAAAACAATTAAACAATTAATGAATTACTTAATTTAATTAGTTTAAATATTTTTCAGCCGAGACTCGCGTGTATAAAAAACGAAATGAGCTGGAAAAATTTACATTCCGTGTCCCTTTCACAATGTTCTTCCTTCACGGGAAATTTGTGAATGAGCCTATTTTACTCCAATCTTAAACCATTTGGAATATTTTCCGCCCTAAAATCTGAGTTGGAGGCGCAAACCATTTCCTCCGAAGAGAGTGAATTTCGCGTGAAAGAAAAGAGGAAAGTCTTTAATGAAAGAGAGCGAAAACTGGGCGCTAGATATCAATAAGGCATCTCTCTTGGTGAGAATGCAATGAAACGAAAGGCAAGGGCGGCATATTTGTAAAAGGTTGGGAAGCCGGCGACTTGAAAGAGGGCCGACTGAAAAGGACGATTTCCTTCCAGTTGAAATGTAATTCGGGAAAACCAATTAAATTGCTAGCAGGACTGGCAAAAGCTCGGAGCTACTGCTCTCTGATTGATCGAATTTCACTTTAGATCTAGTAAAGCTATATTTGGACCATCAACGTTAAGCCTAACGTAATCCTGCTTTGCTGTCGCCGATTGTAGCGCTCCCTCGGGCCTTCTGGACATCACTTGGGGGGTAGGCGAACGGTCAGATCACTAAAATTTCTTGACCGCCCTTGTGGAAAGATGGGAGCCGCGCAATCAACAATCTCGTCTTCTCTCCCCTGCTCCTCTGCAACTATCTATTAATGTTTACTACTGGTTTTTTCTTCTTCCTTTGTTTAGATCTCTTACGGAAACGTTTCTTATTCTCTTATGTTTTATTTTTTCTTCCTCCCTGCAGTAAATAAGTTTCGAACTGGTTCTCGCAAGCGCGTTTCTTATTTATTTCTTTATCTCTCCATATCTGATGCCTCACACTATAACAATTTTTAACTTTCCGGTTGTAGTTGGATTTGTGTAAAGCGTATATTTAATTCTAGTAAATTATTTTTAGAACTATTAATTGTTGATTTTATGCGGAAATAATGAAAAATAATGCTTACAGAAAATACGGCAAAATAACTAAGACTTTTTTTCCTCTCAAAAATGGGAAGTATCCTTTGCTCACTTAGATAATCTGTATATAAATAAAATAATTATCATCAATAAAGATTGGATCTAAAGAGAAGTGTGATAACTCAAAAATTTATTTAAAATGAGTCATACACGAACTTTTTTAGGAATAAAAGATTATTAAATATCAAGTTTACATGCTTTATATATCAATTAAAATTATTGAAAAGATAGATATATTTTATTGTTTCAGTTTTTTAAATGAATTTTTTTCAATATCAATGAAAAAAATTTCTCACTCACTAATATCAATAAATTACAAATGATTAAAAAAGTTACCACATCATATGCAGATAGTGACAGAATACAAAATTTTTAAATATAAATTGCTTCTTAATTTTATATTTAATTGTAAAATCCAGTTTTAAATTTTAAAAAATTGTTACGAAATTAAATTTTGTGGAAAATGTACTAACTCATATTAATTCTTAAAATTATTTTAATCAAATTTATCTTCTCTGCTTGAAATAATTTCATGCTGCTCTCCCTTACTATTAACTATATTGCTGCAGTTGATTGATATGTTATGCCAAGGCTACATTTATGTTAAAATAATTGACTTTTGGCTTAAAATCTGTCCTCCACCCACCCTCAAACTTTATCGCCATCGTAAGCTAAAATAACCTGCTCCTAGGTAGGCCATATGTTAGGTGGTTTTTCCATCCAATTAGTGTAACAGATTCACAAGTGCTCACCGGCTGCCTTTTTGCGGAATATCCCGTCTGTGCATTAATGGCTCTGAGTTAGTGGGGATGCAGAAAAAAAGGCCCACTGAACGTAACCATTGAAATCGGGCGTGTGTTATTGTGGAGGTGGAACAACATAGGGGGAGAGGGGCTTGTGCACCATGCCCAGACACGCCCAACCACGTGAAACCATACTTTATGGATGAATAACCAAACCCCTGATTGTCCCATCTGTCGACCTAGAGTCATCTCACCTTCTAAAACTTATTCAATCGTATCAGTCTTTATTGATAGTATAAGCGCCAATTTGGCGACTTGAGGAAAAATTTAAAACTATAATCAGCTAAATCAGGAAAATTGATCGATTGGACATTTCTTATTGCGTTTTTTATTTAATTGATTTGCCACAGTATTTCCCTAGTGTAAAATCCATAACAATCATTTATAATCTAACACGTAGCCCTGAATACACACAAAAATTTATAACATATAATTAAATTAGAAATAGTATAATATTGAATATAAAACGCACAGGAGCAATTATTTATCTTAGAACATAAATGGTTTTAACTTTTAATTATAAAAATATAATAGTCGGGATTTTTTTATAAATAGCATTTTTGTTATATTTTGCATTAAAAATTTATAATATTTTCAGTGTGTGTAAAGTACTTCTAAATTTAAAACTTTATGTAAGAGATTCTATTATCAAAACCTAGTAAATTACCACTTATAAAATTTTATCTTAATTTTAAAACTTGAAGTAGTGTAAGGCAATAGTATAAAGAGTATATATTGTTAATTTTAAGTTTTATTGAATTCATTTTTGGGCAATAGGAACATTAAATTAAGCAAGCATAAAATTTATTAGACCAACTTCATAACACAATCATTTTAAATATAATGTACTTAAGAAAAAGACCAATTTACTTTTTGAGATAAATGTTAATAAAGGCTAAACATTTTTAGAAATTTTCATTTTCTAAATATGATTACATCCTAAGTATAAATTATATAACTTCCGGAGAAAACTTCATTCTGGTAAAAAGTTTAAGCATTACTTTAACTATTTAAGCATTTCATACCTATTTAAATCCTCACTGTAGAAAAAGAATGAAACTACTAAAGTAAGCACGGCAAAAAGGTTGTTATAGTTTAAAAAAACACTAACAACTTCAGTTGAAAAAGTGTCTCCAAACGGAAAATCCTCTTTCCTTGTGTACCTCGCTTGGCTCCTTTCTCGAAAATCGAGTTGGCGAGGAAAAGGGGAAGGTTGTAACCAGATTCGTCTGCCCTAAAAGCTTGTCACGCACCCCTAAACCAGCCTGATTCTCTCATTACACGGATTAAAGTCAGACTAGAGGGTAGGGGCTGAAATAAAATAAAAACACAGCAATTGGGGTGGCGGGGGAAGGATGGCGTGTGCAAGTGGAATGAGCTTTAGCGGTTTGCTAGGACCTAACATGTTTGCGCAACGGGGTAGAGGAGAGAATAATGTTAAAGTAGCCAGGACATCTGTGCATTCTACTTACGTGGTAAGCAATTGACTGCTACAGAGTGTAAAATGGCGATAGTAAAAATTGAAGAGCAGGGTGCTTTTGGCAAACAAAGGGTTCGTCGGACATTTCATGAAGTTGTTTGATGTTTTTATTGAGATACATAGTAGCCAGGAGTTGAGTGGCTATAAAACATTTCACCACTTTTTATAAATGCGCCGATAACTTGCTCAGTTTGAATTTCATTAGTGATATTTTAACTAAGTATATAATTAAGTTAGCTTGTTATATTTACGTATACTTATTTTATGACTGCAAATTTTGCATTAAGTAAAATAATTTTGGGTTTAGTCAAGCTTATACAGCTGAAACAGATACAAAAGTCTTTTATGCAAATTGAGGCAAAGTACGATAAAGTTTGGATACTGTGAAACATTGATTCACTGTAGTTACTTAGAGAGTTTACTTTAAATAAATATTATTTTCTTAGAAGAAACAAAGAAAATATACTGAAATATATTACTTAATGAGCTATATTATAAATCAAAATGTATGAAAATGGGACTTAAGAATGGGATCTTGTTAAAATAAATTTTTTAAAAACACACAATCAATGATTTTTGTAATGATATTATTATAGTGTTATGTCCAAATCCCTGTGTGTACAAAAATGATACAGTGGCAAAAGATTCATTTACTAGTTTTTATTTATAAAAAAGTTTTAAAAATTATATTATTTTTTATTTTATGAATTTAATTTTTTAAGTATAATTAGTAATTAAATTTAGTTAAATGACTACTAATTTTTATATTGGGTTCAATGCATTAAAATTAAATTTTTAGAGCTAAAAAACGGGTCGAAATTTTAACTTCATAAAGTAAATTAGAATGTTAAAATTTTTGTCACATATATATGAGAAGAATGTAACAATTGCAATCAGGCTTGTTCCTTAGGGAATAAAAACCCTGAAAAAGAAACATGATTATTAAACACAACTCTTACAAAACAAGCTGATTAATTATTATCTTAGGCTAGATATAAAGACTTCAGAAATACGACCTTTCATAGCATTGCTCCAAATAGAAAAACAACTGGTTTAAATCCCCTGTAAATGATGGTTTTCCTTTAAGAGGAATATTAAAGGAGAAAACATGTTACGGGTCTTGTAAATAAGAAATGGGACAATTGGAGTTTTGAGTAATAGATTTATATATAACATTATTATAATTGCGGTCTTTATATATTAATACTATAACTACGTTTTTTCATCAAATGAAAAGGTCAGTGATAAATTTAAATTTTATTTTACCTTATTTAACATGTATGTTTGCTTTTTCTTTCGACAAAAAATTTATTATCGTGAAACAATTTGGACAAACTTAGACAAAACATTTTTATTGTCTATTAAATACTATAAGTATAATTTAAGCACGTAAACATTTATATTTATTAATTTTCTGATAGGCTTCGAGCTAAATTTTTAATGTAATTAAATTTTAAATCATTTTACTGAGATAAATATTATTGACTATAATGGGCAAAATCAAGGATTTATAAATATTGTGAAACTTAGTCGATACAAATTCAAACAGCATCATTCTGAGTAGTTGACTATGTATCTTATTTGAGAATTAGAAGATTCATTTTAGCCAAATCTACTTCGGAATCACAAGCAGTGTTTTGATAAATCTACACTATCAAGTCGAAATCAGTAAACAAGAGGGCAAATAATTGTATTTAATCGTATTTCGTATTGAAACTTTAAATGTATTTGCAAATACTTCTGAGTTTAAATAGGACTTTTATTTCATTTTGCCTTTAAAACTTTACTTCTGAAAGCAAGTGGTAGATAAATATTTAACAACATTAATATATATATCAGTAACTGTAACGTCACAGTACGTTATTTAAGTTACAGTCAAAATGTACACGGTATTACTGTCCTTTTTTGATGGACCACTTTGTAAAAGGAAAAAGCAACTAGGGGGTGGAAGAAAGTAAAAAAGCGCACTAAGCAAACCAACAAAGTTGGCACACGCCACTCGAAGAGCGTGTGTTAGGTGGGAATGTAGCTTGAGCGAGATAGAGATCTCTCCACTCCAACAATACCTCTGGGAGGAGGGTCTCTAAGGCTAGGATTGGTTGAAACGTCTCTCCCAGCGTGCATCTTGGGTCAAGAGTTAGTCCAAGAGAGATCGTGTTTATCTCTACACGGAGCTCCTCCATTATTCATATTTAATTTTCATTGCTTACAGAGTGACCACCAAAGGTATGAGGGACCGAATCTTTAAATATTGAAAAGCTGACTCGCATCTCTTGCTTGGATGACAGCTTCTTCGACAAAAATCCTCCTTCCTAGCAATCCCCCTTGCTTAAATCCTGATTTGGGAAGCATATACAATAGCTGAGACATGCTTGATAAAGTATACCCAGTACTACATTCAGAGGCCTTGATTCGAACATTTATAATGCACGTTATGTTCAAGGCAGTGTATTTAATATCCTTTCTCTTATCTAATACATTCAAGCTATATTATCAAAGTAAATCTCAGTATTTTTTTCAGTTTAAACGGAGGTTGTTACTTATTTTCAGCAATGATTTTATGAGATAACTATATATATTGTATTCACATATTTTTCTTTAAATGTTTGATGTATTATAAGTACTTATCAATGCTTATGAGTACTTGTCAGTGACTTAGAAGCAGCACAGCATAATATAAATTTTCAATGTAAATTTTTATTGTTTTTTATATGAAACTTTGTTATATATATATATATGTATATACATTACTTTGAAATCACAAAAGTATTAAATCAAATATTCAAAAGCTTAAATGTTTTCTTTTTTAAAATTTTTTTCTTTATTTGATGTAACTATTTCAAAGTTTTCATTGAGAATAGCTTAAAACACACAGATTTTAATACTTTTTATTTTAATATAAAAAATAGCGGAATATTTCTCAGAAGATATTCTTTGTTTAAACTTTTTTAAGTCTTTCATATTTGAACTTACAGATTTTCTTTCATTATAGAAATTTAATTTCTACACAGATACACAAGTTTTATTTTATGTATCAAATGAAACTGTAATTTTTAAAGACAAAATATAAAAAAACTAAAATATACGGAATTTTAAGTTTTTAAAATAAAAATGTGTATATACTTCACAGTATTTGAAAATTAATATCCTATAATATGAAGCATTTCTAAAATTATTGAATAATAATACTTAAAGTTTTTTTGTGCTACAAAATAGGAAAATAAATTAAATAGAAATGCAAATCTAGATTAAATATTGTTTTATTTAACAGCTCTTTTATTCGTCTCATTTTAATTACCAGTTTCCACTGAAATTACTGAATACAACCTCATAATTTTGAATCACGATCAAATCGAGAGTATTGTCACTAGGAAGATCATCTTCATTTTCACATTTCTGCTTTACACTAGGGCAGATAGTTTGGAAGATCATCTATTTGTAAATTTTGTTATTTTTCCAGAAGTGAAATTTTTTGGAATATATTACTTTCCAGAAATGAAAAAAGCACTTTTACTCATCATAAGCTACCACATTTCTAAGAAAAAATCTTAAATATAAAATTGTTTGATTTTCCTAAACGCTATGAAAAACTAAAAAAATTTACAAGTAACGTTAAATTAAAAGTATTACCCGTCTTATTAACTACTTATGATTTTAAAGAAAATAAATCATAAAAGCGAGAGTTTTGTTTTTTTATTTAAAAAAAAGAAAATCATAAATATTTTATTTTATTCTTGGTTTTGTAAATCATTGTAGAAAAAATGTTAGTAACTTAATGTTTTTATAATTTTTTAAGTATCTTTATTTTTTATTTAAAACTGATTTTAAAAGATATTCAAAGTTTTATTGTGTATCTTAACACAAAAAGCCATCAACCCCATGTAAATTTAGAACCGTTAAAAAGTTAAGTTTGAAAACTGTTCTATATTTGGTATTTTTCATTCATATATATTTGTATTTTTCATTCGTATAAATGTATTGAACATATATTAATTTCAGTAATTAATCTAAATAAAAAGAATTATCTATAATATTTACTGTTTGAAAACTAATTAGAAATAATAAAAATAATTACTGATTTCAATGTTTTTTCTTTTATCATTAAAATTGTAGGAAGGCTGAATTTTGAATTTTGACTAACATTGACACACGAAATTAATTAAAACACGCTTTTAGATATAACAGAAACTATATTTTTTCAAAAATATGGGAGATTTTGGTCTTGATGTATATTAAAATATTATTAGATAATTATCTGCAGTAATTTCAAATACTGAAACACATTTTTACAAATGAACCTGGTATTTCTTAGAGATAAGTGATTTTTGACACAATAATTTTTAAAACAATATTTTTAATCACAAGTTATATATTATGACTTAATAAATGAAAAAAAAATTGCTTATACAAATATTTAAAATAAGTCATAAATTTAGAGAATGTTGTTAAATTATTTAATTAAAATATATTTGCTCACACATTAAATGCAGTTAAATATTTCTGTTATCAATATATACTTAATATAAGCTGATAAAATTTATTTCATTTTCCTGAAATGCGAAAGATTAAAATTCTTACACAAGGATATTATTTGCAAAGCATCATATAATAAATTTCTGGATTAACTTAAATTATTAGCAGAATACTGATACACTAGACACAATATCCAATTTCCTTCGCAGTCGGCAGACTTGATCCTTATTCATAGGAGACCTGTTAGATACTTCTCAATCGATGGCGAGTGAATAATTTTTATTCCCAAAGACTTAATTTGTATCTTTCGCGTTTCAAATCTGAGTAATTAAGCGGTGGACAAAGTGGTGAAATAGTAACATTTTATTGTGGCAAACCAATCCAAAGGTCTGGAGAGAATCCATTTTCAATGCAGAAATAGCCCCTAAGCAAGTGGAGAAGAGCGGACTGATAGTGGCTGGCAGGGAGTGCGGACAATATGGTGACCTAACAGCCAAGAGGAGATCGATTCCTCTGGAGACATATCCGCAAGAGGCAATGGCCTGATTGTCCAGATAGACCTTTCCTTATTGGGAGCAATGCAACTTCTCGTCAAACCATTGGCGACGATTGCACTTGGTCCAAATGACTCGTGTATATAAAATAAAATTGCGCCACACACATATGCACTCATAAAAGCTCAATCCTTGGATACACAGCTTCCCTAATGGAAACTATTTGAGAGATACAAAGTATGTTTTTTCCCACTTTAAATAGAGGTGTTTAAATGAATAATACACTTAAGAAACGTCTGCTAAAAGTCCTAGAAAATTATCTTTTCTAAGATTTAGCTGTTAATAGTTTTTAACTAAAATATTCACAAGAAAAATATTAGTGGCGGAGATAAAATTACGACGGCTGAAAATATACTTCTTTTGACTAATATAAAACTAATGAAACTATATTAGTCTATAATATTATATTACAATTATCATAACAATTGTTGGTGAAAGGTTTTGCTTGAAATATTTATTCTTTTGAATTTTATTATTTACTTTTTCTCACAATTTTTATTTTGCTATAAATTTAATTTTAGTAAAATGTAAGGACATTTGAGAATATGTTTCAGAATATGGATTTTTCCATAAATAAAATTTTATAAATAAAACATTTTTAGTGATAAATATGATTTATTCATTCTCTAATATAAACGCTTCGAACCATCATGGTTCTTAAACTTAGAACAAACAACCAGTTGTATACCTTTTATATATATGCGTAAAAGACATTGTTTGAAATAAAAAGAATCTAAGTCAGTATTTTAAATTTAGTAAAATATTTTGTTTCTTTCTGAGAATATTGACGTTAAAAAACCCAACAAATACTGTTTTATTCAATTCATATAAATAATTTACAATTCTAATTGATTGCAAATTTATCGGATTTTGTTAATTTGAGGTAAACTCTATTTATTTTCTTAAAGATAACAAAGAAAGGGAAATAATAGAAGCTCGGTATCTGTTCCTTATTATTTCTTTCCTCTTGGTAATTTTCTTTTCCCCAGAGCTTTAAATATAAAAAGAAAATATCTCAAGAAAAACAATGAAGTCAACCACCTCCTTTGAAGTTCTTCTGAAGTATTATTCAGAAACAGTTAATCTGCCCAAAGATAAAGACACAAAAATAAACTTTAAAATGAAACTAAAAAGTAAAAGGGGAAGAAAATATATCCTTTTTAACTTTTCTTTTCCAGCGGTATTCGAAAGCTGGGTGTTAACAAATTCGAAGAATTCCTTAAGTTCTAGCCGTAGACCTGGCAGCCGAAACTTATTGGCAAAATAACAGGCAGAGCTTAGATTTCCCAAAGGCATCATATTTTATCCAAGGCTTGTGTATCGACTGGAGTGGCCGAACATGTATACATGCAGGTACTGAGCTTAAACCGAACAGGGTTGGAGGAGGGAAAGCTGGAAAAGTTGAGGATGCACTAAAGCCAAAAGACACTATCTTGGGCGTTCAGGAGGGCATTTTGGGCCCACCCCCACCTCTGACTGTGGTCACGCTTCACGGGCTATGGGCCCAGGCCAGAAGTTTGGGCCCACAAAGATACCGATTCCGGTCCCGCGGGGGACCAGGAGATTGACACACCCCCCAGTTGAGGTGGTGGTCCTCTGATCGAGTTGGGGAATTCCAATCTAACTTTAGCTTCTTTACGATGGTGCTGCTGCGCGACGTCTTTTCTTTTTACAATAGTTCTCCTCTAATTGCGATCGAAGGTTGACTAAAATTCATTTGTTAAGCTGCAGCAGTCACGGTACCTTGGCGCTGCCGGTTAGAAGCGGGGGCGTCGGGGCATCGCGAGGAGTGGGGAAGGCCCTTATCGGCGACTCCCAGAGACCTTCCCCGTCAGAACACCCATTCTACTTCCCACCGAAGACGTTCTAGCCTCATTAAACTATTTTATGGGAAAATAATGTCGGTTCCTGGCCTCCGTCCCAAGGAAACATTCTATATATTTCTTCTCTTTTCCAAGAAAAATAATCACCCAGCCATTATCGAGTAATATTTTCCACAATTTATTAAAATTGGTATCTAATTGGCATCCTTTCTCTGGGAGGATTTTAAAGTTTCGCCCAATTTTTGTATTGCCTCCTCCCATGGAAATTTTTGAAATTCGTGCGATAACAACTATAAGAGCTCAGAATCTGTACTCACAATCTTTCCTAAACTTTGAATGAAATTCTGTTTAGTGTTCGCCTATTACGGAAGAAAATCAAAAATAAGCTGCGAGTGTTTCGTCAAACACACTGGAAATCAAAAATACTTCGAGTGAGTTATTAATACTTGATTTCTATTTTTCTTAGTATGAAATAAATTATCTTCATCGAACCCGAGCACTAAATATAGAATTAAAAAAAGTTTTATCGCAAAAGAGAGGAAAGAAGCATCGCTATTAACAAGATTAGAAGATATTAAAGATTCTTACAAGAAAAATATTAGATTTAAATAACGAAGTTTCTCTAATTTAAAATGATTTTCATTTTGTTAAATTTAGCAAGAAATAAAGAAGATTAATTTAGCCTCATTGTATTTTGTCATTTTACTATATTAATTTCTTAACATCTTATTAAAAAATTTCTTTGCAGAATAATTTATAAATTGGAATTAAAATGTGACTGAATAAGAGGGAAAATTTTTTCTTTATAAAAAATAGAACAATTAGTTAAAATAGAAAAGAAATTTCCAAAATGAAATGCGGAACAATATTTGGAATATTTTCCGAAAGATATAGGATTAAGCAAGAACTTTGCAAAACGGCAAATCACCTAACAATGTGTTTTGAGCGTACTTTGTCATTCTCGAGAACAAATCCACAGTGAACAGGCAGCAACACTTGTCCGAATTGCTTCGTCGAATCTCTGGAAAAGTACTTTACTCACGTGACGCTCGTAAGGAAGGAAGTAAAAAACAAATTCGGAAGAGTTGTCTATTTTGTTCGCACCGGACCACCTACTTCCTCTCCACGCCATAGGAAGTCAGTAGCATCCCACTTGACAGGGTCCTTCTGGGACAAGCAGGAGTGCGAAAGTAAACCACGAGGGACAAGCATCCCACTTCTCAAACAACTATCTCAAAAACGACTCACCGGGTATCTTTTTGTGTAAAAAAATATATCGCCTTACTCCACTCTGATAAACAGAACTCTCTCAAACACGAGGTTGCTTTTCTTATTCGGAATTCTTCTTTTATTATTATTATTCTTACCTGCCGCTGGACTGGCTCATCAAACATTTGAAGAAACACTTTCCGAAACGCATTGTTTGCTTGGAGAAACTCGACTTTGTTTCCAATTAATATACAAAGACAATGAAGTTCTTGTCTTTTCTAAGTGTGCTATTGTTCTTACTCAAATGTGGGTATGCGTTTGGCGAGTTTATTTAAGAGATTGAAATTTTATATATTTTCCCTTTCCTTTTACATGTGCATTCTTGTAGAGTGTAAAATTTTTAGTTGTGTTGCTAAGACACCATTAAAATGATGACAATAGTAAACAATCTTTGCAGTTAGTACTCTAATACTTAATCTTACAGTAAGTAAATTTTATTAGAACAACTTTGTCTGATAAAATTATCCTATTTTTTTTAACAAGATTAAAAAAGATCATATCATAATATTTTCTTTTACATAAACTTTGGAAAAATAAAACTTTTTCCAAAATTAATAAACATATTGCAAAATTAATACACATATTGTAAAGTTATTGGAAGCAAAAATATTTTTCATTCAAATTAACAAAGATCAAACTCTAAGATTCACTCAGATTAACTAAGAACTGAACAGGCTTGAAAAACAAAAATTTAGAAAATTATACTTTTTAAGAAAATTATAATATTCAATATTCTGTTATGAAGTATATACATATATGGTAAATTACTATTAATTTTGAAAATTCATTCATTTTCAAAAATATAATTATTCTATGATTAAGTTTTTGGTTTTTTTTTTAAAAACTTTTCGACAATTAGTCTAAACTTTTAGAGTTAATAATTATTTAGAAAAGACAGAGAATATATATGAATTCAACATATGAAGAAAATCAATGAATAAGTTTATTTTAAAAATAAATAAAAACTATAAATAGTTTGCCATGTGTGATTGTATATGGAATTAGTAGGTTGTGATGACGACTCAGTAACGGAGGCCAGGGGTGGTTGAGGGTGTCCTTTGATGTAACAAGCGGGCCCGCAAGTTGAATTGGGGGCTGCTGGTGTCGATTTGCCGCTAGATAAAGGATGCCCGGCACGCGACACTATTATCTCACTGTACTGACTGCGAGGGGGCGACCAACTAAGCCAATGTTACTTTTGTAGGACTACCAGAATGCATTTGCTTAACTTAGCTTTGGCTATATTCTGTTCCTTTTTGAGACACATTAGAATTGCACACAACTCGCGACTTTGATATGCTCTCCAGTGTAGGAAGAGGAAAGAATCTGAAATCTAAACTGTCAACATGATGCTATCGATTATTCAGAACACAATAAAATCATATTGAAACACGTGGAATCTTGGTTATACAGAAAAATGAACTGTGGTTACATTGAAAAACATGTTGAAAAAAAAACACTCAGTGCCGATTGAAAGCAATAATTCCCTTAGAAATTATTGCATAAAACTGTTGTAATGACTGTTATAATAATATTATTTTCTGAGGTGTGAAATATTAACGGAAGAAAGGAGTGAAAATACACACTTTTACACAGTCCTTCATTTTCACCTCACTATTCCACATGTTTGCTATTAATCTTGTAAATACTTTCTATTCCTTTTTGTTATTTATAAATTATAGAAATTGCTTGAAAAAAATATAAATATTTCTTTGTTTTCCAAAATTTAGAAATCTGAACCTTTACAGGATTAGTTGTTTGGAATTATAAAGATCAGATGATTTGTGATTTTGAATTGCATATACAAAGAGTGTTTTGGGCCTCTTTCCGTTATAAAATATTAATTCATATACAAGGTATTGCTCAATAAAATTTTTTTTATAATTTTTTTATCTGTAAAGTTAAATGTAATAACTATAAAAATACGCATTCTGAAACAATTGTAATGGTGACATTTACTGTTTCAGGAGAAAAACCAACATTTCTTTCAAAAAAAAGTTAATCCTTCTGGTGCTATTCAGAGTTTAATAAAATAGGAATTTGCTTTCTGCTTGCTTAGGGAATTTTTGTAACACTATAAATTTACGAAAAAACGCTAAAATTGTATTGCTTGGAAACAACACAAAAATATCAGAATTTCCCTAATATTTTTATCATGTGTCTAGTATAAAAGAGAAAATAGCATTTCAAAACGAATTAATATCACCAGTGTGCACAAAAATATAGTTCCCGTTGTTATACAGGTGGTTGGATAACTGGTGCAATCACTCTTACAAGTGTATTCTTTTCTGCAAAATTAATGCCCTTCAGTTTCACTTTGCTCGGGTTGTTTGCTTGACTCACCTCAATTGTTATAAATTTTAATGCCGGGTGATTTTTTTTCTATGCCGTATGAGTAGATCGAATATAGAACGCTGTATGATGGAGTAGTAGGAGACCTCCCCTCTCGTTTCTTCCTTCTGGCTTCTAATGAGCATCGGGGGTGAGGCGACAAGGGGTGGGCAGGGCAGAGTAACTGGATCTAGTTGAACGAGCCATCTGCTCCTCAAAGAGGAGAGACCCTTTGTCCAAGGGGTGCAGGGATCAGAAGAATTGTTGGAAATCGGAGGGACCTGCCTTATCGACAATTATAGCGAAAAAGTTGCCTTTTCTACCACTTCCTGCACCTTCTGTGTCCTCTGAAAACTACAACAAATGCACGCTTCTTTCATCCACGTTCAATGCAGGGACAAATGTCGCAAAATGTAAACCATTATTTAGCTGTGAAATAGGAAAAAAGTTAGCAATTTTTCTGAAATAATACTTCAATAAATAAACAGCTAGGTGTAGTGCAGTAGTGTCAAAATCAAACAGGAGAAATGATTACTGATAAATATCAACGAATAAATATTTTGAAGCACTGCCTTTTAGTAATGCTGTTTTTAAGGAAAACACCTGGCTGCATAAAAATATTAAGTTAATGTATTAAATCAGCTGTATAAGATATAGAAAGGATAATTATTATCATGTAAATTTTCCTCGATTTAAAAGTATGATAAAAACACGCATAAATAAACATATATACATTTTTTTTTAACTATGCATCTAAAAGTCCTTCTGTATGTTTGCTTAATCTTGTTTATTTTATCAGTGAGTAAAAACTACAAACAGATAAGATAAAGATGACATTTGTTACATGTTTATTTTACCAGTTAGTAAGAACTTAGATAAATACATGAAAAAAACTGAAATTTATTGCATAATGACATCGTATTAAGGGCAAAAATAGAATTTAAATTTAAATCTTTCTATATTTTTATGACATGAGAAGAAAATGTATTTGAATGCATATAAAAACAATGAATATAAATAGCTATATATAAATTTCACTATTTTAAAAATGCAGCATTTAGAAAATTTGTATAATAAATGATCAATTAAAAGTGCCTGTCAAATATTTTTAAATGTATTATTTTTTTCCAGTTATTCACTTAACAACCAATTGTAGTCTAATAATTTTAAATTTTATTGAAAAGATAATAATAAATGCTAATAAATTTTAATCTAATTAGCAAGATGCCGAAATTTTCAAAAACTTTATATAACAATAACTATTACAAAAATTAAAAAAACTAAAATTCATCTTATTTTGCAGTATTCTTAAGTATTTTATAATACTTTCAAAGGTTCAGTAGTTACTTTCTTGAGAAAATACTAACTGATTAATGAATTGGATATCAACATATAATTAGTAAAAGAAACGAGAAAATGTATGCCATATATTATGTAGCTTACTTTGGAGAAATGTAATGCCTTAAAACTGTCTTAAAAGTTCTCATCAACATTCGAAACATTTTAATTATTTTAGATTTTGTTTGTAAACATTTGAATATAATCGGAGATTTATGTATAACCAATCGTTTAATTGCTAATGTTATATATATTTCATTGAAACACTCAGAAGCTTCTCACCTGTTCTTTTCCTAATCTATTGTAGATAGCAAAGAGCCCAGGGCTTTTTCAAATCTGACCCATTGCAAAGCTATCCTCTTCAAGTTGAAGAGGCTTCGAGAGCACGCCTGTTTTGAGTGAGCCTCGAGTGGCCCTTCCAAAAACCCTTCGAGTGGAGGATTGCCTGAAAACATAGCTCTTCACCATTTACCAGCTGACGATTGTTTGCCAAACGAAAGGCTTATTGTAGCCATGAGAAACTATCCGTTTTTTCATCACGAGGGAAAGGAATTTTTTTAAGCACCCGGTTATAAAGAAAATCATTACGCCTGATAGGGAGGAGGGAAATCGAGGACTTATCTTTGTGGCGGATTATGGTGGCCACGTGGCTTTGGAGTTGGTCTTCTTTCGAGCTCTTGATGGTTCCTTCTGATAATGTCATCACTGACGGCCCAAACAGTACGTCAACCACCCTCCTACAACTGGTGCTTTTCAAGCATATTAATAAGAGCGATAGTCGCATGAGTTCCCCTCATTTTCCAAAACTATGAAGCAGGGAATAAAATGAGATTATGTGCTGCGTAAAATAAATTTTACCAATATTTTCTTTGAAAAAGATTGCTTCATTGAATATATGGTAATTAAAAATTATCATTAGTATTTAATATTTTAGCTGTAGATTGCATTAACACTTATAATTATTGATTGAGGATCAGTGCTGGTTTTGTTTCAGTTAATAATATTAAGATTTTTCAAAAAGAATTTACAGAAAGAAACACTTGTATTGAAACATATCACTTACCTGTCAATTATCACAGGATCTGAAGGAGTTTCGTTCCTGTTACCACAACTTTTCTTGTCACAACACCGGCTGAAAAGTAGAAGGGAAAAATATATCATTGGCAGAAATATAATAAAATATCTTGTCAGAGGTAAAATGACCCCATAATGAACCAGATGGTGTAAATAAGAAGTGTGAAAATAAGATTTGTTAAGATATTATATTAGCTGTAAAAACATATCACTTCCTTTTATTTTATATATGAACACTAACCTTACTTTTTTTAAAAGATTTCCTTGTACACTTGTTTATTTATTTTAATATACTTATTTATATTTTCCTTCTCATTTTAAAATTCCTTTCAAAGTAACTGTAAAACAACTCATCTATTTTTCATAGTATAGTGAACGTATTTTTTATTTATTTATTGAAGCAATAGATATCTTAAATATAAAATTTTTTTTATAAAATATAAATATTTTTATAAAATATAAAAAAAACAAGTTTTTTATTTCTAACTTTTAAAATTTAAAAAACTTTTCAGATTTCAGATTACTTGACGGTTTTAGAGGTTTCAACATTAAAGACTAATAATTGATTTTTTTATATACATAAATAACATTATTAAATTATAAACTGTAATATGTATTTACTAAAAATAGGAAAATAATGAAAAAGATAAAAAAAATCATTGAATTAATAGTTATTATCATTTATTCTCCCATTAATCTTTCACAATCCTTTTATTAACTCAAATATAAATTACTAATGACCAATTTATTTTCTCTAGAAATCCCAATCTTTTTCAACTCTTTCCAGCTTGTTTTTATTTCTTATTAAATTGAGGATTGAAGCGTAAAGTTTGCAAATTACTAAAAGAATTTAGTACAAGATATTGTAGTGCTCCTTACCCCTTAAACTTGAAGTAATTACTCTTGAAATTATTTTCCGTTTTCGAATACCATTTGCGAGTTCTGGGAAGAAAAGGGAACCATTCCCTACTATTCCTTTTGATTGGACTTATTTAAATCATCCCTTCCAGGAGATTTCCCTATTTCCAGCTGCACCCTCATAATCCAGGGTATAATGTTACTACTCATTAAATTTACTGTAAACAAAATTCGTACTCTGTTAACGGAGTGGATTATACTATTCCTCATTTCAGCATAGGAAAAGACCGCTGTGCTATGCAATCATCAACTTGTAGAACCTACCAACGTAATCCGGATCTATGAATATGATTATTTTTTTACCCTCCCAGATCCTTCGGAAACTTTTCCTCTACATCATTTAGATCCTCAAATGCAGGGAAAACATCAACCCAGGACTTGGAAACGATTAAGTTCCTCGCGATTCCATTTCATGTGGAGAATAACTAACTTAATCCTTAACAAAGGAAGAAAATTTCACCTTTATTTTTACGAGAAGGTTTTGATAATACTCATTAAATTGCAGAGTGGAAAACAAGTCAGAAAACTTAGTCACAGCAGATTAAAATAAATCGCATTTTACCGGAAGTAGTCTTCGAGAGGATGTGGCTTTCGTTTCTCACATGTGTACACCAAAAAAGAAAACCATAATCTTAGAGATTATTCGATTTAAAATAATTCAAGTTAACAAGGCCTGTTTGCCATCTCGTTAGCAAAGAAATGAATGAAATAAAAATATAGAAAGGTGGAGAATATTAAATCATTTTACAGAGAAATGTCATTCGTTCCTTTTATCTGTGCTGCAAAAACCTATCAACACTCATGAAGATGATAAATTAAAAGCATGGTTATTTTTGATTGCAGATCACTTCAATTAAATTAAATACGAGAGATATTATATAATAATTGTCATAAGTCTACAAAAGTAATTAGACATAATTATTAGAGACTAAATATATAATAGAAAAGATTTGTAATAATTTTTAAACCTATTTTTGATATATATTTTAATGCTGCAAAAAATACATAAAAATAATGAAAATTATTGTTTATAGTTAAAAACAATTGTTATATATAACATTACTCCACATAAAATTAAGTACCCCTTAAAGTTATAGTAATTTTGCATTTGTGCAACATTCAATTTGAACCATATATTAATGGTATTAATTTAATATAAAATCTGCAAAAGCATTGGAATGATTTTAAATGTTTTAAACTTGATTAAAAAATCTAATCTAACTATATGAAAAATCCAAAAGAATTTACAATAAAATTCCGGTATTCTTATGTGGATGCTATTATTTTAATGTTTTCAAGAAAGTTTTACATTTGATATGATTTTAACGTTTTTGATAATGATTCTATATCCTATGGATATAATCTGTCCAAAAGGCATGATTATGTCCATAAGGTATAAAATCACTAACATAAAGAAAGAAAGATGAATACTAGCGATACATCTAGAATTATTTACAAGTGTTTTTTTTTAAATCTTAACCATTATACATTCCTGTTTGATATTAATCTACATATTTTTAACTGTAATAATATGAATTACACTTCTTAAATGTATCAATTGCAGTGATTATTGCAAGCAAAACTTTAAAGTTTTGTATAAACAAATACATAAAATTTCTCATTAAAATATTATAAATAGGTTTGCTTCTGATTAAAAATATAATTAATGATAAATTGCCGTAAGTTTTATTTGATATATTAAAAAAACTACAGGTAACTCTTTATTAAAAAGTGAAAAATCACTTAATCACAATATTTCCTATGAAGAATATAACAAATACATTTTCATAACCCTCTTAACTTCATTTATGTGTTTTTGATATTATTTCAAATTATATGGTAACTCATAAATTAGTTTTTCCTCAACTTTGTAGTTTTCTACTTGTGAAAAAAAAAACTTTTTTAATAATCTCTAAAGACTATACCGTGAAGTATTATCATTTTTACGAATTTAAAATATCTAGTATATTTTCTTGTGAAATAAGCTAATCAATGGAAAGCAATTGTATGAGATTGTAATTGTTAATTCCCCAAACTCTGTGTAACAATTAATATTTTAGAAGAAAAGTAAGAACTATATTACTATGAAGTTTTCTTAATTTATCTAAAATAAATAGTATATTTCAAAATTACTCGAGAATTGCGTTTGGGACTTAAAATTGCTTAAAACAATCAAAGAACTATGTAATTAAAGATAAAAAATAAGATTTGAAATTATGATAAAACGATATTAGCCTTTCTTCGCTTCTATCAAAGACGAATGGAAAGATCGTTTTAATTTAGATTTCTTTCTTGGTATTATTAAAAATGAATTAAAACATGCTTTCGAAAGCAGACGTTCTCTAGGATAATTGAGAAAAGTTAAAATATAAGAAAGTAATTTTTCCCTTTTAGATAAAAACATATTTTATTCATAGTAATCATTCATATATTAACAACGATGTACCAAAAATGAAGTTAAATTAATAAGAAAAAGTAAGAAATTGCCACAAGCCTGAAAATTGTCGTCAACATGTTGGTTTATAATCATCTCGAGTTGAGGGGAAAAAAACTTTTCCCTAAGCATTTTTATTTAGTTTCTTCATATAGCGCTTACTTTAATTATACGTAGGTTGAGTCAATTAAAGTGGATCTCGCTTTGGAAACCTACCTTTACTACTGTTAAAGAGGTGAAAAAAGATTTCTCCGGCCAGAATGAAATTCCGTAAATAAAAGATAATTAGAGATATCTCTTTCAAATATATATATCTTCACCATGCGCCTGATTTTTCCGTGTAATCTGATTACAAAGCAGAATTACTTCGAAAACAACTAGAAGCAGAGGATGGCAAAAAAAGCTTTTTGCATTTCTTTTCTTCACTCTAAGAAATTCTCGCCAATACAATGAGTTTAAATAAAGAATTCCATTTTTTGAATTCACTGCCAAGGAAAGCAATTAGTAGTTTCATAGTTTTTCTCACAACATTTTGTAGTTTTACCGACTTTTATGTAAACTTCTGAAACTAAGAAATTGTGATTTATGTTTAAGAGTTTAAAACTCTTACAGACCGGTCTCACGATATCAAAGGGATAAAATAGGCATCTACTCATGGTGAGTTTCACTTGTAAAATAAAGTTAGCGAATTTAAAGAATGAAAGTTTTTATGCCTAAGAGTTTGTATGAATTGTAGAATGTTCTATATTTTATTTTAAAAATTATTTAATGTGGATTATTAAATTATAGTTAATGTTGAATATAAAATTTTATATTTGGAAACTCATAGGTTTGATATTTTTTCAAGCATATTTATTCTTTTAATTCGATTAATTCCCCAGTTTGTTTTTAAATAAGAATTTTTGAAAAATGTTTTCAAGACGATATTGCATTAGTGCAAGAAAAATACGCGATATAGAAAATGTAATTTTTTTTAACATAAAGGAACGATAATCTAAACTTTAAATTTAAATACATTAAATCCTTACTAAATAAAAATAAGTTTTCATAATTAAGTGTTTAAATCTCGACATATATTTTAGTACAAATGTTTGTTTACTCACTTTAACAAAATTCAAATATTATTTATGTAAAAAATGTTTGAATTTCCCTGATTTTACTATGTTTATTTATATTTAGTTTTGAAAGTTTTAATAATTTAATCAGTTACATTGACAATACTTTAAAAAATAAAAATTTTATTTCTTTTAACAACTTTTCGAATCACAAAATACCTTTGTTTTTTTTTCTAAGTTACTGTTTGATTGTAAATTTAAATTTCGTAATCTTGTATTCATGCTTGGATATTTGATATTTAAAAAATTATTTCAAAACTAAGAGAGAGAGAGAGAGAGAGAGAGAGAAAATGTATTTTTTACTATCTTGAAATCATTTAAAGTATATATTAAAAATAATTAATTAATAATTTACACGAATATTTTATTACATAAAACTATTAAAATAAGACTTCTGGTTTACTGTATTTTGTGGATTTTTAACTTGAGATGTAACACAAGAATCAGGACTTTGCATTTGGATACACTGATAAAATTTAAAGAAGTTATTTGTGAAATTAATTTGAATGAATATCTCAATTGATTGAAACAATGAAAATTCAAAAACTCATAACACTAAGAAAATGTGTGTAAATATAGAAAACATCTTGACTTTAATAAGTAAAATTATAATATATAGATATACACTAGCCGAATTAAACTAATTCATGTAAAAATGTTGCAATCGCCTTCCTACTGCTTTAAAAACGAAAGATATCTTTTACTTTATATTCTCTCTCTCTCTCTCTCATATATACATACATATATACATACTAAATATTTACATACATATATATATATATATATATATATATATATATATATATATATATATATATATATATATATATTACTTATGTATTCCCTTATAACCTTAAAATTTTTTAGAATACAAGGATAAATCTGTACAATGCTATTGTTGTTTAAATTAGATAATATATATCTAATGTACAGACTAAATAGTTTCTCAACCGATGCATATAAAGACAGATTATTTTAAATATAATTATGTTTTTTATTTTGAACTGTGAACATTAAAATAAAAAAGCCTATGAAAATTATCTTATTTACCAATTAGAAATTTTAAAATTTTAATAAGCATTCTAATTACCAAATTCTTCATGTAATAAAATTATTTCCTAAGATAATAAAAAAATGATATTTTATATTTTAATGCATATTATAATGCAGTGAAAGAAATGATATCAATCCTATAATGATATATTTTTAGATGTATTCTAGATAAATAAATTATAAAAAATTATAAATACAAAACTATTTAATTCATTCCACAATTTTTTTTAATTATAAGATATACAAATTAATCTTTTCATAGTGAAATTTTAATAAAAAATAATGAAACAAGAGAACTGACAAAATTAAAATATTTTTAGTTCCTATCGATGAAAAATTGTTTTGCGTTAAAAGGTTTTGCTAGTTTAAGCATAAATGAACCCTTTGTAGAAATTTTCGAATTATGCTCTATTGCAGTTTTGTTGAAGTTGAACATGTTATTATAATCGAGTTAAAAGATCATATTTTTATACCTGCACATAACTTCATGTGTTAGCAGAACTCGGCACATCTCAGGATTTTTGTCTTGGCCTTCATAAGGGACTGCCTGGAAAAATATTTGAAGAAGCATAAAAAGAAAACAATATTTTAAATAACTGAAAAGTTAAAGAATGTAATACAATATAAACTTTTCTGTTTAACAGCTAATAAATATATGCACATTATAAAACAATATAATACTGGTTTTTATATTATTTAATAAAATATAAAACTTAATTGAAAAAATACATCTTAATAACAATTTCTTATGTTCAAAAATTATTTTCTATTGTATGATTTCCTAACATCCGCGTACATAGCATAATCTCGGTCATTTAAAAGATTACCATATATTTTATATTTACTTAATTTTTCTATTAAATGTGTAAATAAAAGGTGTTTTTAAAATTTCAAGAGGAAACTAATTTAACTTCATCAATGAGTGTGATTGCCATTCACATATTTGAAAATGAAATAAAATGTTGAAAGATTATCCCATTACTGATATAAAAGGGATCACAGCGTTTACAATAAGATAATTTATATTGATAGAAAGAATACTAATACAAATGAATTTAGAATGTAAGAGCATCATCCTATATTAACTTAGAGCTTTTTAATTAAGCTTAACTTTCAGTTCTTTTCATACCCCTCACAGGAATAAAATTGCATTCAAAATTAAATTCTCGAACTAAAGTTTCAAGTTTTTGCGGAATTGGTGTATGTGAATTATGAATCTTAGTTCTCGTTTCTGTTTCAATTGCAATCGAAAAAATCATATTTCATCTTTGGGGCTAAACGGCATAAATCAATTTTATCTCAAGGGTCAAAAACATTTATTGAGTGAGCTTTTCCTCGTGAGAGACAACAACCGGAAAGTACGAAAACAACGGCATAATCCGTTTGATGTAGGGAAGCAATGACATTAGATGAGCTGGAAGTCATTAAGGTAATAGAATCCTAGAATCCCACATGGAATAACTTTGTTAGGATCTTCTCCCTTTACCTGATGTACCTGAGAAGGAAGCACAAGATAAATCAAGGTTGTCGCTCTATCTGACATGCGGAAGGGTGAGGGCACTTAAAATGCTTTCCAATCCGTACTTTGATTAATGGCAAATGATTATTGCCATAATTGATCCGTGAGTGTTTCATCCTTCTTCATTAAGATTAATGGGGTGGAACTATCGGAAACTTTTCATATTTAAAACCTATTTAGCTGCAAAGTTTATCCCCGGGTCTTTGCGCGCGTCATTGACGATTCACACACCACCACAAATCTTTCAACGCGAAAACTTTTCAGAAAATTTCTCACTTTCCCCCTGTATTTTATTTTCGTTTTCTCAATGCGTTTTAACGCCTTTTCCCGACACTCGCTGCCTCAGAAAAGGGACTCCACGGTGACAGTTAAGCGCAGAGGGCATCTGGAAGTAGCTCCTTCCCTTCCAAACATCAATTCATGGCTTATTTTCAAACATCACTCTAATTATGCATACATTTGAATTGCTTAACTTTGAATGAACTTCAAATTTTTACAATGCTTGCTTCAATGTCTGAGTTTCCTAAAGCTATCTTTTTATAAAATAATAATTTTTCTATTGATTAGATGGATTGAATTATTGTTTTATTCGGCATTTTCAAAAGTACTTCTTATGTATTAGTCTTCTAGATTTTTGTCATATCAAAGTAAGTAGTTGCAGTGAAACCTTATACATATTACTTAAATATTAAAATAATCGTTAATACGTTGAGCCAATGGCAATTTATCCAAAAAATTTTTAAAAAGAGTTATGTGTTCTAAGTCATTTACATATCTGAATGTGTTAACGTGCACGAGAATAATAGCAATATTGTTTAATAGATTGCAGTCTAATACTATTCCACAAAATTTATGTTCACATGATTAGTTAAAAATTACGCAAATGCATTATCTCAATAATCAAATAAGATCAAAAATCAATTATCAATAACAATAATTGGTCAAAAATCCTTTAAAAAGCGATTTTTTTCTCAAACATCGCAAACATTTACTTTCAATTGAAATATATATTTTTAGTAAGCAAAAGACACTTTACAAAATCACAAAAGAGGGAATTTAAAACCGGATGATGATTCACAAAATAAATATCTACATGAAAAAAAGAAAAGAAAAGAAAATCTATCTCCAATTCACAACATTAACTCGATCTGTATGCAAAGGCTGCTTCGAGAATGTATCTTGATTCAAAAAAGGAAAAGTGAAATCTGCGAAAAAATCTGTCAATTAAAAAAATTCCGAAATTGCTTCCCGAACAACAGCAGAGACCCGAAAATGATTTGGGAACCAAAAGACCTTCACACCTTTTAAAACTTATTCCAATCAGGTTGCCGTTTTTCTGCTTTTTAACAATTCCCACCTGAGGGGAAGGAATAACCTCAATTCAATATTTTCAGTCTGTTCCACGTAAATAAGCGTGGACCGAGATTCCAATCCGCGAAAGGGAAGTAGATCTCTTCCCCGCATTTAATGTATTCTCCTGTTCTTCAGGGCAACTGACTTCACTTTTTTACTTCCATCCCTAACGTCTTAGGCAAAGGAAAGCGATACCTCCTCCAATTGGCTTCACATTCTAGTAATTACTTGTACTCACGGCTAAACGGGGAATTTCTCCCTACAAAAAGAAGGAAAAGGAGCAGGAGGAAGACTTTAGAACGTAATGAATAATGGACGACATGGGCTAAGAGGAGAGTTAAGTGCTTTTTTTTCTTTTTTACCCCCACCCCCTCTGCACTGTTCGCAGACCTTTTTACCACCACCTTCGCCTTCCTTCTACAGTTCTTTAGTCTCAATTCCTAGAACCAGGCGAGATCCTATTTTCGCCGAAATCACTAGAACAAATTGACACGATTTTTCTGCAGCTTAATTCTGACTTTTATTTTTCTGCAACGGCGTCGTCGGTGTTAAATTGATCCACATTAACCTTTCTTCCTCTGCTGGGTGGAATGAATTGCATTACCTCTATTCCTCTCTCTCTCTCCAAGCCAACGTGATTAAAATAGTAGCCAGTAAATATGATAGAAGCTATTAGCGATTTTGGGTAATGTCTTCACAGGATACATCGATGACGACGATGGAGAATTACTGCAAATAAAAAAAATTCCACTTCCCAGACATTGTTCGCATTTTTTTTCCGCTTCATTCCTTACTATCCCTCTTTTAAATTTTTTTGTTTATTTTTTGCTCCCTATTTTTTCCCAACGCCGATGCATTAGTGTGCGAATAAGGAATAGTATTTAAGACCAATTTTTTTTTCTACAACTGTTATTTTTCTTTTTCCCAAGCTTAAGAGAGAAGAAGCGTAAAAAAACAAGAAGGGAAGGAGGGAAAAAAATCCTGACTCAAAGACTTAAGCCTTCTATTAAAATAATGAGCGCAATACGAATGGTAATTGCACGTGAAGTCGACATTTAAATCCCGAAGACTTAAATCCCTTTGTAAAAATACGTTTTCCGATGTGTATAGATTACTGCAGTGTTATTAATTTTTTACGTGTTGCCCCATAATTGTATTAGAACATTTAATAAAACTATCAAATTACTGACAGTGAACCAGTTTTATTCGGGGAAAAAATTAAGAACTGCGGAGCGAAAAATGAAAGAAAAAGCTTTTTTCACTTGAAAGAAAAATAGAAATGGCACCAGATTCATTTAATTATGGGAATGTCCGATTTGGTGGTTTTGTTGTACTTTTTCATAGTTATCAAAGAAGTTGAATTATGCTTTCTTCTCAGAGTAATTTAAAGGAATTGAAACAGAATTTATAAATATTTAAGAATCCCTCAGTTTTATTTGATTAAAAAAGATATTTTTACGGCTAATTTATCCTAATCTCGTAATAATTGTTTCTTTTTAAGAGAGATTTTCTTATTTTGGTTTTCGTGCTGGAAACTTTTTTTTTTTTTATCAAAGTATGTGTTCAAAAGTTAGAGAAGTAAAAATAAAATTTGAAGAACAAAGATATATTGATATTCATTCTATAGTAATCAAAAATCATAGGGCTGAAAATATATACTTATGATAAGCAAGCTGATAGTTTTCATTTTGTAATTAGTTTGGATGCCGATAATTTAGATTTTGCAACTTCCATTTTTAAATAAAACATTTTATTTTAAAATTTTCTCACATGATTCACTATAATCTGCTCAAAAGAAACTATAATGATTGAATATGAGTATTATTTCAACAGTTAATTGCTGATGTTTTTAATTTTTATGCTAATTAATTCAATTAAGAGATCAGCTTCGTGCAGTAATGAATTAAGGTTTTTATCATTTTTGAGCAAATAAAAACAACGTTATACTGTAAGAAATATGTAAAAATAATAATAAAAAGCACATATTATACCCTTGAATTGGGATGGATAATCTAAATATTTGTATAGATATTTCATTTACAAAAACTAGAAAATTTTTAATCATATTGTTATATCACCTATTACATGAGAAATTAGTTTACACTGTCTGTTTTTTCCAGAAATATTAAAATAAATAGTCATTTTTGAATTCTTTTCCAAAGATTTAGATAAAATCATTTAATAAAAATTAAAATTTTATGATTTATATAATCAGCATATATAGCATGATTTTTAACATTGTTTTCTCGATTACAGTAGAATAAATATTGAAATCTCCATATTATTCAAGTTTTATTTTTACTTCACCAACTTTTGTCAAGTAAAACAACAAGAAAAATAACAGTACTGTCATTGATATTAACTATTAGATGACTTCAGAGAGCAAATCCTACGCGCAAGAATAAGATAAACTCTCTGAAGAAAGTATTTCTTTTGATTGGGTACGAATGGTGACAACCAGCTTAAAGAAGAGAACTGGAAATAATATAACAGAATTCAATTTTAACAACCAAGCTAAAGTAAACTTCAAATCAACCTTATGATGGTGTATGATGATAAAACATAAGTAGGAGCACAACCGCGTTCAACAGATGGGCCCATCTATAGAATTTCAGAGATATTTCGAAGACCCAGAGATAATACTCAGTATTGAGACCCTATTAAAGCCATCGTATATAGACCCTATTTCCCCCCTCCAATCATTCCCTAGGGGGTGCACTATGCAAATAGTTGGATTTACTGTATCAGACGCGTCACTCTTACCCAGTGTGCCTCCCCCTCATTTGTGCGAACCCCTTCTCATTTTATGCTTCTCCCCTGTCCTCGGTTACTCGGTGGATGACAACTGACGGAGTTACTTGACAAGGAGGACCTCTCGTAATGGCTTGTAGGGGTGGTGATTGGGTGTCTCCCCACCCCACTTTCAAATATCCGAGAAGAAATAGAAAAAAAATTATAAATAAGTAAAACCAGTAGCAAAAAAGAAAGAAAGAAAAAACTAAAGTGGATAAAGACGGCGAAAGGGTAATGCAGTACTCTAAATCGAGTCAGTGAGAAGAGTGCTGGCTTTTGCAGAATCAAATTTTTGCGAAAATCAAATCGAACATTCAAAAGAACACTAGATCTGATTATTTATTTTTAAAACTATCAAATCAACCCTACCAAGTGTCTAACCATTCATAATAAAAAGTCATTTTAAATAAAAAGTAGAGCAAATCGAAATAATAGTTTTAAAATATGTCTAACAAAAAAATTACTTTTAGCAAAATAATCTGTCAGTAAAATAGATATAGACAACTTCAATTATCTCATAAAATATATGTACATTTAAGAGTCTAGAAATATCCTAATATTATATATTCATTGAATTTCTTTTTTTTTTATAAAAATTCTCAAAATAATAAAAAGAAAGCTCACTTAAATACTTAAAATCTGTTTCACTGCCACTAAAGTACCTTAACAGTGAAACAAGCCTTACAGCATCGAGAAAATGCGATCCATTTCCCGAACACAAGATTAATTAAAATATTTATGTTGTTGTTTACTAATGACACTTGGACAAGCCAAGCTCGCTATTCTGTGCGAATTAAGTCGATTGGGAGCGTCTTTCGTTTTAATCAGAGCACCATGAAGGTGAAAGTTCGACTTTGCTCTACACACATGCCATAGGGACCCGTTTATAGGGTAGGCAACCATTCACACCTCATTCATACAAGGAAAGGACAAAGACAGGATAGATAGAGAAAGTACATCCATGCCCGAACCGGGATTTGTACCCAGGACCTCCTTATCCGGAGTCAGGCACGCTGATCACTAGACAAATTGGTCGGCAAAATATTTATGTAAATATATTAACTTGCACATTTATATATTCTGATATAAATATGTCAATAAATGCAAGAAATTACTGAGTTTTAAAGTTAATATGCACTATTTTGAGTTCAGTGTATTTAAAAAACAATGCTTGTTTACTTTATATAAGAATAAAATTGGCAATGATATTGTGAAATTTTTCACGTTATATGAAAGTTTTTTTTTGACAACAATGCTCCAATCAGCCAGATAAATTTGGTTTTAAATTACATTGATTTTCCATTTACTTTGATGCATGATGAAATCATGAATATATAAGTTAGTTTCACCGGCACTAAGTGATTGCCGTAACAAAACAAATTTTACTGGGTAAAATGAAACGTTACACTAAAGATCTAGGGCTTTTTTAAGAGCGAGATAAGAAGAATTAAAATGCTTTTTCATGCATCAAATATTGTAATCACAGATTTAAATAACTAATTAAAAACATTTTTAAATTTGAATTTTAACTCTCCACTAATGAAAATCGATAATTTTTAATCTCAAAATTCTGAAGATTTACGATAGACTTTTTAATATTTGAATTCATTTAGTTTTCCTTTGAATCCACAGTAAAAAAAAAAAAAAAAAAAAAAAAACATGTTTTTTAATTCAACTTTTTTAGTTGGTAACTAGATACGGCTATCAATATTTTCAGCAAATCAAAATTTCATAAGTTTGGTAACTATCACAAAAGTAAATGTTATAGAGACTCTGCTGGGACTTACAGCTTTCAAGCATGCAAAATATATCCATGGTTTTGCAAACCCTATCCATTTAAAGATTCATTAAAAAGTTAAATTAATAAGTGCATGAAAATTAATTACACTTTGCTCAACTAATTAATGTTTGCCATGCTTAAGAAATATTCTCTTATCCAGTTAGCACAATCCCTTAAAAATTTTACACTCACGAAATAATTTATATTTTAGGCTTGGTTAACAATTTCAACATGCAAAATATCAAGTAACAAAAGTAGCATAAATTCAGGCAAAAGAACAAGAAAAGCTTCTTTTTAACATCATTCTTAACTCTTAACAAAATAGGTGATTAATGCCCCGATTTTATTTTAAAGCGGAAAACCCAACGAAAAATTTTCTATCCGAAGCTGTTACAATATACTTTATGACTGATAATGTGGAAGACCTCGTCCGATTTGCATATTTTGAAAGTTAGTCCCGTAATTATAAGTGTTTCCCACCCTAAAGCGTCCGCTACACTTTTCAGTAACAACAAACTCGAGATGAACTCTTCAAGTTTTAATGGAGGGGAGAATTTTATTACTTCCCCATCGTCATTGCTCCTCTTCCTAATAAAATTTACTTCAATAAAGGGATAGAGCTCATTTTCCGGAAACCCTCCAGTAAACTTGGAACCTATAACTAGATGTTTCGATCAAACGTCTATGTTTAAAAGAGACTGATTCTTAGATTTTGATTTTACTTCCGATTCAGCAACAATCTGTTCAGATGAATTACTATGAAATTTAGCTTGAAGTATAATGATGAGGATCATTTTTCTTTTTGTTCTTAGTACACAGTTTAACGGCCATTAGTCACCGAGTCCGAATCCTGTTCCTCTTCCTAATAAAATTTACTTCAATAAAGGGATAGAGCTCATTTTCCGGAAACCCTCCAGTAAACTTGGAACCTATAACTAGATGTTTCGATCAAACGTCTATGTTTAAAAGAGACTGATTCTTAGATTTTGATTTTACTTCCGATTCAGCAACAATCTGTTCAGATGAATTACTATGAAATTTAGCTTGAAGTATAATGATGAGGATCATTTTTCTTTTTGTTCTTAGTACACAGTTTAACGGCCATTAGTCACCGAGTCCGAATCCTGTTCCTCTTCCTAATAAAATTTACTTCAATAAAGGGATAGAGCTCATTTTCCGGAAACCCTCCAGTAAACTTGGAACCTATAACTAGATGTTTCGATCAAACGTCTATGTTTAAAAGAGACTGATTCTTAGATTTTGATTTTACTTCCGATTCAGCAACAATCTGTTCAGATGAATTACTATGAAATTTAGCTTGAAGTATAATGATGAGGATCATTTTTCTTTTTGTTCTTAGTACACAGTTTAACGGCCATTAGTCACCGAGTCCGAATCCTGTTCCTCTTCCTAATAAAATTTACTTCAATAAAGGGATAGAGCTCATTTTCCGGAAACCCTCCAGTAAACTTGGAACCTATAACTAGATGTTTCGATCAAACGTCTATGTTTAAAAGAGACTGATTCTTAGATTTTGATTTTGCTTCCGATTCAGCAACAATCTGTTCAGATGAATTACTATGAAATTTAGCGTGAAGTATAATGATGAGGATCATTTTTCTTTTTGTTCTTAGTACACAGTTTAACGGCCATTAGTCACCGAGTCCGAATCCTGTTCCTCTTCCTAATAAAATTTACTTCAATAAAGGGATAGAGCTCATTTTCCGGAAACCCTCCAGTAAACTTGGAACCTATAACTAGATGTTTCGATCAAACGTCTATGTTTAAAAGAGACTGATTCTTATATTTTGATTTTACTTCCTATTCAGCAACAATCTGTTTAGATGAATTACTATGAAATTTAGCGTGAAGTATAATGATGAGGATCATTTTTCTTTTTGTTCTTAGTACACAGTTTAACGGCCATTAGTCACCGAGTCCGAATCCTGTTCCTCTTCCTAATAAAATTTACTTCAATAAAGGGATAGAGCTCATTTTCCGGAAACCCTCCAGTAAACTTGGAACCTATAACTAGATGTTTCGATCAAACGTCTATGTTTAAAAGAGACTGATTCTTAGATTTTGATTTTACTTCCGATTCAGCAACAATCTGTTCAGATGAATTACTATGAAATTTAGCGTGAAGTATAATGATGAGGATCATTTTTCTTTTTGTTCTTAGTACACAATTTAACGGCCATTAGTCACTGAGTTAAAAAGTCACCGAATTAAAAAATCCATCTCAGATATTAAACGAAACTCTCTGGAAACCAGGCATAATCTATATTTCTATGTCAATATTAGTTGTTCCTATGTCAATGATAATAAGTTATTTTGATAACAGAAGATATCTATTGAGTGAGTGAATTATGCATTGTAAATTAAAATTCATGTATTGTAAGTAAAGATTTTATTTTTAATGTCTGCATCCTCATTTTACCAACAAAGGATTTAAATTTGAGAAAACAACTAAATCAATGTTCAAAAAAATAGCTTTTCGGTCATTCTGAAAAGGCTTGGTAATTTTTTTTTTCAATCTTAACAAAGCTATAACATATTTAATGTCAATTTCAAAAATAATAACAATAAATAGTTTTTAAAAACAATTCCATACCACAACTTATTCTTTTTATTGTCTGTCAGAAACAAATTATGATAGTAATTCAAAAAGTTTTGGTTATAAAAGTCTTTTACCTTAAATTTATTACATTTTCAGATATAAAACTAAAGAGCTAATAAAAATTTGATTTTTTATGAAGTTTTTGTAAGGAAAATTTAATAACAATACATTTAAAAATAAAGGGTATTCATTTTCAGATACTAATGTTCTCATAATTATTTCTGAAAGAGTTGCATCACGCAAAAATGAAATGAAATAACATAGGTGAAACCAATGTAAATTTTATAGAGAAAAATCCAAACAATGTTTCCTTCAAACACATGTTATCCTAAAGAGGATGATGCAATAAATCTAAACGAAGAATTGTCATTCCTATTTGGGTATGAATGAACCACCCGGTGGCAAGCCATTAATCCTGTTCCTCGTCAAAGGTCCTCTCTGCATTTGAAGAGGCAGGAACAATGCTTTTACCAAAACTACGCTCACCCACACTACACCATATGGGACCCCTAAGGACACTGTTGCGCCTTGTTACAATAAAACCGACCCCCACCTATGTTAGGGGTGTCAGGAGGCTCGCGAGCACCCTCCTTTCCGACCCCTGATTGCTTCATAAGCTTCATTTTCCTGCCATCTTTTCCTACCAATTTCAGATTCAAAAGTAATAATAGAGCCTCTACCCCCACACACAGAAGCGAGCCCTGATTGAGATTGAAAAGAGGCTTAGAGAGGTGTCAAAGCACTGATATATTAATTACTTGCCCACCTCTCTTTGCCCATCACGAAATTCAGATTACAAAACGAAACATTGATTCTTGATTATGTCAAAGGAGATTTACTGTTAATTTGTGTCATGATAAATTATAAGGTATGCGTAAGTAAATAAGTTTGGTAATCGAACAAAACTCATTGCTTCTTAAGTTGCTTATGTCTCTCTTCTATTTCACAAGCAGTTTCTAATTTAATCAAAAATTTCTAAATTAAATAATGACATCATAAAATAAAATTAAATAAATTAAGAAAAATTATGAGCTTAATACTGGACATTTAAGAATTGAGTACATGCACAATATACCTTAATGTTTAAATACTTTAAATATGCCTTAAAGTGTAGATTCAGTAAGTACAATACTTACACTGACACACTTTCATAATGTTGGTCTTTATATACATCAATAAAATACATATTAAAGAGTACTGTTTTAAATATCTAAAGTTAGACAATTAGTGTGATCTAAAAAAATTAATCTGAAATCATTAGACACTAATACTGATGTTTTATTGCATCAATAGTTTGCTTAAAAGAATTTCAATTAAGTTTAATGTCATAATTTTAATCTGCTGTCAAATAATTTATTTTATTCAAAAAATAAACAAAATAAATTAATAACCTATTTTAAATTTAAATTACAATTAAAATTGCAATCCATGATGATATCGTTTATTACATGCGATGAAATTGAAAAGTACAAGAGTCATAAAAATAATGGATGTAAAACAAGTATATACGATTGTTACTCTGAAATTTTTGAGATACGTGCAGAAGAGAATTTACAAAAGAAAAATAACCGTTTAATTTTAAAGTACAAAGTATTTTAACATAGAAGACGATTTTTTACTGACTTACTTCAACTTGTTTAGCGTGGAATAAATTTTAAACAGAAGAGAAAATGGAGTTGACGCGAGAACATTTTCGCGCTATGATTTTCTACGATTTCAAAGCAGGATTAAATCAAGAAGAATGCGTTCAACGGTTGCAATTAGCATTTGGTGATGAATCTCCAGCTCGAGCTACTGTATTCAGATGGTTTAGAGAATTTAGAAGAGGTCGCAATTTTCTTCAGGATGAAGAACACACAGGAAGGCCGCCGTCGGCAGTAATCTCGGATAATGTGTCTGCCATACGAAAAATGTTAATGGATGATAATCGCTGTACCTATCAAATGATACAGAAGGAACTTAACATTGGATCCGCAGCCATACACAAAATCATTCATGAAGAATTACATAGGAAAAAAGTAGTTTGCCGTTGGGTTCCCCATAACCTAACTGAGCATCAAAAAGAGGAGCGTGTCAGAATCAGTAAAGAAACTCTTAATATGTTTAATGATGGTGGCCACCGCATCATTTCTAAAATTGTAACAGGTGACAAAACGTACATACCGTTTTTTGACGTTACAATACGTCAAGAAAGCAAAGTATGGGTCTTTGAAGATGATCCCATGCCGACAATGGTGAAAAAACAACGCGCACTGAAAAAAGTGATGTATACCGTTTTCTTCAGAAGTACGGGATTGGTCAAAGCCATCAAGTTGGAAGGACAGAAGACAGTAACAGCAAACTGGTATACCACTAAATGTCTTCCAGAAATTCTACAAGAACTGAATGTTAGGGGACTAATGCTTCACCATGACAATGCATCTTCACATACAGCCGGATTAACAGTTGAGTTTCTTAAACAAAAACAAATTAAAGTGATCAAACATCCACCGTATTCACCTGATCTAGCTATGCGCGACTTTTGATTATTCTTTAATCTAAAAAAGAACTTACGTGGACGTCGTTTTCATTCAGAAGAAGAGATTAATGTGGTTATAAATGCATTTTTTTCCTCTATTCGAAGAAATGAATGGCTTGAGGCATTTAATCTGTGGAAAATTCGTCTACAAAAGTGCATTGATGCTGGAGGAGACTACTTTGAACACACCTAAAATTTTGTAAGTATAACTTTAAAAACCTAGTTGTATCTCAAAAATTTCAGAATGACCCTCGTATATATATATATATATATATATATATATATATATATATATATATATATATATATATATATATATATATATATATATATATATATATATATATATGTATATATATATACTTATATTTTAAGTATATATATACATATATACTTAAAATATCATCTAATTATATTTGATATATTGTGACTTGAATCTCTTTGAACTATAATATAAAATATCAAAATTTCTCAGAAGTTATGTTAATCTTGTTAATTCTAGCAAGCTTGAAGGCTCTTTTTAAAAAGTATCTCAATAAAAGATCTAATTTTTATTTTGTATTAATTTCACGTAAAATGTGAGCATGCAAAATTAAAATTAATCAATTCGCTTAAAATGTTCAAAATAAATGAAAACACAAGTATATATTAAACAAATGATTTGCCATTTTATGCTAAAATAGCAGGATTAAGGCTTGAGAAACAGTTTTATGAATAAATTTCCTTTTCCAAATTTTTACAAAAAGTTTGAAGGTATTTTCTATATTACATATCTTCCTATGTTCTGCATGCTGTAACATAAATATTTATTATAAAACTAAAGGCCAGGACAATTTAATTTATTTCAAAATGACTTCATGGATTTCAATTTTTATGAAATACCCAGAACTGCAGACTTAAAGTCCCATCATTATTTCTTGTCATAAGAAAATTTTCATGGCAAACTCCCCCCCCCTAAAACTACAGCAAGGGGAAAAGGTTGGTAGGGTCCACAAGAAAAACATATAGCCCATGCCCAACAACTTAGACAGAACGGGGGACATTTTTTGGCAAAAAAACAAAGATTGCGAAAAGGGATGGCGAGGAGGTTTACCATCAGCAACAGAAGCAGAGATGGGAAAGAAAAACAAGGCTGGTAAAAATGTGAACCCGTGTGCGGATGGGTTGAATAGTAGGGGGCGGAGGGGGAGTGCAGGGACCCATGTAATGGATGGATCTCTATGTCGTGAATCGCTTCAATATCGTTAAGAGCAGCCGCAGAGTAACTTCGTCGAGCTTTCTCCACAGCAAAGAGAGTCACCGCTTGACTGCACTCAACAGTGCTTTTGCAAACATGTACCACAACTCACCCCCTTTTTACAAGGGACAGAAAAGGAAGGAAATAATAAGAAAAAGAATAGAAGGTAGAATATGTGGTGGAGGATTGGAGACGTTATTTTTTTATCCGTTTTCTACAACTGCAGCATTTGAAACTGTAATATCGCATTTTAAGGAATTAAGTTTCAAGTAGTAGTTCTCTATCCAAATGAAAGAGATTTAATCATTAAAATTCAAATTGATTTGATTGCTAGAGAAACAAATCCTTTTAATCATTTTGAGTGAATTATTTTAAATTAATTTTAGTTACATTAAATTTTTATACACAATTTAATCCATTATAAGTTGACTTTTAAGGTCCCGAATACACAGATTATCCACTATTATTGATGATCCACTAGAAAAATAAAATATAGTAAGTAGCATATATATTAAAGTTTTGTGGAGTTTTATTATTGATAATGAACTTATTTACAACTTATTTAAAAGAAATCTGATTACTGATATAGTTTTTATGTGTGTATCGATTGGAAAATAGATTTTTTATAAATAAAAGCGATAATATATAAAAAAGATTACAAATTGGTTTGTATTTTACATTATCATTGATAGATTTTAAAAAAATGCAAATGTTGCTTAAACTATTAAAATTAGAAAAATATTTCTTGGAAGGATTCAGAAATTTAATTAAAGTCTTATCTCCTAAACTTGCATTAAGAATTCATTCTTAATGTAAATCTGATCACTTTAATGATCTTGATATGATGAGAGATTTTTAAAAATTAATAAATTTCTTAAAATATCAAGTTCTTTTAGTTCTTAAAAAATCTCTTATTGAAAAATCTCTTCGCAAAATAATCCTATTTTCTACAAAATAATCCTATTCTGACAAAGATAAAGGAAAATTATCTTCGTTAAATTAGAAAATGCTGTACTAGAATATTTTTCTCTGTCAATTTCAAGAATATTCTATTCATAAGTTCAATAAAATGCCACTACCATAAAACCGAATAGTCAACAAATTTTAAAATTTTACTTGATTCGAAATAATTAAAATTATCGATCATTTTTTAACTATAAAATTTAATTTATTTCCCACTCAGTTTAAATCACAGTCCAAATTTAATCTTTATAAATATGAGTCGCTTAAATATACGTTCGACTTAAATTCTATGACACATAATCAAATATTAAACAAAAAATACCGAATATAATTACATAAAAGAGAAAGAAAACGAATATTTAAATAAAATGTTTCTAAAGAAAACATCAAATACGGAGATTTCTTAATTCCTTTCTCTAAGATCAGTTGAGAAAGTTTCTTTTCCATTTTTCAGAAAAGAATAACTGAAAGTATGATATCTGTAAAAGCCCGTCAGAGCATAACGTAAATTGCCAGCTTGCCTTATAATGAGGGGAGAGGAGTCTAGTCTATTGGGATGCAAATCAAGTGCTCCCTACAATGGCGGATACCAACTCAATAAGGAAATTGATTAATGAAGGCCAAATGCGATCCAACGATAGCAAAAGTGAATTCACCTCTTCCTCTATAAGCCTTCAACTCTAAACCTTCAATCCCAGGAAATATTTGAATATCGTTATTTTTCTATAACGACTCACACAAAATGAGATTTATGCTTTTAAAAAAATTTTAATGTTAGGTCACGAAAAAGGTTAGGAAATGTAATGCAAGAATATAAACCCATTGAAAATATCTGTGAATGCTTTCTCTGATAAAGTAAAATAGTAAACTACTATACATGGAGGAAATGATAGAAAATTTTAGTAGTTTAGATTTTATAAAATTGAAGATAGATAAGAATAACATTTACAGAAATATTGATAAAAAATATATATGTAAAACATTACATATAAAATAAATTTTTATTTTCAGAATATGAATTATGAATTTACCTTTTTTCTTTGGTGGTCTATTAGTCGAACGTACAGGTCTTGTTCCTGCCGCACTCCTATAAAACATAAATTGTGGAAAACCATTATAAGTATATTGCATGCAATTTTTATAAGACATTAAACTAAATGAATAAACTTCCAATAAATATCTCACTGCTTTTTATTACTACATTTATTTCAAGAAAAGATTTAGAATAAATAGGCAATTTTAAAAAGCTTATAATTTTAGCAAAAGCATCGATAAATTTTTATTACACTAAAACATATTTACTTAGTTTCTTGTAATATACAGCATATTAATACGAATTTTCAGAAAGTGGGAAAAATGATTTCTCTTTTACTATTTTCTAACAAAATAAAATATTTTTTGATATTTAAGAAAGACCTAAATCCTAAGAGGATTTTTGTAAATAGATGGGTTCTACCAAATCTTTTGATGTTAACAGATATGTAAAATATCCTTTTAATAGTTTCCGATTTACTAGAGAACTTGGAAAATTTAATTTGTGTTCAAAGCAAGAAATTATGATTTTTCACAATGAGTAGACAAAAGTTTTTTTGAAAAAATTATAAAACGCGGGCTCTTGGTAATAGCGATTTCAAAATCTCTCTTACTTACAAGTACCATTTTTGTTTTAGAACAGAATACTATAATTAGCATACTTCTTACACAAAAGGGAAAATCACCATAAGACTTTTTATCGCCATAGAGATGTAAAATAAAAAAAAATCGAGCGCAAAAAATTAAGCCCCTACAACCGAGTTCCAGCCGCAAAAGGAAACTGCATAGTTTTAAAAAGACTTTCCGAGGTGTAATTCGTCTTTCTCTTACGTTACCGGAGAATTTTTTTAGCTGTGTTCCTTCCTAGCTTAATTACCAAAGCGCCCTCAGAAAGTTGGAATTTGCATATTCGGAATAAAAGCTTGCTGTTGGAGGGAAACAAATGTTACCTAATTACTGCATAAATATTCCAACAATGTAAGAAAAATACTTAAACGGACGCAAGAAGTAACAACAATTTTCAGGACTTTTTAATTAACTTATCTGACACCTCCCTCCCAGTATGATACAAACCCTTCTTCACTCTCTTTAAACAGAAAAACGTTTGTTTTATGAGTATTAACAACTTTCTCATGAACATTTTTCGTAATTAATCCACAATTTTTATTTTAGTTTACCCTTACTGTTTTTATTTTACTATTGTTTGTTTTTCAGTTTAATCCTAGGGATTAAAATAGTCTTAAAGTACACCGTTAATAAGGCGATGAAAAACTGCAGAAGAAGCAAATGGCTTCGATGTTAATTATGTATAATAAGGATACTATGCGTGGAGTGTTTTATACTTCAGCAAAAACCTTCAGTTCCGTTTCAAATCGAGATGAATATTATTTATTTATTTCTTCACTTTTCACTCTTTCATTTTCCTTTTCCCCAGTTTTTGTCGAATCATTTTACCACGCTTAGAATTGCTAACAAATTTTTTATCACCAGGAAAGGAGGGGTTCGTAATAATTCTACGCGGCCTACCACGACAAAGCATTTGCTTATTTCAGTATGGACCAATAAAAAATGCGCTCTTCGAAAGTTGTAAAAAAACACTTAGAGCAAATTGCAGCAAAGTAGATTTATTCTGAAATAACTTTTTTTCTCTCATGGAACTGAGTTTATTTACCTGGAAAAATATATTCTACCTAATTACTTAGCCTAATTTAAGCATAATGATAAGAAAAAATGGTTTCCCTTTTCGTGTCCTGTTTCCTATTACTTATCATTCTTTCAAAGATAGAAATAATAGGGATTTCGTGGGGAGAAAAAAATAACTTTCACTTATATGTAGAAAATCAGAAAAGCACGTGTCATCATTTTATGCTCATTTAATCTTACTCATACTTTTGATATTATTATTTTTTCTAATTTTTTACTCATATTTTATTTTAGTAAACTTAAATGAAGATTAAGAAAGTGCAAGATACGTGGCGAATTTTAAACAATGCATGCTATTTTTATTTAGCAATATTTTTATGTTGGAAGCCATTTTTACAGGGATTATAAAGCGTAGAAGGTATGCCAATATTGAGTTATGAAACTCTGGCGATACAGAATAAATATTATTTTAAGCAACATGTCACATTCTGGTGCAACTTTGAGACTCAATGTAATAAGTAAACATTAAAAGGAAATTTAAAACATTTAAATTACTTGCAAATACTTTTTTTAAGAAACGCACGCAAAAGCTGTACATTTACTCTTTTTTGTGTCATTGACGTCTTTTTTTATTTTGTTTGAGTTTCATCAAATATTCGGATGATATAAGCATATTCATTACAGATATGAAGTCAAAATGTTTAGACTAACATTAGGTAACCCAGTGAAAGGAGTTGCTACAAGAGATCCGAAATTTGCATAATACTTAAAACTCATGAATAATCAATTTAGAACCTCGCAGGAAGAATAATGGAGGGAATTTTAAAACTACCTTTAATTGATTTTTTATTGTTCCTTTAAAGGTCGAGGAGTTGACTTTGCATATTTCTCATCAAATGCCGACGAAAAAAAGCTGAAAAAACATACTTCGCGAAGGTTAATTATCCCGAAACTGTTTACAATTGCATAAGAGGGTGACTTGATTTAAAAAGTGGCTCCCCAACGAGAAAAAAGTAAATCTTTAATTACACTTAGAGTGACATGGCTTTAACGGATACTTATCCCCTTCTTTTTGCGTTACTAAAACTTCCAGAGATAAACTTGATACTTTTAACGTTGTCAGTTATCAGCACTTTCTGCTGTACTTTTTAAGAAGCTTCAACAAAATAGAAGAGAGAACGAGTTAGTTTTAATTATTGCCTCCTTATCAGCATTTCTCTAGATTTGTATTTTTCCCTCAGCTGTATTTGCGCAACATAGGAAAGGAAACTGATATTAGGGAAAAGTAGGAAATGGAGAAAGCCAATTTCTAAAAATGCGCAATATGAAATTTCATCAATAAGTATTTTTAACCAGCCTAATTTAAATAAAGATTTTCACAGGTACGAATGAATCATTCTCCTTAAATAAATTTAGTGTTTAAATGGTGATTGTCTTTTTGCAGTTAATCTGTTAGTGGGTAATCATTAACAATATAGATTATGCATTTCTCAATCAAAATTACTAAATTCGTATTTATATAATAAACATTTTTACCACAGGAATTGAATATTTGAGAAATTTAAAATGTGTCAATTGAAATTGAAAAAATATTTTTAAATTTCAAGTGACACTTTATAAGCTGAAATGAAACTCTCTCTCTGAAGGTGTTAGTTATAACGAAAACTATCTTATCAGCCACCTTTCGTTTATATTTGTGATTTCCGAATTAAATTGCCCTTAATTCTTCTACATTATATTCACCAGGTTTTATCTTTTGAATAAATGTAATTAATAAATAGCGTGTATAGATTAAATCATGATGAAACTAATTAGATTACATTGCTTATCAGAATTATTTATATATTATCCACATTTTTTATCAATAAGGATCTATATAAAATATCTGCAAACATTGATTTAAATCTGCGGTTGTCAAACTCTTATGCCTTCATAAGCAACGTTTATAATTAATTAATATATTTATATTGCAAATGCGGACACTAAAATGTTGTCAATAATATAAGAAACGGGTGAGTATATGAGTTAAGCAGAATAAGCGATTCATATTTTTCTCTGTTTGATTCTGAATTATCCTAGGAGGTAAGATCTTGGGAATTCATTGTATCTTTTTTTTAGAAAAATATGCATTAAATTCAAAAATTTAGAATATCCTTTTGAGGAAATGCCTATTTATAAAAGGAAACAAGTTATTTCATAGATTATATATATATATATATATATATATATATATATATATATATATATATATATATATATATATATATATATATATATATATAAAGGGCTTCTGAGTTGAGTTGCTATAACAATTAAGTTGCGTATTTTCTCGAAAACAAACCGGTGGCTTAGTCTATGATTTTTTAAGCAAACCTTCATTTGATGAATAATACAGATTATAAAAGCTAATTTAAGATATTTAGCAATGAGAATTAAAATATTAACATTTACATTTTGTTTAAAAAAAAGCTGTCTTCAGTACAAAAAGTAATATGATTGCTTACGAAGGGACAAAATTTGATATTTAATCAAAAACAATCTCTTTTCATTATTAACAAGTATTTTTGTTTAACTATGAGGGTTATATGCAAGCTAAATATTATTTATGTACCGCATTTTTTTTGCTTTAAATAATGTTAATAAAATAAAAAATATATTTGTTGTGTACAACTAGATTATTCCAGCTTAGAATGTTTACAGATGACAGTTAAATCATTTAAATATTTATGTTTTTGGGAACTGAGTAAAATATATTTCTAAAATACAGTATCAAAATGAACAAATTACCAAAAAGCATATATATATATATATATATATATATATATATATATATATATATATATATATATATATATATATATATATATATATATATATATATATATATATATATATATATATATCTGTGTGTGTGTGTGTGTGTTGAAAATTTCAACTAATTGGTTAAAATTATAATATTTGTAGAATCAAAACTTTTCGCTACATTTTGTTTTTATTATAACTTCACCTGAATGCAGCAAACTAACTTATAACAAAGTTATTATAAAGAATGGTGTTATTGTTATTAATATCTTTAAGGATTACAATGATTTATGTAATTTCCAATTCATAGAAAATGCATTATATTACATAACATGTTTTTCAATTCATATAATAAATTTAATTCAATCAATTTCTTTTCAAATTTAGTATTAGAAAATTTCAAGGCATACTAACACGTGAATTTATTATGATAAAAAGATTATGTCTTGAAATAATATGAATATAATAAAATATAAATAAATCTTACATTTTTTATTGTTATATCTTAATTTTATAGCTTTACAAAAATTAATATAAAATATTAAAAATATTTTGAGCAATTGTGCTTTTTAATAATATCGAAACATTATGTATCTTAAAATATTCACTTTAGTTCTTATTATTTAACCAATGTCAGCTTTTAAATTGATTAAAAAAATGTGTTCTCTCTTTTTCGAAGCACGTCTCAACTTTTAAACTTTCTTGCTCAACAAAAAAAAAATCGTAATTATTCGAAATTATAAATAAACCAAATGACTAATCTGTTTTATTCCGAACATGATCTACAACATCCAATTTGTTGTAAAAATCTTAAAATATTACAGCTTTACATTCTTAATTTAAGGGACAATTTTTTTTTTGTACCATTTTCTGTCAAAAAGATTTATTCGATTCCCGGACAATGTCAAAATATGGAGGAGAAGAAAGTATAAAAAACGGGAAAGAAAAAGGGGACAGTAAGAAATTCTACCAACATTAAACATAAGTCAAATGATGGGGGATATATTAGGGAATAAAAGGGGGAAAAAAGGAAATAAAGAGACATGTGGAAGTTTTGCGCCGAAGATTATCTGAGATTAAAATAAAAGAAGACAGCTCACTTCGCCGGTGGTAGAGTGTTATTTAACAAAGATGTTTGTTCTTTTCACTTTAAAAGAAGATTTGCGAGAAATGCTTTAAATATTCTCTTAATGAGAATGCCAGGCTCACAGATGAAAGTAAACACATCTTCCTTTTGTTGCTTAAAGACAATCATTTCTAACTTACTGCCTCTGGCTGTTTGACTTGAAAATATGCGCGGGAGAATTGCAAGTATCTCGCTTCACATTTTTGCCCAAAAACCACCATTTGTTTGATTTTTAAATTTCAAGCATGATTTAAGCACATTTTTTTATTTATTCATTTGTTTCTTTTTATTATTTTTTCGGAACTTACAAGTAAAGTTTCGCAGGCGTTTCTTTGGAATTATTTTTCATCGCAGCCGGCAGACAGATGAGGAGGAGCTGATGCATTTCTCAATTACAAATTAAAATAACGGTTCTGTAGAACTTTTATCGCTTATTAAAACAAAAGAACCTGGCTAAAAAGGAGCATGTCAAAAAAAGAAGAAAAAATTTACATACGCTTGAGGAAAATGGCAGTAAAAAATGATGAAACGAATCTAGTGTGACCAAAGTGATAAAGTCAACTGATAACTGTAACGAATTAAATTCCGTAGAAATTGATTTTGTTGGAAGTTTTAATACGAGAAAAAGAAATAATGATATTTTAAAATTTTTCATTCATTTTTTCATAAAAATTCAGTTATTTCACTATCAAAGGTATCATCATCATTATTTTTTTCCAATAAGTTTTTATGAAAGCAGAAATTGGATTGAAATTGAATTTCAAATTAAAATAAGTTAATTTTTTCTGTTTTTTATTTATATATTTTTTTATTACTACTAAAAAACATATTCATTAGAAGAGTCACCTATCACTGATTCACCTATCACTTACTGATTCATTATATATTGATCTAAGACATGCATTTCTGAAAAGTTCTTATTCTTGTCAAAACACGGCTCTCTCAGTTTTAACTGTAGTATATTCACGATAAATTTTGCTTACTGTAATTTTACTTAAATATTGAAAACATTTAATTTTTCCGACTTTTTTTACTTAACAAAATTTTTTCTATCGCACCTTTCTTTTAATAAAAGAGCATAAACATTAAAATAATTCTGATAACACTTGTAATTTTTTTGGAAGTTTGTTATTAATTCCTATAATTTCAAAAAAATAATAAAAATATACATGTATAGAGTGATTTAAATTCTTTACTTATTTGCTTATTTTTACCGTAGATTCTGAATATGATATTTTTATTAACTTTGTAGAAAACAAACTTAGAGTTCATATGTTACAGTTTAGAACTTAAATAGTGAGAAAGCAACATATACAGGGCTGAAAGGTAAGTTGTTAAAATTGTGGGCAAGAAAAAAATAGTCTTGTTCACAAATGTTAGGTGGAGAATGTAAAATGTTATGTCCGGCAAGGGAAATTATACCTCTGGGGATAGCTGGCAAAGTCTAGGGTATTTTTTCTGGGTTCCAGCTTCTGAATTATGAGAACCCATTTTCGGAGTAATGATGGCACACCCACTGGGTACCACCTATACAAGTAGTTATCCATTTTACCCCTTGTAGTGCACACACACACAAAATCTCAAATGTAACAGAAATAAACTGGCATTAGCAAACAAGAAAAATTTACGAATTCAACTTTTTAATAATTTTTATAATTTATTTCATTTAAGAAACATATTTGTCTTTTTAATTAAATCATATAATTACTTCTCAGAAAACTTTGTTACGTTTATTTTTTCTTTAAGTAACATTATAATTTACGCACAATTTTATCAAAGATTTTTATTTTAAGTGGATCCAAAACAAGTACATTAATTTAATTTTCAAAATGACCTTACTGATGTACATATGTCAGATTACTTTTCGGTTTAAAATACAAAAAATTTCAGAGAAGTTTTTCAATTTTTGTCAAAAGAATTACTGATTTGATTACAATTTCAGTGATTGATGCACTAATTATAAAACCTTAAGACCAGTGGTTACCTTTTCATAGCATGACTTTAATGCCAATAAAATTTATTGAGATCGTATTTTACAACATAAATATTATAATAATAGTGGCAAAAAATATTACTAGAGAAATTATTAAATATTCGAGATGCAGTAATTTCAATTCAATTTTTATTTCTTTATGACCCCAGAAACTTGCAGAAAAAGAAGGGAAAAGAAGCCATTCTTCTTCAACCCTAGCCTTGGGGATGAGGGTGCGATGAAGAGGTGGAAGAAGCTCGTAGACATTGTCTAGCACAAAATGATCAGTTGGAAGTGGCCATTCATTTAATCCTACCACAATAGAAGCTTGCTCTTCCTCAAGAAGAGTGTCATAAAGGACCCGTTTACAACCTTTCCTCACCCACCGTCCGACAACCATTAAGCTTCATGGTCAACATATTACACGGAGAAGGAGATTAATGATAACAGCCCATATTCTAAAAGCTCCAATAGAAGGGGAAACTTTTTTCGTTGGACTACCCCTTCTCATTCAAAAGCTTCCTATATTGCATGCATTTCGAATGACATTTGCGGAAGGGTGAAGCTAAAATTGAAATTGTAGAGTTCTTGTGAGATCCATTGAAATTTTTTCATTTGAGAATTTCTTCAATGTTAGAAAAAGAACTCCTTTTAAATTTAAAGTTGAAAATTTCATTCATGCAAATTGACTGACATTAAGGTATACTAATTTGAACAAGTCCTTTTCATACGATCACAATAATCAATTATATAACCATTGACTTATTACAAAATTTCAGAGAATCACTTTAAAATTTATAAACAGCAATACAATAAAAATTTATTCAATACTTTTGAATTAAATATTTATTTCGTATTTTGTTTATAAGTAGAAAACCAATAATTTTAATAAACTTGTGTTTCGGAATATTGTTGTCTTAATATTCCAGAAAACGTAAAAAATGAAAACTAAAAAAAGGGGAAAAATACAATTTAAATAGCTTAATAATTACCTTGATTTTAATAAGCAAATATAACACAAAAAAGCGTAACATTTTCTGAATTAAATATTTGCATATGTAACTTATTTCCTTTGTAGTACTTCAATTATATATCTTTATTCATACTCTACTTATTAACTAATTTTCCCTTATTTTTATGCACAAGTAAAAATAATATTTTGCCATCAATTTTGGTCTAAAGGCTGTTCTCTTTTAAAAAATCTATTAAATCAAATTATGAGTAATAAGAAAAAAATGTAACAAACTAAAATGAATTCATATAATTGTGAGTTCTTCATGGTTATTAGATTAATCATAATGTGTGCACTAAAATATGTGTTTCAATTAGTCTGCAAAATTTATTTACTATGGTTGAGAAAAGTGGGATCTAGAAAATCATTAATTTATTCTATATTTGATAAAATAATTCTTATATTTGATAAAAAATTTATTTTAAAAACAATAAAAAAGTTATTTTATGATATTTTAACTACAATTAAAATATTCAACTATTAGTTTCCATTCATATATCATTCTGTATTTTCGAATCTCAAAATAAATGCGTATCATGCAGAATGAAAAATAGTTCGTTATACATAAGACAATTGGAATCAATAACTCTTTTGGACAAAGCTCTGCATAATCCACATCTAAAATGTGAAATATTTACCTGGTAATTCATAGCTATTTTTTATGTTGATCTGTACGGGGTAAACTGAGATAAATGTGATTCAAGAAACATTAACGGAAAATTTTAAAAAAAATAATTATACACATGATTCAGCTTCAATTACATGCAGACTACCAGTGTATTATTCATAATAAAGACATTGTTCATTCATTGTGTGTTTATGAGTTCATGTGTCTACTATTTCTAAAACGTGATTTCAAATAACTAATTTTCAGTACTTTTTCAGGCTACTTTCATCAATAAATCATTTAATAAGCTTATTAATGATAATTAAATATTTTGTTAACTGAAAAATGTCATTTTTCATAAAAATATCACACATTAATGATGTTATTTATTCAATAAAAATAAAGTGTTCACTCGACATTAAGCGCAAGAAACAAGACAAATTTTATAATAGTTTATAAAATAAATTATTCTCAAGGACACTTTTGCAGATAATCTAGGAACAGTTCCAACTAATAAAGAAAGCCCCTAAAAATAATCATTCGACTAAAAAAATAAAATAATTGAAAATTATATTGGGAGTAAGTTCCTTCACCAATGGAGTTCCAGGTAGCAACAAAAGAGCACCCTTTCCTACACTTTAAATAATCATTCATCAGTATTGTTCGTCTAAAACTCATACTTTTCATAACCAGTAGGAAGCATGACGAGGGAGTGAAGAAAATCGAAGCCCGGCTAGGAATAAAAAGGCCGCTCCATAGTGCACCGCCTGACATTTTCCCGATACCTCTACTCCAGATTACAAAAGTAACAGGCTACATTCTATCAGATAGAACCCGCCGTTTTTTAGGGTGTGTCCCACCAAGAGGTAATGGCTCCAAAAAGCGTTTTGTTCACGCAAACCTATCATTGTTACTTCGTTTTACTCCTAGGGTGGAAATATCGCCTCCCCACCCACCCACCACCAGTCCCTTCGCTGCGTGATGTTTTGGAGCTCAGGAAAACTCCTTTAATATTCATCCACCTATCGAGACATTTTCGCAATTTGATAAGAAGTAGTAGCGAGACGTTGAATTATTTAAAGTTTCAAAAATTGTCGCAAAACGGCTCGGGTCGTTTTCTCAAAACCGGTAGAAAAGAAGGGGGTCGCACTCCACTTCCAGAAATCGGCGAGGGTTGGTAAGGGGCTGGCGAGGTAGAATTTATAATGTCTTAAGAAACGGCTTGAGAGTCAATGATAGAAAAGAGGTGGGGGCGCAGCTGAGAAAACGAAAATACGTAATTAGTGAGACGGCTGGGAAAGGAGAAATTCAATACTGTCTAAAATATTTACAAATTTAGACATCAAGGAATAACATTTTGGGTGACAAAACAACTGTAAATGAATTGTTAATGCAAAACAAGGAATTTTATTCCCTGTTTGCAGATGCAGGTAAGCTGTATTTGGTGCAGACAAAGAAGTATTTATCTTTTTAATTTACAAAATTATAAAATTCCAAGTTATTTATCTTTTATTCAAAAGTATATATTTAATGGTGTTTTCATTATTTTGAATGCAATGTTTCTTGAGAATTATATTATTTAAGTCTCATATCAGTTTATATTTAACAGTAATAAAATGTTCCAGAGTTCATGCATATATTATGTGACAATCAAATTTTCGTAAAAAAAAAAACAAATAATGGAATGTATAACGTAGTGTGCGTAGAATTATTACTAGATAAGAAAATTAAATAAATATGCTGATATTTGCGTGACTGTAAAACCATTTCCGGTATACAAACGAGGATATTTTTTAAAAATTTAATTATTACCAAGATTATCTAAATTTATTTATATATATATATATTTTTTACTATTGCTCTTTTTGCCAAAGGATTTTTCTAATTCAATATTAGTGATATTTTAGTAAAGAAATTCCAAATTTTATACATAATTGGGTGTTGCATAGCAAGTTCTGAAATCAATATAGTTCGACGAATTATTGATTTAACTAATAGAATTTATAGCGAAAATTAAATATTATATAAACATGAGTCAGCAGTTAATGTAAATATTAAATCAGTACTTGTTTTTATGATATCCATGGAAGCTTAATGAAAATTTCTGGTTATAATAAATTTAAACTACAGTTGTCATACTGATTGTGATGAGAATCACCTTGAGAAATATTTTGTTCAAAAGATATTTTCATCATATTCAAAAAAGGTCTTCTAAATTTATTCAGTATTCATTGCTATAACGAACTATAATACTAATATTAAGTTAATTAGATTCTTAAAAAAAAGAAAAAAGAAGGTTAAGTAAGAAAATAGCATAGTATACTTACCATTTGCGTACAGCAGTTGTAATCTGTAATGGATACCATTATTTGTTTTTTGGCCTTCTTCTTCCTATAATAAAAACAAAATTCAATTTATGTATTAATTACATAATTGTATTCACTTTATTTTTTTAAACATATGAAAAAATTCCACCAAACTTTAGTTGCAATGAAAATAAATATGATTTGCCTAGTAATTGTCTTTTAGTATAACAAATTCTGGATTAAATCCATTAATTATTTGTAATCTTTCTTCTGTAAAATAAATTTGAAGAGATTAATATACTTTTGCCTTTTAACTTTCTACAACAATTCTCATTCAGTTACATAAAATTTATCAAGTTTCATTTCATAATAGAGTGTACCAGTAATTGAAATTATTAACACAAAATCTTAATATGTTTTCATAAAAGATATTCACTTGGGTTAGTTGTCATTTACTATGTAGTATTTTGAAATCCTTCTCTTTTCAAATTATAACTTAAAGTTGCTTTAATTGTATGTTTGTCATAAATAAATCATTAAATTTATTCTTTTCTAATGTATAATATGCATGTAAAACAAAACGAAGAAGCAATAATTCTCAGCTGTGAAGACGAATCACTAATTATTAAAGCGAATTGCAAAATTTCCAATTCCTTTTAATCCTTTCTATCCGAAACAAAATCTTGAGTTAAGGTCAAGAATTGAGATGCAAAACAATTAGGAGTGGCGAGTGAAACTAAATCATTCGCAATGCAAAGAGAGTGGCCATCTCAAAGAGAGGCCAAGCGTTTGAAGTGGTCAGTGCGAACGGACGTTTAGCATACGAAACCGATGCATTTAACGTTGGAAATTGGGCTTAGCCTTCCGATGGAGAACAATAAGTTGGCGTCCGAGGGCAGACTCCATATTCCCCAAGCGATTGGAAACACGGGGCTTGCAGCTCATTACGAGGGCAGGCGTCAAGAGGGCTTATTACCGGCTAAGCCAGCCAGGAGAAAGGGCATAATCTGCAATTCTCGCTGCCCAAATGGAGAGCACTTGCGAAAGGACTGTCATTACCCCTTCGCGTGGACAAATCCTTATGGGACCGGACTGTGTTCTGGCGGTTGTTATTAATTGTACGACAGGCGAAATCGTTGCAACAGAATAAAGGCGGTATGAATCGGATTCCTAGGAGATGAAGCTCTAATCAACTCGACCGGTGACAAATCCTGAGTAGCCGCTCTTTAAATGCTGGTTCCATTCCCAAGATTTTCTACAATCAGCATAAATAGTTTTACAACTAAGGCTAATAAGTGTTATTCAAGGATCGATTGCCAGGTGTGAGGAGCAAATTAATCTGCACTTTAAACGTCGTCGGAGATTAAGCAATTTTGATTGGGTAGTGACATTTGAATAGATTCATCTGAAAGGTGAGGGAACTAATATTCACTGATTTCTCGTAGTGCTAGATGAAGTTATGATATATTATCTTCTTAATGAACATAAAGCATTTCTTAACGTTTTATGCAAATATATTAATCGATTTAATTGTACAATGGTAAGTAAGTTTGAGGCCTCTGAAGAGTTAAATAAAATTATTACTATTGAAGAGAATTTTAGGATTCCATACGTGAGTCGACCAAAAAAAATGTCAAAAACTATGAGCTTCCAAATTTGTTTTAATACTTTTAGAATCAAGCATGCGATATGGGTGACAAATGGGATTAAAAAGATTGATTTAGGAACTATAATGATAATCATGTTACAAACTTATAGGAAACTAAAAAAAATTAAAGATAAAGAAAAATTCCTATTTGAAAGAGAAATATTTTTGTATGAATGCTTTTTACGCAATAGACAGTTTCGAATGAATAAACAACAAATTAAAAATACTTTATGAAAATTTTCAAAATAAATTGTTAATTTATTTTT